>CM021697.1:49309186-49319188 GCA_011074415.1 Stictonetta naevosa
TTTTTTTTTTTTTTTTTTTTTTTTTAATATACAATGCAATTGCTATTTAAACAAAGACAAATTAATTGCTTGTAGATGGACTAGAAGAATTAATTCCTATTGTAGTCCTGGTTCCAGCAGACTTTTTGCTCTTACTCTCCATCCAAAAATAATATTTTAAGTTATTTCTGCAACTTCAACTTCATAGGTAGTCCTTTGCAGTTAAGATTCAGAAGTGATACAGTTACCTTGACTCCTTAAGTGGAAAAAATAGAACAAACGAACAAACAGGCTCTAGTTCTCCAGTCATCAAAAGTGAAATCCTTCTGGTAGAGGTTCAGTCTGATTTCAGCATATTCAATTATTTAACCACCTATTAAAACCCATTACCAGAATTTCCTTATACCACTGCTCTTTTTATTCTCCAGGGTCTTACCTGAAGATGCACCCTTTAGCCACCACTGTTCAGGCTCGGATCTGGACTCTTGGAGAGTAGGAGGTCCAGTCCTTGTTAGATCATTGCCTTACACAGGGCCATTTTAAAAGTCACAACTGTACTCAGTGGAAATTCTCGACAAGGAATTACTACAAAAATATTTTGACTGTGAATTTTGAACATTATAGAAATGTAAAATATTAATGGCAAAATGTTAGCCTTATTTAGCAGAATGACATTTCCAGTGCATAATTCTATTTTCCTCAACCATTATTCCAATTTCTGACTGAGAATTAACAACTGTGTAACACAAATATGAAAGGCTTATATTTCAAAAAATAATAAGATATTTTCAGATTTAACTTGTTTTAAAATGTCCATGAAACTATTTTTGAAAAAAAAAGACATTCCTGCTAAAACTAAAATTAGCTATTAAATTTGTTATTTTTAAGTTATTTTATGCAGACTAATTCAAACTAATTATAGAATCAATTTTTGTCTTTTCCAACAGTGAACTGTGCATAATGAAAATTAATTTCAAAATATTTTCAATGAAAATTAATACAGCTATCTGTTCAGTTACTTTTTTTGTTTGTTTGTTTTTAAATAGAATTGAGATTAGTAGTCTAAAAGATGTGCAGGATATGATCTGTATCATAGGTTAGTTTTTCTGGTTGTTGAGAAGTGACAGGACTCAGTTCCTAGATAAAATGTTTAGCAAGCTCCCAAGACACCCATAGTCAAAGCAATTCAATCTGCATTCTTGTTGTGCAGTGAGTGGTCATTTCCCCAGTGCTATAAACCAAGTGTCAGCAGTGACAGCTTTACAAACTGTGAACTCCAGTGGAAAAGTACAGTTATTTATCTAGCTTCAACACTGTTGAGTTTAGAAAAGAGGGGTAAGTCAGGCATTTCCAAACTTTCTGAGTTTATTGTCGAACCATTCATGCAAAACCTCAATGCTGTTTTTGCCTTTTTTGCCCTCCAAATATGTGTTGTGCTGCTCATTTCTTTTTAAAACATATACTATGCTGTAAATGCTAACACTAAATGTCCAGAAATCCTGGTTTAAGATATTCCCACCTTTCTTCTTGTTCTCTGCCACTGTTGTTTATTCATTCCTACCTCTCAAACCTTCTACATTTTGCTGGCTGCTGGCAACAATTACTGATGGAGTCACTCAGTGAGTGGGAGAAGCAAACAGAGTCAGGTTTTAAAATGAATGATTACATCTCCTGTCAGAACTGCAAGGGAATGGAATATCTTAAACTAGTATTGCCACCAAGCTGCTCTTTATATTATGAAATATTATGAAAACATCCTTTGATAGTAAAACACTTTTATTTTAACGTTTTTTTTTTTTTTAATTAATTTATATTCAAGGATAGTATTGAGGAAAACATGAAGATCCTTTAGATCCTTTTTTTTTTATGTTTAGCAAAGAAACTGATGAAACTAAAAGAAACATATAATTGTGCAAAAAAAAAGTTTCAAACACCTTCAGCATTTAATGAGACAATAGAAAAAGAAAAAGAAGAAAAGGAAAAAAACGTTGCAGTGATACATTTCTGAGTCACACACTAAAGCTGCCCTGTTCAACAGATGACATCTTTTGTTGAATTGGTACTGTAGATTATGTAAATTGCTCAATTTGCAGCTAATTATTTGATTGCATACAAAGTGGGAATAATGCATGGTAGTATAAGCACACAGTGTTTTTATTGTACTGCTAGGAACAGCAGCAGCCAACAGTGGAAGTCAGTTATTTCTAAAAAAACATAAACATATAGGAAAGATGGAAAAATGTTTGTGAATATCATACATCTCTACACTTTATGACATATACCATATACCTCTTTTTTTTTTTCTTACTAATTCCATAAATAGTTGTGCAGAACAGAAAACTCCAAGAAAACATAACTAGATGAAATCCCTTTCAAATGGAAAACTAGGTAAATAAATATTAAGTATATCTATTTTTTGTTAAAAGCCTCTCATTTAACCCGTGACAAACCTCAGTATGTGTCATACAAATAACTTTGTTACAACATAGCATGTATTTCCCTAAGGAAAATATATTCTCAGACAGCTCCAATAACATTGCAAATACAAGAGGAATTTACACACATGCTGCATTGATAATGGGATTCCTCTTTCCACTGGTGTATTTATGCATTTCTCTTAACAGTTATTTGATCTAATATCCAATTTTAAGTATTTGAATGTTAAAACAAAGGAATTCTCAGTAATCTTAATAAAACCAAAATACTGAAGAATTGGATGTTGTCTATAAATGGCCTCTAAGTTTCACTATAAATGGTGGGTGGGTTTTGGCTGGCATAGACTTAATTTTTTTTTTGCGCTTTTACCTTTCCTAAGTTCTCTCCCGATCTCAGTTAGGGGAAGTGAGCCCCAAGGGAGTACTTAGCTATCTGTGCGTTAAACCACAACAGTGGGTTAATGTTTACTATCACTATGGATATTTATTCATTGTTAATCTCAGATGTAATTCCATTCAATTTTTATTTATTTATTTACTTACTTTCTTACTTTAGTCTACGGCTTAACTTTAAGAAGCACATCTCCAGGTTGGTTGAAACAAAAAATGACATGACTGAGTGTAGCTTACTATCATGGAGCCACTGAATTGAGAAATTTTATAGAAATACACGGTTAATTTGATTCTACAGTCAGACTGTTACAGAACTGCATGCTGAGGTTTTTTAGTTGAAAAATTGTTTTTTTTAATTTCCATTTCTTTTGGGAAACTTTTATTTTTTTTTTTTCCCTCTTTGATTGTTTTGTATCTAGAAATGATTTCAAAATACAACATTCAGTGTTAGGAAACCACTGTTTGAGTACAATATCCTGAATTCTTAATATCAATACATTATAAAGAAATCCTTATCCTTGTACTGGAACAAGGAAAATAAAATGTTTTTTTCTCCAACTGGGAAGATTTTTTTTCCTTTCTTGAAATATTTCATCGTAACTGAAAAAGTCATGCTAGAAATATTAACTTACAGCTAACACATTTCTCTTGTCTCATACAGGGCAGCTAATTGTTTTCCCTCAAGTCCTTTAAGATGACTTAGTAAGGATGACATCAGTTGATGAAAGTAAAATTCAATTTTGCTCAAAATTTTAAATCTAGGAAGTTCAGACAAATGATCATTTCTTGATTTTTCAATAAACTGGAAAACATGTATTTTGCAACAATGGAAGACTGAGTGTAGTGGGAAGGAGAGAATGCAAAGTTTGAAATTTTAATTTGAAATTTGAAATTAGTCTCTGGTTTGGACCAATTTCATTGTCTATTCCATTTATGTAGCACACAGTTCATCTTTGTCATCCTGTGCTATCACTTCTGTTTGTTCTTTCATACCATCTTGGTCTCACTAGCTTTTCTTTTCTATTTTTTTCCTATATGATTTACTTCTGGATCTTCTACTTCAGTATTCTAGTCACTGGTCCTTAGGATGACAAATATGCAGTTCAAGCTAAAGAGTGGATTAAACTAATATGTACATTATATGGTCAGAGGAAATGAATTTAAGGATGGTTTTCTATTATTATAAAAAGAAGAGGAAATTCCTTTCAAATGAAGAAATAAATCTGAATCTTTAGGTCAGTATATTAAATCAGACATTTATAAGAGGTATAAGAGAAAAAGAGTTAACTAAACAATTTAAAATCAGTACAGAGTAACTAACCTTGCAGAAACTTGAAATGCACCTGTTCAATAGTGCCCTTAACAAAATCATTCACTCCCTGAAACTGAAAAAAAAAAATCATAATTTTTGCTCCAAGGAATTTACCAAGATCAAATCGTGTCGTGAATCACTCAAATTACAAAGTAATTAATATTGAGCCAGACTTCTGTTTAATATGTGTTCCCCTGAGGGAGCTGCTAGAGTGCTGGACTTCTCTCATCTATGTTTTGTTGTTGTTGTTTGTTTGTCTGTTTTGTTTGGATTTCCCTAAGTAATTTTTAAAGATATAATTGTTCCATTGCAGGCAGATACTGATACATTGACATTCTCAGAAGGGATTGCTTTTCTTGATGTTTGACTATTTCATTTTTGTACTAATATTTGTATATAATGAAAGCAAATTTCACTTGCAATGTGTCTACAACCTCTACCATTAATTTATATAATAATAATAATAATTAATAATAATTGAAGATGTCATTCACATGTAAGACTGAGTTGTTACTTTTTTTCATACTCTTTATAGAAAAGTGTGGCTTAAGGGAAAACTTTAATACAAGTCAATAATGACATTTTATATCATCTCGCTAAAGAAAATGGTTTGTAGAGCAGGGTCAACACAGTGCAAAGATCTAAGACATTTAAAAGTGAATGTGGATATATCTCATTTACTTTTCTTGTCCTTTAATATGGAATATGTTCACAGGCTGCATGGCTACTTAGCCTTTGTAGTGACTGAAAATAGTTGTGAACATAATGGTGAAGATTGGCAGTATTTTTAGGATACTGTGATTTGTAAAGATACAGGGTGTTCAGCTGTGCCCTTTGAAACCTTTTGTTTGTTCGTGCTTCGTAAAGTAACTATAAAAGTAATGTGTGACTATTCAGAGGCTGCTGTTAGATTTGAACATAAACTTGCTCTGTTGTTATCGATGCACAAATTCATGAACTTTGGTGGACGCACCATATATTCCATGCTGGCGTTGGTGAAAAAATGATAGCATTTTCTATGTCCAGTGTTGCCCTGTTCTGCTCATGTACCATTTGTTTCTGAATCTATTCTACTTAAAAATAAAATAAAATAAAATAAAATAACTTGAAAGACAAGTAAGATTATTTCCAGTTATGCTAAAGGTTATTTTAAATTATTACATGCTATATTATAATGATGTCCTGTCATTAGTAATTGAACACATATATCAAAACTTTGCTTGTTGATTCCTTCAAACTGCAAAGAGAGGATGCAAGAAAAACTAACAATTACCATAACATCTAAACCTTCTATATCCTCCTTCAAAATGGCATAGTGTTTTTTCAAAAGAAAAATATTTCTTTCAACTCTATGGAAATCAAATTTCATCTATTTTTTTTTTCCACCTTTTAAACTCTTAAAATAAGCTGAAGGCTTGAAAACTTGATATTCTTAATATTCTTTATACATTATATTTTATATATATATATACATCTATGTGGAGGAGAAAGAGTAGCATAAGATATATTTCTGTGTAAGACAATCCAAAGATGGATTGGAGAAAAAAAAAAAACAAAACTTCTAATGAACTGTGGAATAGAAATGAGGGACTTCAGAAATGTACCATTTACTGGAAGTATTTATTGTAAAAGTTTTTCTTTTCTTTTTTCACCATCGCTCCACTTTTATGTTATATTTGTGTTACATTTGTTTGTTTGTTTTATTTATTTATTTATTTATTGAGTCAGCTAGGAGAGTATCAGCAGACTCATCTATCAGTTTTATTTCTTTGCTTTGTTAGGTGTGTCTAACATTAGAGGTGTTCCATACAGGTTCATGATGATTTCCTAGTTACCGACTTTGTTACAAGCTAAAATGAAATACTGAAGCCTATATATGAAAAACTTCACATTGATTAAATCAAAAAGTTATTTTTGTTTGTGTGGAGATTAGTAATAATTTTTTAACTTTATTTTTTGTAGATTTCATAGAATCATCTAGCATCATAGAATGGCTTAGGATGAAAGGGACCTCAAAGACCATCTAGTTCCAATCCTCTTGCTCTGGGAAGGGATGCCACCCACTAGATCAGGTTGCTCAGGGCCTCATCCAACCTGGCCTTGAACACATCCAGGGATGGGACATCCACAACTTCTCTGGACAACCTGTTCCAGTGCATCACCACCCTCTGATAGAAGAATTTCCTCCTAACACCTAATCTAAATCTCCCCTCTTTTAGCGTAAAACTATTCCCCTTTGTAATGTCATTATCTGCCTGAGTAAAAAGTTGTTCTCCATCTTTTTTATAAGCCCCCTTTAAGTATTGAAAAGCTGCAATGAGGTCTCCTCAGAGCCTTCTCTTCTTCAGGCTGAACATGCCAAGTTCTCTCAGCCTCTCTTCATAGGAGAGGTGCTCCATTCCACTTTAATATGACCCCTCAGGTCAATGCTCACCTTAACATGAGCCAGCAGTATGCCCAGGTGGCCAAGAAGGCCAATGGCATCCTGGCTTGTATCAGGAATAATGTAGCTAGCAGGACCAGGGAGGTGATTGGCCCCCTGTACTCTGCTCTGGTGAGACCACACCTCTAGTACTGTGTTCAGTTCTGGGCCCCTGACTACAAGAATGACATTAAAGCCCTGGCATGTGTCCAGAGAAGGGCTACAAAGCAGGTGAAGGGTCTAGAACATAAGTCTTATGAGGAGAGGCTGAGAGAACTGGGGTTATTGAGTCTGGAGAAGAAGAAGCTCAGGGGAGAGCTTATTGCTCTCCACAGATACCTGAAAGGAGGTTGTAGGGAGGTGAGGGTTGTCATCTTCTCCCACGTAACTAGAGGTAGGACCAGTGGAGGTTCATGTTGGAATTTAGGAGAAATTTCTTCTCAGAAATAGTGGTTAGGCATTGGAACAGGTTGTCCAGGGAAGTGGTGGAGGCACCATCACTGGAGGTGTTTAAGGAAAGGGTGGACTTAGGTGTACTTAGGGTTTAGTAGGCAATATTTGTGGCAAGTGGATATTTGGACTAGATGATCTTAAACGTCTTTTCCAACCTTAATGATTCTAAGATTCCTCTCTCCCAGCTATTGTAGAGTAGCAGTTTTTTCCCTTTCTTCAATCTGCTCTCACAGTGGCACAACCACTGTTGCTCACTGGCTTGACTCTGACCAGTGGTGGGTCTCTTTTGGAGCCATCTGGAGCTGGCTCTGATTTTACATGGGGCAGCAGCTGGGCTCTGCTCACAGAACCCACCACTGCAGCCTTCTGGCTACCAAACCTTTCTATATAAATCCAATACAGAGTTATAGTCCCATTAACTTTTTGCCACTTTAACATATGCTATGTGTCAAACGTTTACTACCAACATGGCCTGACTTCATAAAAAAACTTATCAGTTGGCAAGTGGCAGGATTAATTGCTTAATCTAAATGTACTTCAAACTTAAACAAATCAGGGTGTCATAGAGTTTATTGCAATTCTATTGCCTACTAGAGAAAAATCAGAGATATGTTCTCTGTTATCAGAGCTTCTAAGTCACGGTACCATAACACTAAAAATTGATATATATGCTTAGTTATATATAAACAAGAAGTGCATTTAACTTTTATGAATTTTGTCTTAAAAAGAAAAACACTAAGAAGAATGTTTAAGGTTTAAGATTGCTGCACTTCTCAAGTTTGTGAAAAACACTGAAAAATAAAGATTTCAGCCATTAGGATAATTACCTTTATATGTTGAAGGCATTCATTTAAGTAAAATGTTTCTGGAACAGTTCATAAGAATGATGTATATGTGGTCACATATCCAAATTCTTAAAGAATGAATAAGAGGAAATTACTATCATGATTTGTTGGTAATGCTTGTTTGAATTTGTTGTAATTTTCACTACTTGTGAAAATTACACAGTTTTGTCATATAGATATTTTCATCATTGTATTTTTTTAGCTTATTGTCATATCTGTTCTACATATTCTCTCTTAGAAATTCCATTCCGCATGTTTTATTTTTTAATTTTATTTTCTATTAAAGATATTCTATACCATTTTAGGAGTTGCTGTTGAAATGTGGAACTCAAACTTTGAATTTGGTTAACTGAGATTTTAACTGTGCATACTTAATATGGAAATAATAAAGCTTTTTGTATGGAATATAGCATTTATGGAAATTCTGATCTGATGAACATTTTCATATTCTGTGGAGATTTGGTAGATTATGTGAAACTCTCATAAATTTCCAGTAATCTCAAGTAAATTTTTGTGCTTTATAGCATGGAAGGAAGCAGCTGGAAAAAAAAAAAAAAAAAAAAAAAAAAAGTCTTAAAAGAGCAGAAATAACTTTTGCTGCATGGAACAGTGAATAGGTGAGACATGAGAAGACGACTTTTCATATGCAAAAAGAAATTATACAGTTGTCCCATAGATGGCCAAGTTTCTCAGCAATATTACAGAAAGAAGAGTGCTAAATAAATAAGTCTGTGACATGATAATCCACAGTATCATTTTACGTTTTAAACTTCTGTCTGTGAAAAGAAAAGGGTGGGAAATGAATTTTACATTGGCCACACTCTAAGTGTATCTGTCATTTTCTCTCTCTCCTCTTCATTGCTGTTTTTCCTCCTGTCACTGAAAAAATCTTAATAAACTTACCACACCATAAGATTCTATGCACACTGTGCATAGAGAGTCTGGGTGATGAATTTTGAGGAGCACAAATTAATCTACAAGACACATAATCAAGAAATCAATTTTGCTAATTCTAGTTATCTAATTCTTGAACTTGAAAATAATTACTATATTTGGTGAGTAACAACTAGTGGAAAAAAAAGAATAAATTGCTCTGGTCAGTTGGTCAGTTGAACAACAACCTTAATGTACAGGTTTTTTCGCTCTGTAGGCATATGCCTAGTTCCAGGTGCACAGTCTTTTCTTCCTGACCATCTTTGTGTTTTTCTTCTTTCTTCATTTTTTTTTCTTCTGTTCTTTCACTAGTATTTTGCAGTTGTTTATTCATGAGTATGTCCAAGGATAAAGGCCTTCTTCCTCATACTTCCAGTAGTTTTATCTACTGTTCTGGAAAGTTGGGTTCATCCTGATCACATGTTGGGAAATGGGGGTGTTGGGGCGTGCCAGTCTACCCATGCTTACACCTTTTGAAGTGAAACCTAGGAAAATAGGCAGGGAAGGAGCAACAATTGACACCAAAGTCTGGAAAGTGGAGGGCCCAAATCTCAGAGACTTGCAAAGAAGTATAGCTGAATACTCCTCCTAATACAGCCTCCTCTGAAGAGGAGGAAGCCATCTGTTCTGAATGGAAAAGAAAGGGGTGGAGACCTGCTAAATGGAGAGAAATGGGACTTATTATAAAGAGGGATTCTTGGTATGCAGATAAAGAATTATTAAGTGGGGAAAAAAAAATAGGACTGTAGGAAGATTTTTGGTAACCGCACTTTGTTGGCACTTCCAGTGCTTTTACACTTTCTTTCTTTCTTTCTTTCGTTCGTTCGTTCGTTCGTTCTTTCGTTCTTTCGTTCTTTCGTTCTTTCGTTCTTTCGTTCTTTCGTTCGTTCTTTCGTTCTTTCGTTCTTTCTTTCTTTCTTTTTCTTTTCTTTCTTTTTCTTTCTTTCTCTCGTTCTCTCGTTCTCTCTTTCTCTCTTTCTCTCTTTCTCTCTTTCTCTCTTTCTCTCTTCCTTTCTCTCTTTCTCTCTTTCTTTCTCTCTTTCTCTTTCTCTCTTTCTTTCTCTCTTTCTTTCTCTCTTTCTCTCTTTCTCTCTTTCTCTCTTTCTTTCTTTCTCTCTCTCTTTCTTTCTTTCTCTCTTTCTTTCTTTCTTTCTCTCTTTCTTTCTTTCTCTCTTCTTTTCTGTTTCTTTCTTTCTTTCTTTCTTTCTTTCTTTCTTTCTTTCTTTCTTT
>CM021697.1:49319198-49488233 GCA_011074415.1 Stictonetta naevosa
TCTTTCTTTCTTTCTTTCTTTCTTTCTTTCTTTCTTTCTTTCTTTCTCTCTTTCCAGCACTCACACTGTTGTGTGATGTCTTCTTTCACCTATGGGTATGGAAATATTTGACATCCTTGTACATATTTTCAGAGGGGGCACTTTTACTCTGTCTCTGAATTAAGGGAACAAATATGTATTTAGAACATCTATGAAGTTCAGGGGCAACAGGGAGAATATGGATGAGCTAGGTGATGGGACATAGACAAGTAACAGAGAGTGCAGCAACAGCTAGTGCAGTCAGGTCCAAGTGTTTAATTGGAAGAAAAAATTCAGCTGAGAAGGCTGGTAGTATGAAAAAAACAAACAAACAAACAAACAGAAAAAAACTTCTTTATCTAGGAATGCTGATTTCAAATATGCTCAAAAAATTGAACGATATTTCCATTTTTTCCGGAAACAGCAGTACTTAGTGATATACCCAAGAATTTAAAAAATAACAAAGGCAAAACCAAAACCAACCAAACCAAACAACAACAACAACAAAACCAAGAAAACCAACCTGTACATCTTAATAACCAAAAGTCTTTAAGCATTTGATGTGGGTTACCCAACCTATTTTATACTTTTCTAAGCAACATGAACCTATAAAACATTTCCAAAATTTTCTGTTTTTTTTTTTTTTTTTTTTCCCTATGGTAAGTGAAACTTGTGTTGCTGATGAGAGAGAGGAGTGTTTGTAGAACACATTCCATGGCAAAAGAAAAGCTCAGATAATATAAACAATAATAAATGTTAATTAATATAAAGCTGCTTTCACGCCCATACAAATAGTCATTTTAACAAGTCAGCTTTGAGTTTGACTGCAAATTAAATGACAAGAATCCCACATGATAACCACATGGGGAATACTTATTCTGATGATATATGAATTATGGTACAACAATATTCAGTACATATTAACTCAACTTCCTATTTACTCCCTGATCTGTGATATTCTAAAACAGGTTTCAGAGCATTAGTATGATGTTAGCAGTGACCAAGTAAAATTTTATTACAGTAAACATGACCCTTATTAAAAAAAAAAAAAAAAAAAAAAGTTAAATCTCAATCCAGATTATATGACTAAATTTTAGTCAGTTGACAAAATTGGGACAAAATAAACAAATAATAGAAATAACATGAATTTTCAGGAAATAAAAATATTTAAATTTATCATAAACAAGCTGAATATTTAGTGACTTCTTGCATTGCTCATTTTCCAATATTGTCTTTTCTTTTTTTTTTTTTTTTAAATTAATAGAAGATGGCCCTAAAACTGAATCAGTATTCTGATTTAAGCTGGATTCTGATTTAGGCTGGAATAAATTTTTGTTTGTTTGTTTGTTTTTGTTTGTGTTTTGTTTTGTGTTAATTTTATTTTCCATCTCATGATTCCAGAACATTTTTTGTTTCTTTGTTTGTTTGTTTTTCAGTTTTTTTGATCCTCACCTCACTAGCTTGTATCTAGCTCATTTATGAAAAGCCGTTTTATTTGTTTGTTTGTATTGCTTGGAGAAATGGTATTTCCACATCAGTAAGATATCTGTAAATTCTGTAAACACCTACACACTGGTCTTAGATGTCTAACACAACATTTTAACAACAGTATGCATTGTATCTGTTTTTTAAATTGACTTATGTATATATAAAACAAATCATGATACATAAGGAGATGATCCATATAAACTTGGAATACATTGTAGTCGAGGTTAGGGTTCACTGTTAATAGTAAGTAGACCTGAAAACAGCATTAAGACCTGATTCAAGCTGAAAAGTTGCCAATAATTCTATCAGACTTGGTTGCAGTAGAAGGACACGCTCTAGTCTGATTGACATGTGCTTGTATGTATGCTTCAGGATCACATGAAAGGAGAGGTAATGTGCTTGCTATAATTTTCACTGTTTAAATGGAAATATGTCTCTGGATACAGAACTGTTTTTAGGTATTCAGCTGTTCCACAAATCAGTAATGTTTGATTTCTGAGATACATATTCAGTCCATCTCATCGCATGCATATTGCAAATAATGCATGCAAAACTAGCTTAAAACTAGCTGCCTTTTTTTTTTTTTTTTTGCTTTCTTTCTTTTTTTTCTTTCCCCCATTGACTCTTGTGGACTCTTGTTTCCATTCATCAGGGACAGAAGGCAAAGTTCTCCCAAAGCAACCACCCAATTAATTTACCAATTTAGAAGACAATTTAGAAGAAGGTATATTAGAATGGGAATCAAATTATATATTCAGATTTCTTTTTTTCTTTAATGGGGAAGAGAAAACATGATCAAATGGGTGAGGAAACAGGGAGAAAAAAACATAAATATACAATGGATGTAGCAAGCAACATTGAAGTATTACTGATCTGGAATGGATAGCCACAGCAATCCGTTTTACTCATGCTTGTTTGGAACTGGCACAATTGCTAATGAAGAAAGGAAATTACTATCAATAGAGAAAATAATAGCACTGGCATATTTCTGCCATAATGTAATAATACTGTTAATAGTTATTGCTCCGTTTTTTTTCAGAAGGAAATTTAATTAACGTTTCTACCCCTCTGACCTTTTACTTTTCTCTCAGTCTTAGTTATTGGTGTTGTTAACTTTTTCTTTCTTGTTGTTGTTATTTGTTGTTCTTTTTTGTTTATTTGTTCAAATGGTGTTAGTAGGGGGTAGGCACATTTCCTTTAGCTAATAATTACCTACTAACCAGCAGCAACCTCAAATCTCTTTTTGTGTTTTGTTTTGTTGTGTTTTTAATAAATACTAAAATTTTATCATTTTTTACCAGTTGCTTTTCTTAGAAAATACTTTTCACCAATCTTCCTTCTGTTAGTTAGGAATTAGAATTGTTCTGTGCAGCCATTTTTCTATTTGATCCCCAAAGTGAAATCGTTCCATGAATTCCATAGTGCATTCTGACTTAATTTACTTTCTACTAACAGCTGGTTGAAGAGAAGCATGGAGAATCTGAAAAATGATGTCAGATTTTCAATTCCATGAGGGTGAACCAAGTGGGTTCAAACTGAGTCAAAGTTAGGGAAAAGCATCCATCTATCCATAACACATTTAGACAGGGAGATCTAGAGCATGAAGAATATGTAAGTTCCTTAGAGTGACAATTTAACTGTCATAATAGGGATGTGAAAAGAAGCAAAAGAGTGCTTTAGTTATGTGGCAATTCAGTTCAAACTCTAATAATCTGGATTGAGCAGATGCCATTGTCTGAGAGAACCTAAAAGTAGATAGAAGAGAGAGAAAAACAAGCAAACAAACAAACAAAACAAAATTGTTCAAAGAACTCCCAGTTGGGCTAGGCTCACAGAAAGAAAGCCATGGGCTAGGCTCACAGAAAGAAAGCCAAAGATACATTTCATCTTTCAAAGAACTCTGCTTTGGTATCAACTGGAGGATGTACTGCAACCCAGAATAGCTCTTAACAATTATGGAAAGTCTCTGGAATGATGGAAGTACCTTTTCTGATGCTCTTGCTTATGAAGCACTTTAAAACAGCTATTTCAAAGAACACCAAGCTTAATATCCCATTAAAATATGAACTCTTATTTGTACAACACAAAATGCAAAAATACTAGGCATTCCTTTTTTTTTTTTTTTTTTTCCCCCCCACCAGGAGATATATTTGATATGAGATTCAATAAGTATGAAAATGATTGACAAATTATTTAGCAGACCAAATTATTCCTATCTCTTGAGTATGTCACCATTCAGCTAATGATAATTAGCTATTGATAATGATAAATTAAGGAAAGATGTGGGGGTTCACCATCCTCTTTGATTACCAAGAAAAATGCCATTACAGATATATGTACTCATAACATTTTTTCTTCATGCGGTGGATATATATATATTTAATTTTAATGTAATAATTTTAATTAATATTAATTAATTTTTAATTATCTTAATATATATATTTTATATATATATATATAACGCACCAATCACCGTATTGATAAACACTCTTTGGAACCACTCTGATGGCAGGGGTAAGAACAGGAGTTAGCCTGTTAGTACTTCAACACTTCTGTTTCCTACCAATTAAAAAAAAAAAAAAAAAAAAAAATGCCCCAGGACTTTGCTGCTAGCCTTGGCTCCTTGGCTCCTTTGCCTTGCACTATCACATTTCCTCCAGAAACATGTTCATTACATAGTAGGGAAACAGAAGATTAATGACTAAAATCAAAAGAAATCAGAAATGGCAAAATGGAGTCTTAATGATTTGCTGAAAATATGCTCACTATGAAGGAACTGGTGTGCTTTATCAATGAGGGTTAAAAGAAACAACAAGATGCAGATGATACCAGTAGTGGGTCATTTCTCATCACCATCAATGAAAATGCAGCAGTTTGGGCCTAGTGTGTTTAATAACTTGTGTGGGGAGTCCAAATCAGAGACTGATTTGTCAGAAATGGCATTTTTGGAGTAAACCAACAACTTCAAAAGTTTCATATAGAAGAGCCAATTAAGAAGCTAAGTATCTGTTGAAGGAGAGGCAGTAAAGTCAGCATGATACTCAACAGATACTGAAAAATAAGGAGATAAAATGTGTAAATAAGGAGATAAAATGTGTAAAACTACAAAAATGTTTGCTTTAGTCTATGATGGTACCTCTGCCCCTTAACAGCTTAAATTCTCAATGTGGAATCCCGTAGCAAACAAGGTGAAGAGGTTTTCAGTAGCAGTGATCTCTGTACCTCCAGTGTATCGTTCAGTTAAAAAAGGATATGTAGTAGTAATGAAAGGATGAAAGTGTTGTATCGAGAGGACACAGATCTATCACTCTGAGTAAATGGGCTCATCGTAATGTTAATCTTGTTTGTACCAGACAAGATAATTGCTTTGTTATTGTTTGATATTGTTTGAGGGCAATACTTTCTATTTGGATAAAGCATGATAAATTCATGATTTCTGGTTAACACACGACATAACTTAGATCATGAAATATCACCTACTGACTCAGAATATTTCTGGTTCTCACATTCTTTCAATACAAGAAATCGAATTTTACTATGGCAAAATATTACCTTTATTTTTAGATTCTTAGTGTGAAGCAGTTTTCTATTCCTAATTATCAGTAAAAAAGTGAAGGTAGGGGTATAAGGCACACTTATTTTTATTTTATATGCAGGATGGAAAAAAAAAAAAAAAACACCATTTGTGTATTGTGTGCTTTGTAAATATGAGTAACTCTTACAAATCACTTATTAACTGCTGGAGATGAGGGCAGGCCAAAAAAAGAGTTTTGGGGTTGGGGGGGAGGGGAGGGGGAGGAAGAAGGAGTTAAAAAAAAATTATCAGACAAAGAGAAAGTTTTTTCAGTAAATTGAAATACAAGCTTGAAAACTGAAAACTCTGATTTTAGTCTATCCCTAAGGGTATATTTTAGCTTTCTCTCTTTCTCTCTTTCTCTCTTTGTCTTTGTCTTTGTCTTTCTCTTTCTCTTTCTCTTTCTCTTTCTATTATTTACCTACTCTGTTTCTTCATTCTTTTCTCTTCTGAAGTAATTACTGCTAAAGAAGTCTGGTGTGAAAATGCAGCGTAATGTATTTGTGAGAATTTATCCTTATGTATTGCACTTAGGAAAGGATGAAATATATTTCAGCAAGAGCAACATAACATACTGTGCAGAAACCTACTTAATGTGACCTTTCCAAGAAAATGTATTCTATGTTTGCTATATTCATCCAAAGGGAAGAAAACATATCAAATTCCTGAATTATATTTCTTAACATTTCTCAATAATTTAAACTCCTGTTCATGTTGCTATTTAGAGTATAAATCCATCCCAGATACCTGCAAATTGCAGCTGAACTGAGCATGAGATGCTGTAAAAACACAACCACTATTACAATAAAAGAGCTCATACCTGAAGCCTGGGGCATGAATCATCCCATTTTGTACTCACAAGCCAAAAATCAACCTGTATTCCAAGGCTTCAGTGCATTAAGTCATAAAGACATTCTGGAAACCCCTAAGTAGTTTATGTCCAAGATTTTCATATCTAAAATATAACCTTCCCTGCTTGAGAAAAAGTGTTTTGTGCATATTCCTGGGTAAGATATCAAATACCAATTGACATATTTTTTCTATCCTTATGAGGTACTACCATTCTTGACCAGAAGGCGGAAATAGCATCATTTGATGAGTTTGCAGATGACTTTACAACACAATGCATGCTAAGTAGATTTTGTTGCACAGTTCACTTCACAATTCAATACCTGAAGCAGTCAGGAGTAAAGCAGCATAACCACCCATGAGGAAACTCATGCTATATCTCAAATTCCTACACAGATACAAATTCTATGTAGCTGAACAAGGTTGGCAGAAAGGTATCTGAAGCCCAACAAGAAGTTAACATAATTGAAGTTAACTGTTTCCATCTGTTATGTTGAAGTTCAAACAATAGCAAGGAGATTTTGTTCAATAGACATCTGATGAGTTCCAGACTCTGCCTATGGATAATGTAAGAACAAATAATATGTTTGTTCTAGTTTTTTTTGTTTGTTTGTTTGTTTGTTTGTTTAAAAATGAAGAGCTGCTGCAACTCCTGTCACAAATAACAGTAACTCTAAAATATCATAGAATCATAGAATTGTGGGTTGAAAGGGACCTCAAAGATTATCTATTTCCAATCCCCCTGCCATGTGCAGGGATGCCACCCACTAGATCAGGTTGCTCAGGGCCTCATCCAACCTGGTCTTGAACATATCCATGGATGGGGCATCCACAACCTCTCTGGGAACCTGTTCCAGTGCCTCACCACTCTCTGATAGAAGAATTTCCTCCTAACACCTCATCTAAATCTCCCCTCTTTTAGCTTAAAACTATTATCCCTTGTAATGTCATTATCTGCCTGAGTAAAAAGTTGTTCTCCATCTTTTTTATAAGCCCCCTCTAAGTATTGAAAAGCTGCAATGAGGTCTCCCCAGAGCTTTATCTTCTTCAGGCTGAACATGCCAAGTTCTCTCAGCCTCTCTTCATGGATGGAGAGGTGCTCCATCCTCCTGATCAACTTTGTGGCCCTCCTCTGGACCTGCTCTAACAGGCCCACATCCTTCTTGTGCTGAGGGCGCCAGACCTGGACACAATACTCCAAGTGGGGCCTCACAAGATCCTAGTAGAGGGAGACAATCACCTTGCTTGACCTGCTGACCATTTTCTGTTGATGCAGCCCAGTCTGCAGGTAGCCTTCTGGACTGGAAGTGCACACTGCTGGTTTATGTTAAGCTTTTCATTTACCAGAACCCTCAAGTCCTTCTCTGCAGGACTGCCCTCAGTGAATTTTTCACCCAATCTGTACTCATGTCTGGGTCACCCTGACTCAGGTACAGCTCCTTACACGTGGACTTGTTGAACCTTACTGGGTTCACATGGACCCACTTCTCAAGCTTGTCTGGGTCTCTTCCTTCAGTTGTATGGATTGCACCACTCAGCTTGGTATCATCTGCCAACTTGCTGAGGGTGCACTCGGTTCCATTGTCTATGTCATTGATGAAGATATTGAAAAGTACTGGTCATAAACCAGTACCATGGACATAGAGCTATTGACCAACAAGTTCTGAATCCTCCCTGTGAAGATATATTCACAGTGAAATTCAACTCACCTGACTGTGGATGTCTGCATTTCAGCTGCCTGCATAGACTGCCTTAAAATGAAAAGAAGCAGGTACTTGCATAGCTCAATTTATCTGATCCTAATCCATGTCTCAGATAGACTCTCCATTTTCTCTGAAGTATTTCTCCTGATTCACTACACTGCATTGCTAAAAGCATGTGTCTATGTATCTAAAGCATATGTCTAACTCACCCAATCAGCAAAGATAGGAAATTACAGTTTTATTTTGATCCCTTTTCCAATGAAAATGCACATGGTTAAATTCCTTCCTGTATTCTTTTGAAAATCCGTATTTACTGTCAGGTGAAATGATTAGATGGCCTTGATAAAAATATTACTTTTACAGAGATGATTCATAGTTTTGCTTACTGTTTGTAATGATGCTCTAGGGCTTGGATGAGCTCAGTCAAAACGCTGTTTTGTGATGGTAGAAGAAAGTATCTCTGAGAGTATATAGAATAAATAATAATATATATATATTAAAGTGCTACATTACTAGCTGTCAATATATAGCCTGTGTCTCACTTTTAGTTCCTAATGGCACAGAGCTATGAAACACAATGCTCTTCTGTGATCAAGGGATCAAGATTCACATTCACTACCCATAAGATTTCGCAGTGAAACACAGTTGCTGTGCCATAGTCATGGATTTGCTTCTGGCCACACTGCTGGCAATATTGAGAACTATAGGCATCAGGATTTCAAACTTTCATGACAACTTATAGGCAGATGTCTTCTGGAAACTACCTAAATGCAATTGACCCCTCATGCTAAATATGGATAGTATGAGAAAAGGTCAAATTTTTTTGTCTTCCTTACTTCCATTCCTAGCTTTATGTTCATCCTTCATGCATGCAAAAGGCCAACATCATTTTGTTCTAAAAGCTCTGCAGGTCAAGGACAGTGTAAAACTTGTCAGTAAATCAGTCCCACCAGTGGTTTGCATTTCTTTTCCTGAATACATGTAGATTATAAAATAAAGATGTGAAATATTTTCTTGTTTTGGGAGAAGCAAAGTTTATTAAATTTAAAATGAAAAAAATATATATTTTACTCAAACAAAAACCCTTAAATTGAACCAATTATACAGTATGTTCCTGATTTGAAATTAAATTATTAGTACAAGAACACCTCCTATGCGTGCCTGGGAAGGCTTGTCTGCTTCAATATTTGTAAGTGTAATGATCTAAATAACGAGATTAATTGTCATAATTAGTGTTGAATAAAAAAAAAAAAAAAAAAGAATAATTTTTATGTAAGTATTTGAGAGTATGTAATCTTAGAAAATACTGTGATATAATTTAGTATTAAAGCAATTACCAAAAATAAAAATTATTGTTTAACTGGAGTTTTATTTCATGGTATGTATGTATTACCAACAAAACCTTAATCATTCGATTTTTCATTGACTTATGTAGGAGCAACTTTTGACCACATAAATTCTGATTTTATTTATCAGAATAACCTGAAATCTCAGAAATTTTTTTTGCTCTATTGCCACCAGCACAAGAAGAACATCGACCTGTTAGGGCAGGTCCAGAGGAGGGTCACAAAGATGATCAAGGGTCTGGAGCACCTCTCCTATGAAGAAAGGCTGAGAGAACTGGGGTTGTTAAGCCTAAAGAAGAGAAGACTCCAAGGTGACCTCACTGTGGCCTTTCAATACTTAAAGGGGACTTCTAAAAAAGATGGAGAGCGATTCTTTCTCAATCACATAATGACAGGATGAAGGGGAATGGTTTTAAACTAAAAGAGGGGAGATTTAGACTAGAGGTTAGGAGGAAAATTTTCATGCAGAGGGTGATGAGGCACTGGAACAAGTTCCCAGAGAGGTTGTGGATGCCCATATGTTCAAGACCAAGTTGGATGAGGCCCTGAGCAACCTGATCTAGTGTGTGGCATCCCTGCCCATGGGACGGTGGTTGGAACTAGATAGTCTTTGAGGTCCCTTTCAACCCAAGCCATTCTATGATTCCGTGATTATTCTATGCCTGTTTTTCCTTCCTTCCTTTTATTTTTACCATTTGCTGTGTTATATGAGAGATAACTTGTATTGAATAAATGCCATAGCCCACATTCACTATAAGACACAGGAGGAGGAATCACAAACAATAATTATTTTTCAGGATTTATGTAATTGTGAGGGGAGAACCATAATGAAATCAGGATTCTGTACTTTGTCAGAACTATAAAAAATTTCAAAATCTGTGCCCTGGGTTTTGTTGTTTGTTACCCTTTGACTAGAAGTGGAAAAGATTTAATTTTCCAAAATGTTTAGCTACTTCTAAGGACCTCTGAGTTAAATCAGTACAGAGGCAGATATAGAACGCAGTAAATATTTATGTATTTAGCAGTAAAGCAAATGATGCAATATTCCAAATTGATATACTTAAAATTGTTGGAAAAAGTCATCTGATATTTTATAATTGTCCATTTCTATATAGCTGTGTGATAAATACAATAGTTGTGCATATGTTTTCACATGTAGAGATAGAATGTATGTAAACCCAGCTTTGCTGTTTTCCTCACTTTTATTGACATTAATGTATTAACTCTAATACATGGTTAACATTTTTTTCTATAGAACAGACTGAAATATGTCATAATGACAAAAAAAAAAAAAGAAAAAAAAAAGAAAAAAGAAAAAAAAGTCCTTTCTCCATTGATTGCCTTAAAAATAAAACTGGCTCTATCATGTAGCTACAACTGGATCAGCAACAGATTTAGTGACTACTCATTGTATAAATAAATTCAGGGTGTGTTTTGCCAGCAGAAGTCTTAGAATCTCTACTGTTTAAGATAATTTCCTTGTACATGAATACAGGGATAGAGAAAATAGGAATGCTGAAACACAAGTAATGTAAATAAATAAATAAATAAATACAAAAGACCAGGAACCATTCTGTATAGCTAGGATATATATATATTCATATTTTCATATGAAAAAAATATATAATTTGATTTATAAGTCTTTAGAAATGTTGTTCTTTCATGTTATCTTCCCATGTATGAACATGTGTCTTCCCATGACAGTTCAATATGAATAGCAGTGTTTGTATCTAAAATTCATAAAGACTGTACCTCAATTAAGCTTCTATGACATGGTCTTCAAAATAGATAAATTCAAGTTATAAGAACTATATATAACAGTTAACCTAGTATGGTTTATTTCACTGACCAGGTTGGTCTTTCTAAAGGAAACAAAGTTCTCTGAGTGCAAACACAACTAAAAAATCATATGTATCCCTAAATTCTTTCAATCATGCTCTTGTCTGTCATATTTTTGAGTTAATTGAATTGCGTTATTTTTTTCCCTTTTATTTTATAGAAGAAAAAAGAATTGTAAGATACAAGATACACACTAGTATTTATCAGTGAAATCTTCTTACACTGTAATTTTTATAAGAGCAATGAGCCAAACGTAGTGCTACAGAGGAACTTAGTGGAATAGAGATTTGCAAATAATTGGCAGTTAGCTGGACATGCTTCTTTCTCTCAGTATGATAAGCAGTGAGTGACACCAGGCTAGGTTTCATTTTGTTTTGCTGTATGTGCTTTGTTTTGTTTTGTTTGGTTGCTGTGTTTGTTTTTGTTATTTTGTTTTTTTTTTGTTTGGTTGTTTTTTCCTTTACAAACTAGATCTGTGAGAAAGGGGCAAAAAAGCCTCCAGTAGATCAAGCTTTTTTTTTTTTTTTTTTAAAAAAAAAAAAAAAAAAAAAAAACAAAAAAAAACCACCCAGACACAGGAACTCTAACAGTCACCAGCTAATGACAATCAGTGACATTAAGAATGATAGGAAAAAAAAATCAATAAAAAATTACCAGCTGAAGCTAATGAACAAATCTACTCATTCAATATGTTTCTCTCACACCTTAAAAAGTCTCTTGTTTATTCTTTTTCCTTAAGACCCTGGCTTGTTTCAAATGTTTTCCAAATAATATTTCCAAATGGATTTTGATTGCTCTGCCCTTCTCACTCTAAACAAGTGGCCTGTGGTAGCATGCTTTTCTGGGAAACTTCAAAGTACTCTGTATGTCAGAGTTTGAACCGCTAACACACATACTGAGGTAATCCCGTTCAAACATGAATGCTTATGCATGGTTTATATTCCCAAACTTTGACATTTTTTCTGGTCTATTTGTATAGTCTTGTAGTCATATGATTTCCTAATGATATCAAATTTCTAACTCACATTGATCCTACCTCCTGCTGCCCTTCATTACATCTTTGGAAATCAGCATGCTCCTCTTAGAATACATTAGTCATTCATTACTAATGCTGTAAAAGCCCTGAAGTCCTAGAAGAGAAGAGTCTTTCTTTTTACCTTTCTGTTCCCTCACTATTAATAGATAACTCCCAGCTGCTATTTCATTTTTCTTCTGTCATGAAAGCTGTAACTACATGATTAAAATGTTATGCAGCTCTAAAACTACTATCAATTATACTAATTAAGGTCAAATAGAATGGAACAACACTCTTTGTGGAAAACAATGTAGGCAATGTAAACGTCTATTAATTTAAGGGCATCATATGTACATATGACAGTTTCTACAGACCTCATGATTAATTATTTCTAGGCAGTTTCTTAAAATCACATTGATAAAACTATAATTTTGCTCTTTTTCTCTTATTCTTCTATGAGTAAAAAGTAATGATGGAGTCTTTTTTTTTTTTTTTTTTTTTTTTTTTTTTTAGGGGGGTAAAAAAATTTTTTTTTT
Organism: Stictonetta naevosa; assembly: GCA_011074415.1. Taxonomy (NCBI): domain Eukaryota; kingdom Metazoa; phylum Chordata; class Aves; order Anseriformes; family Anatidae; genus Stictonetta; species Stictonetta naevosa. The sequence continues at coordinate 49,331,567 of CM021697.1, forward strand.
TTTTTTAAAAAAATATTTTTGTTTTTTTTTTTTTTTTTTTTTATTTTTTTTTTAACTGGGTAGATAAAAGTGAGCTCTTTTTATTAGAAAATCTATTTCCTTGAGTTCTGCTTATGCTTAAAGAAAGTTCACTTTTAATTTTTAACATTTTACTTCCCTGCAGCCACACAGACTGCAAACCAAGAAGGACTGGATGTAACTAAGATGAACATTCTCTAGGTAGATGTAAAATCAAGTTTTACATGTTCACTCTCAGCACCTGACCCTCTCAAGCTGTCTGTCTGAAAGACACAAAGCATATATCGATGCTTGTAGGAAAACGGTATATATGTTCTAAGATTTTTTTTGAAGAAAATGTTCCATTTGTTTTCCTATTTTTCAAATATGTGAAATGTTTTCATTCTGAGTGAGAAAGAAGCTGAACTTTGACAGAGTCCAAAAAAACCAACCAAACAAACAACAAAAAAACAACCAAACCACACACAAACAAACAAACAAACAAACACCTTAAATGTTTCATATTGCTTATTCAGAAAATGTCAGCATTTTCATCCCTTCACTGAGAGACTAATAAACAGTAATATCTCTCATGCGCATTCATCTCTAAGTAAACAGTCATCCTGCTTAACCAGCAGGGGACAGTATTTTTCATTTTCAAGGATCCTCAGATCTGGAACTTTCCTGTGTTGGCATCAGCACCCAGCACTCAGTCCTAACAGTGTATTTCTGTTTTCTCATTTGTTTGGAAATGGGACTCCTGCAGGCAGCTGAAAAATAACAATAACAACAACAATAATAATAATATAATTAGTCATGGAGAATCAGTATTCCCAGAGAATATCATACTTGAGCATATATAATCTTGATGAACATTTATTTGGATATTGAACCATGGACAGTTTCAAGTCCAAAGTATTGTTTCATAACACAAAGGAGGAAAATACCACGTGGGAATCCTTACTTTTTAAGCTTTTGAAGCATAATCATTAGTACATTATGAGTGTCTCTATCTAGTGCTTCAAGGTGTTGAATAATACATGCAGAAAAAGGAATGAGAGTGAGGGTTTTGAAAGAGCTGTTTGAGAGAAAAGGAATCATAGGCAGTATCAATGACCCGTTATAACACATTGCAGGCAAAATTCTCTGTGGTTAAATTATTCAGACTAGATAGGTGTTGTAATTAAAGGCAGATATTATACCTCCCTGATTAAACTACTTTATAAATAATAATAATAATAAAAAAAGAAACAATGAAAAAGCAATTTCATTACTATATTTCTAATGATCACAAAGTCTAAAACATTGTATCCATCTTTTATATTTCTTCTAAATGACCTCAAATTAATCTACAGGGACATATCAATTGTAAGAGATGTTTTGGTAAGCAGTGAACGCTTTTTTTGATACAGTCTCATCTAATGTGCTAAGATACAACAGAATTTAAAGAAATAGAGCTGCACCGGTTTAAATCTGCTGGAGATCTGGCCTTAGGTAACTTGAAGATAATATCTGTCAATTTGTTATTGATTATGTGTTCCTTATCACCTTGAGGCTCAGCTCGGTAAAATAATTGGAAATTTTTCCGTTAATTTCAGTATATTTAGGATTAGGCCCTTCATCTGCTAGGGCTTTTTTCGGACTTTTATTTCCCAATATCCCAGTTCATCTTGTAGAATTTACTGTCTTACTCTAGTCAGGAGTCATCTAGGAAATATAGTCTAAGAGTGATTTTAGGAAAAAAATGTGATTTAAAAATGAATTTTTTAATCACAGTTTAGATTTCTATCAAGCCAGCAATGACATTTCTTAAATATCTGAGGATGTCTTACAAACAGGAATCATGTGACAACTGACAAAAGATTGGCAAAGAGACCTTAGGTTTAGTGCTTCACTGAAGGATCCAAACAGCATCTTAGAGGGACTGAAATCTGAAGTACACAAACATTTCCACCATCTCACTGAGTAGAGATTTAGAATGTACCAGCAGTTTTCAGTGTATCCTGAAATGGCTTAATATTATTATTTTTATATTTTTAGTATAATTTTATTATTATTTATTATAAATACAGTTTATTTGTGTTAATATTTCTATGCTAAATGAATACATAAAAACAATATTTAAAAAAAAAAAAACAGTCTTGCATACAAGGATAATGCAAATATAGTGAAGATATTTATTTTTATTTTATTTTTAGATAAATAATTTATATCATCTCTGTAAGTGTATACAAGTCAGATTGATTATTTATTTATTCATTCATTCCCAGGAGTCTTCTACTGGACTTCTATCTGACAACTGCATACAACTAAACTGTGGAAACTCTATAATGGTAAAACTCACCTGTATGCACAGTGATAATATAAAGTCTATTTAAAGACTACGGTTGGACTTAGGTGTTTCATAGACTTTTTTCTTACCTATTGCCACAGGGATGAATTACAGCTACACTGCAAATTTGATTGTGCAAAGAGACCATGTCAGAGGAAAGCTGTGTAGATAGAAGTCAGAGGAAAGCTGTGTAGATAGAGGCTCAAGGTGCATCTTAGTGGGGAAAAAAAATAAAAAATAATAATAAAAAAGAAATATTAAATGCTTAAAAATCACAAAGAAATATGGGATGGGAAAGGGACAGTGAGGAGGAAGAAACTATTTCCTAATGCACAAGGAAGCAAATAACTTGTTTTATATAATGTTTTTCTTAGCAGTTTATTGTCTTAGATCTTAGCTGAAACCAAGGAACAATGGCAAGGAAGTTGTAATAAAGAATTATTTTATTTAAATAATAATTATTTAAGGTGTCTGTTAATTTTATTGAAGGAGATGAATCTCCTGGGTTTACCAATTCAGGACAAAGAAAGCACAAAGAAATGTGATGATTACTGTTTTAAGTTAAGGAAAGTTAACAAAGGTTACAGATTACAGATTATTAATTTCAGAAAAGAAAAGATAAAACGGGATTCAAACTTTATTAATTTCATCCAAAGCAGATGAAATGGAACATGCAGTTCATTAATTTCAATAAGGAAATGGAGAATATGTAATATTTATTTAATTTTGCAATTTAAATTAAGGCAGAAAATAAAACAATGTAACTAATTATTATTAAAAGAAGCCAAAGGTTATAAGGCAGACTTTAAAATCCATTTGGGAATTTATTCAGGTTAAAGCAAGATAAAGAGGAAAATGCAAGTAGTTTATGGCTTATTTTAGCACTACAGTGTAAAAAGGACTATAAAATATGGACTGGAATTACATCTGCATATGAAGTCAGCAGTCTATAAGAATACAGTAATCTATTCCCAGATTATTTCAAGCTTCTTCTCAATTGTGCTGATAAAGTAGGAATGAAGTGTATAGTCACTGTGGTATAACTAACCAATGATATTTTCCTGAAGAGCAGAAAACACTTTACAACAAGTAAGAGACTATGTACATATATTTTGTGTGTCTAAGAAAGAAATGCTTTTAACAAACAAGCAAAATTATTTCACAAAATTAATTACAAGTAAGAGGAAAACAAAAGAAATAAGATTAAATTAGTAGATTATGGAATTCCATAGACCCAATTTAAGTATTAAAAATTTATAACTGGAATATGATATTTTACTAATAGGTACTAAGATACAAAAAAAAAAAATCTGACTTAAGTAATGTGATATGAATGATATGAAATGAGTAATGTGGGAGAAATACGCCTGGCAAAGGTCTAGCATAGGATGCAACTCCTATTCTATTTTGTAGGAATTTGTCACAGATTATTCTTCTGAAAGTATTGATTTTTAATTTCATACAAAATGAACCAACAAACATTCTAGTCTAGATGTCCCAATATCTCCTTCAACAATATATATATAGATATATATATGAATTTGTTTCACAAAATCTAAAAAGAGATTTATCACAATCTCAAACTGTCACAGTTGAAAAGTAAACACATTATGTAGGAGTCCCACCACAGAAATCCCATGTACTCTCACAATTCTGCCAATGAAAATAACCATATACACTTTTTATTTTTTCTTTTAATCTTCCTTGATGTATCTTAGGTAATATAGAGATAATAAATGTTTTTATTGATTAGCATTCTTTCTGTGCTTCATGTTGAGGATCTATATGCAATTTACACTGACATTTTCCAGAATTACAATGACTGGGATTATTTAGTTTACAGTTTAGTCTTCAAGGATGTGTCACAAATGGAAAGAAATAATACATATTATTTACACAGGACTTTTTTAAAATGACTTTTAAGTTAGATATCCTATAGGATAGTAGCACATAAAGTAACAGATCAAGACAGTATAAAAAAGCATGTTGATGTTCATCTCTTTCATTCCCTCTGCCAGTCTTCCAAATGAAATATTTTATTCTGTTGAGTTAACAAACAATACTGCATTTTCAAGAAATTTAAAAAAACAATGCTGCAGTGTACTTTCCTAATACTAGGGTTTACAGTCCCCTTGTCTGGAAGAGCTGGGCTCCCTGGACTGTTTTTCTTACAGTGTAATGTAGGTGGTCCATATTTAAATTTATTATTTTCAGAACAAGAGGAAAAAAAAAAAAAAAAAAAAAAGCAAAAAAGCTGTTGCCCCTAGAAATAAGTTTTAGGCTTACTTATTTAGTCAAGGTTCATCACATAATTGCATTGGGCTAAAGCCCAATTTGAGCTTAATATGGCTGTTGCTGTTAAAAACAAATATATATATATGTTTTTATGAATACATAAACAAGAAAAGGAGGACAAAGGAGAATCTCCATCCTTTATTGGATGTGGAGAGAAACATTGGATGTGGAGAGATGAGGAAAAGGTTGAGTTACTTAATGCTTTCTTTACCTCAGTTTTTAGCAGCAAGACTACTTGATCCCAGGTACTTTGCCCCCTGCATTTGTGAATAGGGATGGGGAGCAGCATGAAGCCCTCATAATCCACAAGGAAATGGTTAGCAACCTGCTATTCCACTTAGAAGTATGCAAGTCTATGGGGCCAGATGTGATTCATCTGAGGATACTGAGGGAGCTCGTGGAAGTGCTCGCCAAGTCTCTTTCCATTATTTATCAGCAGTCCTAACTATGACAGGAGGTCCCAGTTGACTGGCAGCTAGCAAATGTAGTGCTCATCTACAAGAAGGGCTGGAAGGAGGATCTGGGAAACTACAGGCCTGTCAGTCTGACCTCAGTGCCAGTGAAGCTCATGGAGAAGATTCTCTTGAGTGCCACCATGCAGAACTTACAGGATAACCGGGCAATCAGGCCCAGTCAGCATGTGTTTATCAAAGGCAGGCCTTGGTTGATGAACCTGATCTCCTTCTATGACAAGGGGACATGCTCAGTGGACGAGGGAAAGGCTGTGGATGTGGTCTACCTAGACATTTAGTAGCTTCAGTAAGGCTTTTTACACCATTTCATGGTTTTTACACCATTTCATGGTTTTTTACACCATTTCATGGTTTTTACACCATTTCCCACAGCATTCTCCAGAAGTGGGCTGCTCAAGGCTTAAATGGGTGTACATTTCATTGGATTAAAACTTGGCTGTCAGTACTAGGTTTAAGGTTGGACTAGATGATCTCAGAGGTCTTTCCCGACGTGAATGATTCTATGATTCTATGATTGTTTTATGCCATGTTTGGAATGGATGAGTGGAATACATATATTGACTTTTATGTTGTGAAAGGAACGATATTTCTACAGATTTCTGTAAGGATGGACTAAAGGAGTTAAGTACTTATTTTAACAAACAACATCTAAGAAACCAGTAATCCTGAATAACATTGAAAAGGTGCTATTAAACCTCAGAAAGCAAAGATTTAAACTCATTGCAAAAAGATTCATTGCCATTTCAGATGATGGTCTAGGGTACAGGATGGTAGATAAGTTGTATGATTAGTGGAGACCTCTGGACCTGGGTGAAATGAATTAAATAGCAAACATCAAATATAGGCACCTATAGTTTAGTAGCTGAGTTTTTCCATCTGGGTTGATCCTTAAAGAAATGAAGTACTATCTGTGATGCTTTGGGTAACCTGCCGACTTCAGACAAGGAGGGTGCAGATCTCCTGTAACTACTGTTTCTACCAGGCACTTCTCAGAAAGGATAAGTTACATTGACATGTAGATGTTTCAGATACCCTTGTGATCTCAAATAATATTAAACAACTCTATTTAGACAACAGTATCTCTCAATAGATACCTAAATTGAACTTATTTCTAGGCTCCAGTGATTGCATTGATTAACTCTGCCTTGATTGTAAAGGGAGATAAGATCCTAGCTCACACATACACACTGAAATTTGTGAGTGTTAATTTAAAACTGAATCCTGTATATAGCATAGCATTACCATTTTAAATCATCCAGACAAATTTAAGCCAAGACAGATTTAATCTACTAGGCTAATTGAAAATACACCACAAAATTCAGCTGACTCTATCTTGTGGAGAATGGTTCAACCAGCTTTAATTACTGCAACCATTCTAAGAAACAAAGATATCATCATTTTAATAAACTATACTTAATAAAGTAATAGTGTTATTGGATATAGTGTTGTATATAGTCTTCTATATAGTTTTCAGTCTATGACAGTGCATATGTGCTTTACTGTATATCAATTCTAAAGTTAACTCTTTAAAAGTACAAACAAGTTGTATCTCAGTGTTGTAACATTCAAAATGTTAACTTGTGATAGCAGAGAATTTAGTCCTCTGGAATTAATTTAATTAAAAAATATTAAATTGCACTGATAATATTTTTTGTTATTTTATTTATAACTTCTCCCTAACAGTATTTTATAACGCAATAGATGTATCATGCCATTTTATTGGGTTTATGTGGCAAGGTTTTGGTGGTTGGGGACTGCAGGGGTTGCCTCTGTGACCAGAGCCCAGATGCTGCTCCATGTTAGATTTCTCAGCCATCTTCAAACAGCTTAGATTTTTCAACCAATTTCAGCCAGCTCCAAAGGGACCTGCTGCTGTACAGACCCAATGAACAATAAGAGATGTCTGCATCTCTGAGAGAGCAGATTTATAAACAAACAAACAAACAAACAAAAATCTTCTGCACAACAACAGCTGGGAGAGTGAGGAGTGAGAAACAGCCCTGCAGATACCAAGGTCAGTGCAGAAGGAGGGTAGGAGGTGCTCCAGATGCTGGAGCAGAAGTTCCCCTGCAGTCTACGGAGCGGCCCCTGGTGGAGCAGGCTGTCCACCTGCAGCCCATGGGTCCCACATGGAGCAGATCTCCACTCTGCAGCCTGTGGAGTAGCTCCCAGTGGAGCAAGTGGATGTGGCCTGGAGGAGGCTGTGCCCCATGGAGAGCCTCTGCAAGAGCAGGCCCCAGGCCAGAGCTGCAGCCCATGGAGAGGAGCCCACACAGGAACAGGGGATCTGGGGGGAGCTGCCACCTGTGGAGGACCTGTGTTGGAGCAGTTTGCTCCTGGGGGAATGGCTCCAGACCTTACTGGAGCCATTCTTGAAGAGCTGCTGCCTGTGGGAGACCCACATAAGATCAGTTCAGGAAGGACGGCATCCCATGTATAGACTGTGTTTTTGAAATAGAAAATTAAAGAAAAAACTTAGAAGGATTTTTTTTTTTTAATGTAGAATAAATTCTAACTCCTGTGTGTGAAGTGATTATGAAACTTCTCTTTTGTTTCTAGACACTGAATGACATTTTAACTTTTAAACTTTAAAGTCAGTAAAGTCATTTGTTTAGTCATTGTTTTACTGAGTCAGTAAAGAAGTCATTTTTTAATCAAAATACCATTGACTAACAAAGAATTTCTAAAGCAATTATGGAAGCTAGGTGCTAAAGGGTTGATTTGCAGACATACGAAAAGACCATTTACTCCTTGTTTTAGTCAGACACTGTATATTTTAATTCTTATTGTTTTTGCCTTCCACTTTTTTTCCTCTGGGATCCAGTAATGAAAGTTCTCCAAAGTTTTTGTGCACCACATGATGGTCTGAAAACCATCCAGATCCAGAATTAGAACCCTTAAAATGCTCTGGAGGTTTCAGTTATGGAAAAGTTGTAGTTATTCAAAGTGGAGATGCCTGTGAGCAGAGGTTTTGGCTGAAGTACTTCAGTAATGTTGTCATTAGAGAAGTAGAAGACATTTCCATATCTCAGTTGACATGTGGTATTGCTTTTAACCATGTATATAGGACAGGAACTCCACTTTCTCTTTTTGGTAGGTCTGGGGCCCAATCTGTATGGTTTCACCCTTTCCTGTAAGACTCCACAGATATCTTAGGAATCTCTGAATTTAGGCAGTAAAATCCTGTCTCATACATGCATAATTAGAGCTGACATCACATGTGCAAGAAGGGAATTAGCCTCCTAAACTACAGGGATTTTTTTTTTTTTTTTTTGAAAAGTTCATCTTGAACTTAAACTTTATCTGAAAATTCTTATCTTTAGTGTTGCAAAAAGTTAATCCTTTTTTTTTTTTTTTTTTTGAGAATATTGCAAATTCTCTGTCCAGTCTCGTGGCATTTTAATCAATAAAAAAAATACTTATTTAAAAAAAAAATGTGTTAAAATACACCCTCATCTGGTAGACCAGAATACAACAGTAGATTTATACATTGTAGGAAAGCCTTAACCAGAACTGTGCCCACCCCCACATTTTCCCAGAAAACTTGAAACTGTTTTCCCCCAATACATTTTTTCACAGCTTATTTTATGGAATGGAAAAGTACTTTCATGAAATTTATGTATTTTAACATTCTCTGATGAAAAGCGAGCACATCTGTTATAAAATTTTTACAACAAGGCCAGTGTTATGCTCTTGCAGTGTGGCTAAATAAGCATATCACTGTGAGATTGTAATCTGTAGTGAATCATCTACTTTGAGATAACCTACCTGAGTTCATGCCCATGTCATGCAGCGGACAGCTTTCTCTATCTTCACAGAAGTCTAAAATATATCAGATTACCTTTATTCTTCTATCACATCTCCTTTCTTTTTACAACTCCTATCTACTGATTTATAATGGTGTGTGTGAAGGGTCTTGGACAATGGTAAATAAAAATAAAAATAGTAATTCAGAGTTGAATACCCTTCTCTGAGGGATCAAAAATTGCACTCCAGAAGTGGCATCAAAGACTACACAGAGACAGATTTCCTTTAAATAGCCACCCCATAGAAAATACTACTAATAATAAGAAAATCCATGATAAATTATGAATTGTTGCATCAAAATTTCATTTTACTTTACTGGGTTTCATTGTCAAAGAAAAGGTTTTCACATTTTATATACCTTTGCCTGAAATCTGAGAATCTTTTTAACCACTTAAACTGAGAAAAATTGAAAAATTTTTGAAAAATTGAAAAAACTCCCTGACAAGACCTAGAGCCTGTTGTAGAGCCTGTTGCTTAGGTTTCTTTGTATTTTATCCCTACATATAATCTTCTCAATGTCTTTTACATTAGAAATAAAAATATATTTTAGATTTTAATAACCTAAATCAATATTTTTAATAACATAAACGAACATTCTTGGTTAGTTTAGGTGTTAAACAAAAAATATAATTATATTCAGAAGAAACCTGAGTGTTTACATTACCTATACTGTCAGTAGAACATTTTGTATTCTTAAAATTAAATTTTATAAAGACTTCTGTGCTGGGTTGAAAGGCCTAGAGATTGTAGTAGTTGAAAACATATACACGTGAAAGGAGATTTCATTTGAAAGTCTAAAAATAGTTTTTGTGCTATTAAAAATTCTTTATTTGATCTGTCAAAACATCAGCAAAATTTGGCAAATTTTACCTTATCATTGTAGGTGATTAATGCTTTGAGATCAATTGGAATTACTTGCTTTTTATTTCTTTATGAGGTAGAAAAGTGTATCTGCTATAAAATGAAAAAATTAAACTGTTATAACTTTCAAGTTGAATACTGCAAAAACTAGTGACCATGCAAACAGAGCTGCCATCTTGTGGATAAAGACATACTAGGAGCAGGTGGCTCATACTGCTAGAATGAAAAAGAAAATTAAATACTTGTAACAGCTATCAACTCTACCTGACTTGGCACTCAGTTCTAAAATAGGATTCTGAAAGCCAAAGTTTTCAGCATGCACGTTCATCCTCTAAAACTTCTTATCACCTGACTGATTTCTAATTTCCCCTCAAATCTTTACACCTAGCCATTCCAATATTAATAATGTATAGGGTAAACAAGACTGAAAAGCCACTTGTGCTTTTAAATTACTGTCTGGTGCAGAACTACATTTTCTAATATAAATAATTGGTTTAACCATTAAATTGATGTGACAGAAATAATTGTTAAGCAATTAAATGTGGTAATGATTTTAACTCTTGGGAAATACATACTAATAAGCCCGACTTTCATTTTGTTTGAGAACTACAATATCCCTTCTCGATAGAATCTTCAGTATTATTTATACCTCAGTTAATGGTATGTTATAGGAAGAAAGGATACAGCTTTTTTACTGAAAATCATTGGGGTCACTTCACTTTAACTCTCTTGTTCTGCCTTTTTTTTTTTTTTTAATGTGATTTGTATTTGAAATTAAGATGCCAAAAATATTGCAAACAGTACATCCATTCATCAGAGTTATAAGTCCATCCATTCATAAGTGCCAGTCATAAGAGTTAACAAGTTAGTCTATTTAGAAAACAATTCATGGCGCAATGATAGGAATATATGAATTTTGCATTCCTGGATTTAACACACATTCATGCACATTTTAACCTTCCCATGATCTTTTGTAATCTGTTAAATATGTGTATTTCACTTAAATTATTTTTCATTGAAATAAAAGGTTTTATGTTTTTTGTTTGTTTGTTTGTTTGTTTTTCTGTTTGCTTGCTTGTTTTTTTGTTTGTTGAATTGGCTTGGTATGACTCCATATGGAAAAGACATGATTTAAATCCTATCATATTTTTACTGTTTGTAATATCAATAATACTAATGTTAAACTTGTAATAACCACTGTGTTACAGCAAGTCAAAGTGTGAAAAACAGTGTGACTTGGTTAGAATCATGAAAATGCTCTGTTCTCTTTCCTCAAGCTGTTATCTTTCCTCATCCAGCATCTCCATAGTCATCAATGCTGTTAAGACACGATTGATAGTTTTTGTTCTTAAGAGAAAGAACATATATAAAGTGATAACTTATCAGTACTCTTTATGTCATCCACTTTCAACACATTATGTCTTTCCTTTCCTTTCCTTTCCTTTCCTTTCCTTTCATTTCCCTTCCCTTCCTTTCCTTTCCCTTCCTTTCCTTTCTTTTTTATTGTTTCCTTTTTTCTTTTCTTTTCTTTTTCTTTTCTTCTTTTCTTTTCTTTTCTTTTCTTTTCTTTTTTCTTTTCTTTCTTTATTTCTCTTTCTTTCTTTATTTCTCTCTTTCTTTCTCTCTCTCTTTCTTTCTTTCTTTCTTTCTTTCTCTCTTTCTTTTACTGCAGAACATAGATTTTTTTTTTCCTAAATAATATATTTCAAAATTTACTGGCCATCTACTAAGAATTGTTCTCCAATAAAATTCTAAATGAGCATTTGCATTATGCATTCTATGATACATTTCTACTATATGTATAAGTGGCTGCTGAGTTTACAAAACATAAGCTTTGTATTATCACCATAGATAACATATTTTATGTACACTGAATACTTTGTAAGAATATGGCACTCTACCATTTAAGATTATATACCATCTACTAATAGTACACTCTAGTAAGGAATAAAGTGTAGTCTATGTAAGAATAAAAGATATGTAGAAATTTAATTTATCATGGTACGATTAACTAGATACTGAAATTGGTGTATTTTTTTTTCTGTCCAAATCAGCCCACGTAATCAGATTTTGTCAACAATGTTTCTGTTTGGTTTGGGCCATTTACACAACAAATTTTTCAGGGGATTCTAACTTGCATATCTTAGCATATTTTATCTCATCAATGTTTATTTTACTTGTGACTCATACCTTTTTAGCAATTACTATGTCTTACCTTCATCATCAGTCATACAAAAGCAAAGCTGGCATTCCCATTGTCCAAATTCATATTTTCTGATTCAGTTTTACGTCACTTTGCATAGCAATGAATCTTTTTTTACATATACATTCCCATCTAAACTCCTATGTTTTCTGAGAAATAAATGAACAGAGTCTTTCATTTTGGCCTAAAGTATGTTTTGACTAATAGGTTAGCCTCCAGATCCCCACACAGAACTGCTGTTTATTAAGTTCCCAGAATTTAATATTCTGAGTCTCTATAACTTTGTGAAAGAACCACAAGGCCATCACAGAGCTGTTTATCAAGTTTATTCTAGAAATTTTATGCTTCACATCTTACATATTAAGCTAAAACCATGTCTGATTATGTTTTGTTCTCCTGATTGTTTGTCTTGTTTTGGTTGGTTCTTTATTTTTATTTATTTATTTATTTGTTTGTTTGTTTTCACAAGAGAACAAACTGAGTAGAATGAATATATATATATTATGAGAGATATCAGACCATAAATAAACTATTGTGAAATGTAATTTACTATAAATAAATACTGAATCAGATTCCTATCCACTGAAATGGACAATTAGTTTCCATAGATGAAAAAAATAACGTTGATGTAGATCAAAAGATATAAATGCAACAAGTGCTAGTTAAGATTCTTTCATTTTTCCATAGAGCAACAGGATTTTCAGTCACTTAAAGCTGTGAGATAAAAATATACTATTTTAAAGTTCCTTTGATTTTGAATACTGCTAGTAACACAGCAAAAATACTTAGTGTCACTATATTTAGGACATCATATATTTGGTAGCATGTTTATGCCTCATTTACCAGAGAATGTCTGGGTTGCTACTTAACATTCAAAGAATAAGTGCACATCTACATTTGTGCATTTCTTTACTTCTGTTGTTACTTTTAAATACTTACAAAGACACAATAATGCACCTGGTAACAGTGTGATGTTCTTGAATTTACATCTTTTTTCCGTGTGTACCTTTATTATATCTCTTGTCTTAAGGAGTGGCAATGTAAAGTCATTTAAAAAGTGAGTTCTCCAGGTGCTGCGTGAGTTAACCTTTCCTTTAATATCTCTTCTGTGCAATATTTTATGATTACTACCATTTAGTAAACAGATTATGAAAATGCAGTTCCCTGGGGGTCTAGTTTAATAATTTAGGTAAATTAGATTTTAGATTTTTTTTTTTTTAATTGCTGTCTTCAATGACTAAGTAACAAGCACCTGCCACCCCTGCACCCCAGAGTGGGGACTCTTTGTACAATCTCCTCCCCATGAAAGATAAAATAAAATAAAATAAAATATAAAATAAAATTAAATAAAATAAAATAAAATTAAATTAAATTAAATTAAATTAAATTAAATTAAATTAAATAAATAATAAAATCTCTCGAGCATATACATACAATGATTAGAGAAACACGTTGCAATTCGTGGCTGGCAGTTTAGGGTTAAGGTATGATTCCAGGTGAGAGAAGCCAATGAGAGGACGCCCGGTTGATGTGTCTGACATCATCCTGCACGGGAGCACCCAGCCCGGCCGGGGCAGCTCCCAACCTCGGCACCAGTGCCGCCGTGATGGATGCTTACAGCTCCTCGTCGAGAGCCAATTATCTCGCTTTTGTGTGAGGCCCAAGCATCGCTCACGCCGCCAGCTCGCACACGGCACGGCCGGATCGAGCTGAACCAATTGTTTTCTCTGTGTCTGGTAAGAGTCTGGTCTGTTTTACCTTCTCTTTCAGAATAAAGGAGGTGTGCCTAATCTGTAAAGGGAATTGCTTTTATAGTTAGAGGCTTACAAGGCTATAAAATGTAAAGAGTAGCTTTTATTGACAGAAGGGAGATGCTTTAAAAAGGGAATGTTTTAAAGGAAAAGCAAGTCTGTATCTGGCAAACTCTACAGTATGGAAATAAATAGCTTGGATGTTTATGCTACACTTCATATTAACTAAAGAGGATTAGGCTGACAAGATCATTGCTCAGACCAATAATTTAATGCCTGTATTTTTTCCTTTCTTTTAATACCTGTGTTTTTACTTTGAAATCTAGCTTTTGTTGATGAACAAAGAAATGGAGGGATTTAAAGAGAAAGATTTTTATGTAATATCAACTTTAAAAAAATATAGTGGAATACTTTTGCAGAAATTTGTTCAAAATCATGAAGATTAATATCAAGATGTCCAAGTTTCAGGTTCTAGAATAAGTTATAGTTAAATTTGTTCTGCCAAATTCTAGAATTTAAAGTAATAAAATACCAAGTCAATTATTAAAAGTGTTCAATGTACAACATGCCTATACCAACCACCCAGTATAGTTTTTTGTTTGTTTGTTTGTATGCTTTTCCCTTTATAATCTGTAGGAAGCATTAAAATAAATGTCTCACTATGTAGTTGTATGAGAGTATATATAGAGGCTGAAGAAGTGATTATATCCTTCACATTGTTAACAGCTCTGTGGTTTGCACAGAGAAAGAGGGGAGGGATTCTGTCTGTGCAACTGCCTAATTTTATAATAGAATTTAAAGCTTCTATGCTGATGTGGATTTAAGAGATTAGAATTGACACTGACATTGACAAATCAGATGCAATAAAGGATTTAATTGACTGAAGGAGTTCAGGGGCTACTGTATGAAGAATCCAATAACCAGTTTAACTAGTCAAGTGGTGTACCTAAGAGGACATAATAAAGAGCAGACTATGGCAAACTCTAGTTAATTTAAAAGCCTGATGGCTTTTTTTTATTATTTTTATATTTTTATTTTTGGTGATTAAATTCACTAAATACCTAGGCCACATAATGACTCGCTACATTTATTTTAGTAACCCACGATTGTATGATACAAAGATTTAAATAATGAGATATATCATGAGTCTTATAAATGCCGTTAACATTTAGATATATTGTCTGAATATTGACTGAAAAGTCAAGCTATGATTAGGTTTTCTCTAATAAGTATCAGAAGAATAAGTTATTTTCAGGTCAAACACCACTTAAGAGAGTACAGTTTCTCAGCCCTGTTATACTTTTGCACTTTCTATTACTATAGGTTTGTTTTTGCAGCTCCTAATATTGTTGTTAATTTAGCTCTGCAAATTAATGTGCTTAAACTATCCCAAGCTTCTCTTAAATGCCCTAGCTATATTATGGATGGAGTTAGAATAACACACATTTGTTAAGGTGAGAACTTCATAATGATCTGTTGCCTTTCCACTAAAAAAAATATATATATATATTCCAGTTCAAAAGTGGGCTCACCATGGACTCCAAGGAGAGGAGTATTTTGCATTTTACTACCTTACCCTTCTTTCTTAGGTAATTATCAAACTTAACTAATAATTATTGTATGCCAGCCTTGCAGGCATACTTTTCAATTAATTATTTTTGAGTTAAAAAGTAAATGTATTTGAACCTCTGCTACCTACACATTGCAGTTTTTCCATGCTTTATTGCTAGTCTTCTTGTCAGAGCTTACAGTATTTTTGTTCCTACTTGGTTTAGCCAAAATCCACATATGAACCAATTATCTGTAATTTCTGCCAAAATACTGGGTAATGAATAAAATGTAGATTTAATACTGGGTTGTTAGATACTCGCAATGTTCTGATCCAAAGCACTCAAAAACTGCTTTTAATACATTAGTCCTTTTAAATATTAATGTACATTGCTTTATCAGATATTAATAAGAGACCTATGAAAGCCAAGGATACTTAATGATATGATAATCCAAGCAGAGAGCAAGCAAATAATATGGGAAATGAAACATTCTAATCTTTCAAATGGAAAACAAAAAAATCCTTTTCTAGGAGACCATTTTATAGGAAAAAATATTGGTATGTTTTTTGCTTACTTTCAGACAGAAACTAAGTTTACCTTAATAAAAAAATATGTGGAAAACCACAGTCCTCGGGTGAAAAAAAAAAAATAATGTTGAAAACTCTGGTTTATCTTCAGAATAATAAAGATAATTATGATAATGTTGGCATATGAACTGCACAGTAGATTGACCGTTAGTCTGGGAAAGAGTCCTCCCTGTCCTGTGCTTGAATGACAGATCATGTCCACAAGGCATGCTCTATGAAGTCTATATTATTATATCTCACCCTATTACAGGACGAATTCACATTAGGATCCTTGATCTTAAAAACAGGTCATTTTGTTTGTCTGATTTTCTATGAATGAGTCAACTCATGCATTTTTACAATGGCATCAGGTAATACAATGAAGATTTGAGTCATTCCTCCTACACAAGATACTCACACCTCTTGTCAGATCATTTTGAGTGATATCATAAAAGGGGATTTTTTTTTATAAATAAATTTATAAGTTCTCAATGAAAATATATATGTCAGATAAGCATAAGTATGCTAATTACAGTGATCAGTGAAAAAGTATCTGCATCACCAGTAGTAAAAACATGAAATAAAAGAAATTATTGTTCTTCTGCAACAGACTAACAAAAGTTATCCCTAGAAAGTACAAATTAAAGAGGATTCTAATGGTATATTTTCTGTTGTGTCCAGTTTTTGACAAGTGCAGGAAAGAGAGTTTATTCATACTCCAAGCCTTGGTCCAAATACCAGTTGTTTTTTGTTTGTTTGTTTGTTTGTTTATCTAGGATAGACTACATGGAGGCTTCTATGTGAACTCCTATATTATAAAAACAGCCATAATACCTTGCGCTGCAGTCAGTCTAGTCTCCTTGTCCATCCTAAGATCCCTGAGGTTTGCTATGTATAAAGGTGCTAGAGAAGGGGGGTCAAGAGATTATTCTGTGCCTCTGTCCTTTGCTTTTATTTCATTACCCAAACAAACAAACAAACAATAAATGGATAGATAGGTGTTACTTCAGAATTATGAAGATTTTTTTTCTTATTTTCTTATTTTATTATTTTAATTTTATTTTTCCTTGTTGTTTATCTGACAGTGAAGTCAAAGAGAACAAAGATTACAAAGAGTATTTCTACTGTGGGAAATCTGCATCTATCCCTCCAAGTAACTGTATTCCTTTGAAAAGATGTCAAGATATGTAGAGATATGAACAGCGTGGACCTTGGATGCCCTCCAATAGGTCATCTGTCTGTGATTAGAGGACCAATAAGGTAGACCATGCATCTGTCACACAGTACAGACTGACAACATTTCGTTTTCTATTTTGTTTCCTGTTTTATTTTGTTTTGAATATCACATAAAGTCCAATGGAAGCCCAGATACACAACAAAGATTGCACTAAAAGAAGATCATGAGCAAAGATTTACAACCCAGATTTTAAGGGGGTTTTGCAAGCTCACTTTTGATCTTTGGCTACATATAACATGAGACCCTTTTGTTTCTATCATTGTATATTTACAGCATAAGAATGTGGCATGGTCAGTGCATAGAGTCATTTCTACATGGTTTAGTGAGGGTGATGTGCATCTTAACTAATTTCAGTTAGCAAGGTTCCTCTTATAATCTATGGAGAGAAAGAAGAATCTTCAAATAAAGATTCATCTCATCTTTAAGATAATTAGGTGGGCTAAATCACACTCTGGAGGGGTCAAATGTACTCCATATAGACAACTTTTCTGAAAACTTTAGATTATATGTCTAACTTCCAGACTTTTAAATATGATCTATTTGAGATCTTTAAGATTTCTGAGTAGGAGTGAATTTCACCAGTAATATAAACAAACAAACAATCTTACCCATCATTTGCTTCGCATTGTAGTCACAGTTCTTACAAAGTCTCAAGATTTCCTCTCTGCAGCAGCAAGGGAGTTGAATAGAGTGCTTGGTCCAAGACTTTGAGGTTCCACAGACACTTGCTAAAAGTCAAATAATGTAAATGTGTAGGAAGCATAGTTTCACAGTGGGCAATGAGGGGAAGCATGCTCTATCTTTTTCATTCAGTCAGTCATTACTCCCTGTACTTAAAACTCCTCTTATTCCTGGACATTTGTTTGGAGATTATCTATTACTCATATACACCTCATATTTTCAAAGTATTACAGTGCAGCTAAATTTAATTGGACTTTTCTTTCTAAGACACTTTTTTTTTCTTTTTTTTTCTTTTTTTTTCTTTCCTTCAAGTCTCTGCTAACATTAGGGGATCCTCAGACATTTCAAGTATTAATTATGGACAAAAAAAAAAAAAAAATGTCCTTTGCCTGGTGTCATTCTTTGACAACAGCATCAGGTGTCTGGTATCTGTAATTTCAGGACAAATGATCAGTGTCCATCCATCTTCTAAGTAACTGTAAATGGCTATTTTTAAACAGGAATATTGGGCAGTCAGCCTGTCCTTCCAGTTGTCAGTCCATGCTTCAGGATGAGCTTTTCTGCAGCAGTTCTTAAGCAATCTTAATATGAATTTTATGATAGTTTAGTCTGCCACTCTGTGTTAAACAGCCCATAGAATTTCATCCAGCAAATTAGGCCAATGGTTTTGTTTGAATATTTTATTCCAGTTTAAAAATGCATACACATAAGCTACTAAGAATGTATCAAACGTAGTTGTTCTTATAAATGCAGGCTGGAAATTACTGGATACAATGCACAGATATATTTCCTATTAGATATCAGAATCAATCACTCCGTAAACTTGGGATTTGGGATCTGGACTTTCTGAGAATGTTACCTAGCTGAGAAGTGAATTCTTATAGGTAAAGACAAGTGGATAAAGAGAATTTGGATGTATATGTCCAAAAGAGTGAAATTAGAACATAATATGCTTCTCTTCCACCCATTCGTTGGCTTGTAAATGTAATAATTAATAAAATATTGTGGTCAAATTTCCAATAAGTAAGAAGATTTACTACCTTCTGAATGAAACATAATCTAAAAAATCTGATGCAATCTATCATAGAATATATGATATGACATTATGATATCACATTATCACTCGCAAATGGGAAGTATGGCTTTCACAGTTGCCAAGCTGTACTTAGCCACATCTGATGGTCTCCATTAATTTTTAACAATAGTCCTGTCACCAGATCAGTGAGCTGTAGAAAATACTGTGGAGATGTCACATTCCTTGATGATTGCAGTTAATGCTACTGCCCCTTTGAATCAGCATGAAATGTAGACAGTTTTATGACTGAATCTGCAATCTGGGATTTGATCATGCTATTTATAGCATTGCTAATGGTCTGTAGCACTGACAAGGGGTGTGTTGAAGTCATTCTCTCAGTTACCCTTGTTTTCATTTGTAAAGGCAGAGCAGACATCTGGATCCTACATATCAGTAACTAGACAAAAAATAACAGTACAAAGAAGTCATGATTTTCAGTGGTGAAATATTTTAATAAGTTAGATTTTTGCATGTGTGTACATGTGTGTATTTGTTTTTAACAATATTTTTTTTTAGAGAAATGGGGGAAAATTATTTTGATTTGGTTTCTAAAATGTCAGATGCAGTCACATGGCAAAACAAAAGGAAGCATAGTGATATATCAATAAAGTAAAGCTGAAGTGAAGAAGCATCAATCCATGGGTTTTATATAGTAGAATTCATGTTATCATGTGTTACTATACTAGCAAAATGCAATTTTAAAATTTTATTGAAGTATTTTAAAAACACTGGCACACTTCTCAAAGGATTGCTTTACTTTAATGTCTTCAATTTGCTTCCAAACATAATTCCTAAAATGTATAGTATCTAGGTTTTTTGTTTGTTTTTTAGGTTCAAAAATATGTACTTTGGATATCAGTATTTGGGAATAATTCTTGCCAAATTAATGGCATTAGAATACTTAGAGTTATCTAAATCTTCTCATTCCCCAAAACACCTAAATTTCTCAAGAAATTTATTTAAAGCCATTGTTTTTGTGAATATTACAGCACCCCATGTACTAAGAACAGTAGGAACTATAACATCTTTCTTCGTTTCATCTTATAGTTCATGTAGAATCTGGGGGGGGGGGGGGGGGAAGAAGAAATCAACAGCCAAGTGTATTAATGACTCCTAGAAATAATGGTACTTGATTTCCTATGAGTTTATGTCTTTTTATTATTATTATTATTATTTATTTAGCTAACTGGTAATAATCAAGTACCCTCACTAGCATACCAGGAGAACTGTCTTTTCTCAGTGACTCTCCTTTCAGGGTCCTCCAACTTGGAGTACAGAGACTAAGAGTTGAGTTACCATGTTCTACTTCAGTAGGCACGAGACAGTTGTCCCCAAGATGTCTGACTGATGTCTTCAAGAGTTATTAGTTGGGGATGTAGAGTAAACATCATTTCTCAGGTAAACAAACAGTGGAATTGAGTTTAAATGTATAGATGCTAGAACTGTATCACTAGAGTTCTGATGACTATCATCATCTGAGGAGATCACTGGAGAATGTATCTGTCCTTTTCCAGAGGGATGCTAGGAAGGACCTTCAAAATTGCAGTTTTTAGAACCACACTATGGAATGAACCATGGAGGTCATACATTTCATGGACATTGTCCTATGAGAACACAGTCTATACAATATTTCCCAAAACCTGCTGAACATTTCATATGCACTTATAGGTGCATTCTTCCATCTTCCATTTTTTTACCGTTAGTTTAGCCTATGTTCTAATTTAGCTTGCATAAATATGATTTAGTAAGACATCTTCGTATTCTGTCTATCCTGTTTTTTATGGGTGTTTTGAAGTATTGGTAATTCATTGAAACCTTTCCAGAAGAGGCAAAATTTCTAAAGGCTGAAGATCTCTAAAATGATTAATTACTTTGTCTGGCTTAACCAAAAATTTCTAACAGGTTATGTTTCATTCCTGGGCTGGATAATTGTTTCTTCCCTGTAGCTGAGAGAGACCTTTAGGTTACCTCTAAATTAGAAGTAGACAACAGAATAAGCAGACCCAAATCCTCAGAGGGCTTGTTAACTTCTTTCCTGCGACAGAGAGAAAAGGCATCAGTTTCTTGCGCTCTTGTAGTTGAATTCCCTCCTGGACCTTACAATGCTTCACATCAAAGCTGCAATAGACTATGAGAGCTCCAGAAAAGCTATACTAAGAGAAATAGTTAGACTGACTTTACTAAGACTTTCAGAAATTCAAGAAAGAAGAAAGACTATGACAGACATTTACAATATAAATATACTTAATTGTACAGATAGTAAAAGATAATGGATTAGATTCTGCTTGCTTCCTCCAGTGAACCCAGAGACTAAAACTATATGTTTGAGCTATAATTGCACTTTCTTTATAGATATCTTTATTCATTTTCTGTTGTTTGGATGCATTAGAAAGATCATTTTTAACTTGGCTTCCTATTGAGCATTTTATTTCCAAAGTATGCTCTACATTAACTTCCAGGAACTGTATTGCATTTGAGGTAAAATCTTTTAAGCAGCTCCATTCTTGTGTTTAATGAGATGACAGGAATCTGGAAATTTAATAGTAAATTTAACATCTAAATTCTAGGTGATTCTCAGCCTGAAAACATTGAAACCTATGTTGTTGTCTTTACAGGATCATATTACATACCAGCAGACAGCGTGGAGACAATGCTCTTCTCAACCAGCTAGTTGATTTTGGCTGTGTAACAACAGGAATACAGTAATATATGAATTCTGGCTGTGTAGAAAATCATTTAGCACTGAGCTTTGTAGTACTCTGAAGAATGAAAAATTATTAATTATTTTGGATTTTTTTCCAGTGAATATTTAGTACAAAATACATCCCTGCTGCATACCATAGACCTAGTTTGTGTATTATGACCACGTTCTCTTTGGGATGAGAACCCCAGTCTTCTGAATCACTGCTGGCCTCTAACAGGAAAAACAAACAAACAAACAAACAACAACAACAACAACAAAAAACAACAGGTGACACTGGGCACTCCAGTAGTTATCCTGGTCTGGATGACTGGTAACTAGGACAGTGACACAAACCATAGTCTGTATCTGCCCCACATCTAGACACGGTTAATGTGATTTTGTGTTCAGCATACAAACTTAATTGACAGTCACTCAAAGGCATTTAACTGGGCATCTAACATAGGTAATCTGCATTGTGCACTAATCATCTGTATTTTATGTGGTATAGTACTTAAACTTACTGTCTAAAATAAGCAGTCTTATCTTGACCTTATGCTTTGTGAGAAATGTTACTCAGAGTATATATTCGTCTGTATCATTCTCTTAATGGTTTGGTGCCACTTTTAAAGTATGTTCTTAAATCACAAAAGATGCCTTTAATGGTATATTTGGCATGAAGGTCTCTTACATTACTGTGAATTCCTTACCTGTAAGTCTACATTACTTCTCTTTATACCTTCAAGTCAATTAATAAAATTATTCTGTGAAGGACAGAGAAAATGAAGACAATTTGAAGATATTTGTTGTGGTGGCTTTTCCCTGGGTAGAGGTTTGTGACTACAATCACCTGCAAACCAGGACAGGCACATGCCTTTGGCACAGATTTCTCACACATTTCTTGAGCAGACTGTTGTCAGAGAAAAGTCTGTAAGTCCTATTTAAAAGCAAAGCTATGCTAAAAGATATTTGTCTCTTCAGAAAGAGAAGTTGTCTGGAGAAGTACTAATTGGAATGCACTCTAAAGTGAGCATATTTCTCTATATTCAGGTCTTTGGGTAGAAAGAAATTGGTGCTTGGTGTATGTTGGGAAAAAAAAAAAAAAAAAAAAAAAAACACTTTTGCTTCCCTTGACTTCATCTTTTTAAAAGTTAACTATCATCTGATAGTTACTGAATAACTGAGCATAACTGAATCATAACTGATTCATGAAAGATAAGGTAAATCTGTAATCTTCTGTGTATGTGAAATGGAAGTACTTTTGCCTTCTGATTCATGATGCTCTGGCCAATGTCAGCACACACATTTCCTCAGTTTCTGTGGCCCTGCAATCTTATGAACAGATTTTCTCATTTTAGAATATCAGATTCTTGAGTATTAGTGCCAAACTGATTTTTTTAAACTTCACTTTTATTTCCTGTACAGATTTTATATTGACTAATAACCTATTTTGAGTCTCAACTTCCATCAATGCAAACCCACTAGTTTAAGGAGGTGCACTCTGAGACTAAGTTTCAAAATGGTGTCTTTTAATCAGCCGATAAAAGCTTATCATAAACACACATGCAAATTTAAAAATAATTAATGGCTTCACTCCTTCCATTGTATTAAAAATAATTGCAAATATTTCTGCAAGATATTAAAATTACAACTGGGAGATTACAATATGGCTTTTAAATATTTACATAGAATCAGAGAATATCCTGAGATGGAATATTGGAAGGGTTCTACAAGGATCACCAAGTCCAACTCTTGGGTCCCCAAAGGACCACCCAAAAAATCAGACCAAGTCTGAGAGCATTATCCAAACACTTCTTGGACTCCAGCAGGCTCAGGGCCATGACTATTTCCCCAGGGAGCCTGTTACAGTGCCTGACCAACCTCTCAGTGAAGAACTTTTTCCTGATATCCAGACTGAATCTTCCATCAGAGCTTCAGTCTATTCCCTCAGGTCCTATCACTAGTCAACAGCAAGCAGAGATCAGTGCCTGCCCGTCTGCTCCCCTTGTGAGGAAAGTGTAGATCACAATGAGGTCTCCCCTCAGTCTTCTCTTCTCCAGGCTGAACAAACCAGGGGACCTCAGCTGCTCCTCATACATCTTGCCTTCCAGACCCTTTACCATCTTCATAGCCCTCCTTTGGACACTCTCTGTTTTATATTTTTCTTGTACTGTGGCACCCAAAACTGCACACAGTACTTGAGTACACATTTACCTAAAATATCATCATCACTGGAAAGGTTGTGAGGAGATCTTTAATGTTTTAAGGACCTCTTAGAACTACTTTTTCTTTTTGCTTGGCCAAATAAATAGGAAAATAATGATTAAAATTGTTGATAGTGAAGAATGTTTGATACTGATAGGTTTTCTTGTTGGTGGTTCAAAGCTACATAGCTTAGAGTTCTGAGGTCTGCCTACAGCAGCTTGAGAAAGCCTTCTGATGTTTTGGACATAAAGATTCAGAGCTAATAAGAATGCCTGGAAAGACCCACAGGAAAATGTGAGAGGGGATCCTCTTTCCCTGATCATTCAAATCAAGGACATGACCCACACACCGTATGGTTTCTTCATGGCCTAGGTTCCCCTGTACTTAGATATCACCAGGGAACGCATCCATATGCAGCTTGAAAGAGTTGATTATTAACTAATTTAATTGATTAACTAAATTAATTGATACATAACTGAACTCTCTTATAACATTTAGCAATCACTCAGAGCCAAGGAATTTGACTGACATCTGCTTCATTCTGTATTTGTGCTCTGAGCAACCCTGTAAACCAATCCTTTGTCTTGCAAAATGACTGACTGCAAATCACTCATAACAGCATGTCTTAAATTACAGTTCTACTTTGCTATCATTTTTCTGAACATTTTTTAAAACGTATAGAATTATTAATAGAGTTAGTCCATTAAAAACACAGAAAACAACATCATAAAAAAGGACAGTGTCTGGTAAAACATAGTTAATTTTCTTAACTGGAACTCACTTTAATCATTAATGAGATGCTATAACAGTAAAACCATTATTGTATCTTTTATAATATAGAGATATAAAAATGAGACCTCGATAGAACAGCTGCTATTCAAGTCTTGCTGAAATAAAAACAAAGATGATGCTGAAAATGTTTTTGTTGTTGTTGGTTTGTTTTTTCATTTCTGATTTCATTTGGTAAACAGTAGTGAGGTAATTCAGGCAGCCTTGGAAGAGATTTGTTGATGATGCTTTCCAGCTGAATGCTAGATTGTATAGGTGATAGCTCTTCAGTGGTTATACCAATAAAGGCCAACTTTAGTGATATGAGGTATATTTTTCAGCACTGCACTGTCTACTTTTGCAGCAGCAAAATTTGATAAGATTTATGAGATATTAGATGAAATCTTATGATTGACTTCCAATTTCATCACAAGTATCATTACAATATAGCTTCAGGTTTACAAATATAATTTCTTCATCTAAGAATAGTACCTATATAGTGTCAATTTTGGTGCTAATGTGGATTTCCAGCAGAAGTGTAGGTAAATTCAATTTAACGTGCCCAGAGGCACAGACTTACATATTCCATTCTGAAACTAATCTGTTATTCATTCATGAATCTCATTTTCCACAGTGATCTCTATATACTTTACACTTCAACCTTTATGCTGTCTTACCTTTCAAAAGTCAATATTCAGTTATGATCAGTGAAAAATATTTTGGTATCTATGATACCACAAATAAGCTGTCTGTAGTTCATTTCCCCCTTCAAAGAGCACCTCTTTTCCAAAGAGAATATTACTTGTCTGTTTTTTATGACAAACACTCGCTATTTTCACCTATTTAAACAGAGAAAGCCAAAATTTAGATAAGAACATTTCAAGTTTTGTGAAAACCTATGGCAAGAGACAATGACAGTGAAAGAAATGCTGGATCAGGACCTCCATTACCGTGTATTGTCTGGCAGAAGCCAGTGGCCAAGTAGCATGAGCAGACTAGCTGGTGAGGTCATGTTCCTAAAGCTTTAATCTGCCTCAGGGCTAGTAAAGATGTCACCAGTGTTCACTTCATTTGGAGATGACTTAAGAAACAGAAGATACAAATTTATAAAAAAGTTTCTTCAACTGTTCTGTGTAGAGAACAGTTTTTTTCCTGGTAAACCTTGCAGTGAGAATAGAACTTTCTTCCCATGCAGACAGCTTCCCACTAGCCTATAACTAGTCTATTTGATTTCACTTGCATTTCTTGACTAGTGTTTTAATACTCCTGTTGTTGTTATTTATTTATTTATAACATTGCCCTTTACCACTTTATCTCCTATTCAGTCATATTTATCCCTATCCCTTCTCTCCTGTCTAGTGATCATGACTTTAAGTTATTCTGTTATTCCAGTGTTACTCAGCTTGCACCATGTGGACCACAGGTGGTTCACAGATACCAGAAAGTGATATATGAGTTGCAGAGGTTTTTGTTTTTAATCAGACAAATTCATATACATAGATTCAAGTAAAGAAACAAGCCAGAAAAGATTACAAACCTAGTTCCCAGTGTGCATTATGTGTTCTGCTTTATCCACATAGAATTCCCATTGAAGATCCCATTTGACCTGCAGTTAGAGGCAAAATTTGTGTATCTAATGTGCTAGCATAGTTTTTTAGTGCATTAAATAAACATAGTTTGCGCTCATGCTGTTACAATTCAGAATAATAAGGGCATTACCTCTATATCTATTCTCTCTCTCTCTATATATATATATATATAGATAACAGCCCACTTGTTGATCCTGTTTTAAACTGCTAGGTTTCAGTCTTTAATTTTTAGATTTACATTCTTCAGTGATATCTGATCCCTAATGCTTTGGTACTTTACTTCAGTTGCATTATGGTCTTCTCAAACTAAGAAAAATCAGATATACCTGTTTAGTGTTATCGCTTTGCTACAAGGTAAGCAAACACCCTGTGACTTTCTTCTTTCTCAGTGATCATTTCTGCTGTATTCAAGGTATAACTGTCCCAACACGGTCATTTGGCTTTTGAATTCAGCTGGTTGTCATCCTGGTCTCTTGCAATGCTGCAAGAAAAATGAACTCATGTCTTCTCTTTATGTAAAAGAGGGCTACCAAGATGATCAAGGGAATGGAGCACCTTTCCTATCAGTTGGGACTGCTCAGCCTGGAGACGAGGAGACTGAGGGTTGATCTTATCAATGTGTATAAATACCTGAAGGGAGGATTCAATGAAGACCAAGACAAGCTATTTTCAGTGGTGCCCAATGCTAGGACAAGAGGGAATGCACACAAACTGGAACACAAGAGGTTCCAACAAAACATCAGGAAACAATTCTTTACTGTGCAGGTGACTTGAGCACTGGAACAGGTTGCCTGGAGAGTTTGTAGAGTCTCTCTCCTTGGAGATCTTCAAAAGCCACCTGGTCCTGGGCAACCTGATCTAGGTGGCCCTGCTTGAGCTAGGGGGTAGGACCAGATGACCCCCTCAGAGGTCCCTTCTGACCCTAACCATTCTGTGATTCTCTGATTCTTACAGTGCAACCTGTAAAACCTATTCAAATCAGGAGGAAGTAGATAACAGATTAGTATCTTCAAGAACAAGTATTCAAGAACGAGTTCTTCAGACTTATATAATATTTCCTTGTGTTCTGCATTACTGAAGTTCGATAGTAATTTCTTTTGTTCCTTTTATAATAATTTAGTAAATGTTCTATTTTGTGTGGTTTTGCTCCTGTAGTTTTTAAGTGGTGAGGTGTTATATACTGATAAGCCTAATCAATATTAAATGTTATTAGTAAAACAAAACACTTTGTGTAGCTTAAAAATAGGCAGACAAAGCTTTTCCTGTTATATTTTCAAAAGTGTGTCTCCTCCAGCTCAAAAAAAAAAGTTTGGAAATACAGTTTAATCATTGAATCTATTACTCATTGAATCTACTACTGTGTTGTTGATTTTTTTTCCTCAGGAAAATAAATTAAAAACTCATTGTGTTTTTTGTGACCGGGTTAAAGGTACTGGTAAAACAGGGAATACCTCTTTCTAAACTGATCATTCTTTGTTATTTTTTATGCACATTAATATATTGTCGCGAGATATGATTATTGACCTGTGTCCAAGTAATTATCTTATCTACATTGTTCTCACTGACAAGATGCAGTCTAAGTATATAAAAAGGAAACAGAACAGTGCAGCAAACAGACAGATGAACTGAAGAGAGATATTTTTTTTTCCTTTGTGGGTGGGTCTTTCATTTATGAACAGGTTGTGGGGTGCAACAGTGGAGTCTCAGTGTGGTGGCATATGAGAGGGAAACTCTTCATAAAAGGGTTAAAGTCTTTAATTTGTTAGGGAAAATGTATCTAGTTAGATCCAACAGCTGGAGAGTTTCAAGGCTGCTACTGCTCTGAGTCCTCAAGTCCAGCCAGTAGCAAGGCTGAAGATGCATTCCCAGCAGGTATATGCACACAGAGCAAACCTATGCATCACATACATACATATGCATACATATGCAGCTGGCCACACAGACCACACAGGCAGATACTCACAGCATTCACGTGAATACAGACATCAATGGCCAGATCCTGCTCCCCTTCTGGATGAGCAGGATGGATGTCCACTAGTCATAATACCCATGTGTGATTGTCTCCAGCAGCAGGGTTCAGTATGTCAGCCCAGCAGCTGTCCTTGGATCCCAGTCCTCCTAGTTGTCAGCATCCTGTGCTCTCACCCATATAAACACACAGGTGCTCTCACAGTCAAGACAGGCCTTCTGAGACCTTCACCTACTCCCTGCTCCCAGACCACATTATCTGCTCACCAGCTTGGTCCTCAATGCCAGCCACACCCACATTTGTGCTCCTGGTTGTGCTATGGCCAGGCTGGCCCTTCAGATCTGACACCAGCTGCTGTTCTCCTAGTCCTGTGTGCACAGGTAGCATGGAACAGAGAGTCCTCTCCTAGGAAGTGGACAGAAAGGAGTTTGGAAAGGTAGGAAAGACTGTGCTGATGAGGTGCAGGATACAGCCAG
Source organism: Stictonetta naevosa (assembly GCA_011074415.1). Classification (NCBI taxonomy): domain Eukaryota; kingdom Metazoa; phylum Chordata; class Aves; order Anseriformes; family Anatidae; genus Stictonetta; species Stictonetta naevosa. The sequence continues at coordinate 49,360,082 of CM021697.1, forward strand.
GTAAGCATACTGCCTGGCAAACTGCTTACATATGACTGGCTCTTTTTATCCTCTTAGCCCTCTCTTTTCTCATACTTGGTCCTCCCCAGATCATCTATACTTCTTCCTTTTCCTGTATTTGGTTCATCCCCTAAACATCCCATAATGAGTCCTGTGCAGTCCTGAAGTTTTCATCTGCTACCCGTGATCCTGTGATTCTGTGATAATGTGTCCTCCTGGGCAGAGACCCCTTTTACTCTGAAATGTGATGTGGAGAAAACCTGTTCTGATGACTCATCTTGATGGTCTCCAGGCCTGGACAAGGAGGCTGAGGATTTTCTGGAACAGCCTTGGGAGAGGCCTGGACAAGACATTTTTTTCCTTAGGAGTCGTTCTTTTGTGATTCTGTGGAATCCACATGGAATCCACGAGGAAATGGTTGGCGACCTGCTATAGCATTTGGATGTACGCAAGTCAATGGGGCCGGATGGGATCCACCCGAGGGTATTGAGAGAACTAGTGGAAGAGCTGGCCAAGCCGCTTTCCATCATTTATCGGCAGTCCTGGCTATCAGGGGAGGTCCCACTCGACTGGCGGCTAGCAAACATGACACCCATCTACAAGAAGGGCCGGAGAGTACAGCCAGGGAACTATAGGCCTGTTAGTTTGACCTCAGTGCCAGGGAAGCTCATGGAGCAGATTATCTTGAGCGTCGTCATGCGGCACTTGCAGGGCAACTAGGCAATCAGGCCCAGTCAGCATGGGTTTATGAAAGGCATGTCCTGCTTGACAAACCTGATCTCCCTTTATGACAGAGTGACATGCTTAGTGGATGAGGGAAAGACTGTGGATGTGGTCTACCTTGATTTCAGTAAGGCTTTTGACACCATTCCCCACAACATTCTCCTCAGGAAACTGGCTGTTCATGGCTTGGACTGGCGTATGCTTCATTGGGTTAAAAACTGGCTGGCTAGCCAGGCCCAAAGAGTTGTGGTGAATGGAGTCAAATCCAGTTGGAGGCTGGTCACTAGTGGCATCCCCCGGGACTCAGTACTGAGGCCAGTTCCTTTAATATCTTTATCGATGATCTGGATGAGGGGATCGAATGCACCCTCAGTAAGTTTGCAGACAACATCAAGTTAGGTGCATGTGTCGATCTGTTCGAGGGTAGGAAGGCTCTGCAGAAAGATCCAGATAGGCTGGACTGATGGGCTGAGGCCAACTGTATGAAGTTCAACAAGGCCAAGTGCCGGGTCCTGCACCTGGGGCACAACAACCCCAAGCAGAGCTACAGGTTGGGAGATGAGTGGTTAGAAAGCTGCCTGGCAGAGAAGGACCTGGGAGTATTGGTTGATCGTCGGCTGAATATGAGCCAGCAGTGTGCTCAGGTGGCCAAGAAAGCCAACAGCATCCTGGCTTGTATAAGAAACAGTGTGGCTAGTAGTTCCAGGGAAGTGATTGTCCCCCTGTGCTCAGCTCTGGTGAGGCCGCACCTCGAGTACTGTGTTCAGTTTTGGGCCCCTCGCTACAAGAAGGACATCAAGGTGTTCAAGCACGTCCAGAGAAGGGTAACAAAGCTGGTGAGGGGTCTGGAGAACAAGTCTTATGAGGAGTAGCTGAAGGAGCTGGGATTGTTCAGCCTGGAGAAAAGGAGGCTCAGGGGCGACCTTATCGCACTTTACAGGTACCTTAAAGGAGGCTGTAGCAAGGTGGGAGTTGGTCTGTTCTCCCATGTGCCTGGTGAAAAGACGAGGGGGAATGGGCTAAAGTTGCGCCAGGGGAGATCTAGGTAGGATATTAGGAGGAACTTCTTTACAAAAGGGTTGTTAGGCATTGGAATAGGCTGCCCAGGGAAGTGGTTGAGTCACCATCCCTGGAGGTCTTTAAAAGGCATTTAGATGTCGAGCTTGGTGATAAGGTTTAGTGGAGGACTTGTTAGTGTTGGGTCAGAGGTTGGACTAGATGATCTTGGAGGTCTCTTCCAAGCTAGATGATTCTGTGATTCTGTGATTTTGGGTTCCCCTCCTGCCATTTTGCAGCTCTTTTGCAGCTGTGCTCTTCTGAGCTTCTAGCTTTGCCTTTGACTAGGCTCTGGTTCTTGGAATGGGCCCTGGAGAAGCCCAGAATAATATAATTTGGGAACCCTTTCCTGCTATTACCTCTCTGAACTCCTTTGTGGATGTGCAGATGAGCTTTCATCACATGCCCTAACAGAATTTGATCATGTTTCTGAATTCTGTAGACTTGTTACCAATCTTCCTTGTTTTCATAAGAGGCTTCCTTCAGAGCTCTCCTAGAGGCTCCATGGGGGAATCGCCCCTTCTCAACCTGGTGAGTGCCTGTAGGACAGTAACAGAAAGAGTATACATTTAGCCTTATCCCAAGAGGACTGCTTCCTTTTGTTCTCATAGTTGGGTATCTGGATTTGATGTGCAATGGACTGAGCAGATTTTCTGATGGAATTTGCAGTTGCTAAATTGTAATATTATCTGAGAATTTCCAGTGATTAAATTAAATTCTCTGTAAATTTTAATAAAATTCTTAGTAGGCAGTACTAAGAGGTCTAAGAGGTCCTAAGACATATTTTTAATATGAGAAAAGCATTTTTGGGGGGTTATGCTGTCACATTTTTCAACGTCTTAGGGATTCAGTTAGATATATGATTACTTCAAGAATATTGTGCACCCATTTATGATTTACTACATGAATATTTGATTTATTGAATCCATCTGAGAGAGATTTTATAGAGATAATATGTATGTCCTAGAACATCATTTACTGTATGAATCAACTTCCAGGGTCACTAGCACACAGTCTGTTCCACCTGTATTATATTCTCAACTTTAAAACCGAACAATATTTTTTCTCTTAGGTTTTAATGACAGTTTCACATAGGAGCAGTGACTATGCTGAATCAGAAGCATACTACTTGTGCATATAACATACAAATCATTTTTGTCTCAAACAATTTAGAATGTAAGCAACATGTCTTATAAAGTCATATTTACTTGCCTGTTGTAACAAATGCTTCATAATGAGAATCTCTGAAGACCTACACATGAAATTTTGAAAAAAAAAAAAAAGACTTCCAAAACTAGATATCATTAATGAATGTTACTTACTGATTACATTTGAAATTAAATTAAATAAGTATCTATACAATATACAATATAATACTTATTTAGCAGGGAAAAAAATAAAATAATAATAATAATAATAATAAAAAATCAGCATCTACCCGTAGCCTCCTTTTGTGCAGACATGTAAGATCTGTAATAAAAGTAAAAAAGTAATATCTTCAAAAGTTTGACTTATTTGTATCCATCCGTAGATAACTGTGGTTTGAAGTACTTCCTCTTTGGAAAACATTCTTCTGACAGGCAGTTCAAATTCCATGAACACAAGTGCAATAATTGAATTATTACTGTTTGGAAAAAAAAAAAAAAAAAAAAAAAAAAAAAAAGGCAAGAGGACAGGGATGGCAGTGGAAGTAACTCATTTAATTTTTCCAAGTTAAAATCATTAACTAAGTACAAAACAGCTTATTTAATGAAAAAAAAAAAAGTGCTAAAATGAAAATAACATAACTCTATGATAACTCTGTGGTCTTTAAATACTACTTTTTCCTATGTCTTCTCATTCAGCTTTGCAGGATGCCACATATATGAGCCTAAATTTACAGGAGAATCAACATTTTATATCATTTATGAGATGGCATATGGTAATGTGAAAAGAACATAGGGTAAACTTTCAGGTAAATTCAATATAGGCAGAGTAATCAGACTGCATTTAAATTATGAGAATGAGAAGGGCTACCAGAATTTTAAATATTATCTTAAAGATTTTGGAAAGTCTTCCATAGAATCCCATCTCCTTTAACTGAAGATATACTTTATATTTGAAATATCATGGATTCATGTCAGGTAGAGATACACCATAAGTGTTTCTTTTCAATTTCAAAGAAAGATGCAGTCTTTTTTTCACAACTGATTTGCCTACTTCTGCTTGGTAAACATTTAAAAATATGTAACACATTCAGAAGCAGGCAATTACCACAAAATTACTGGAAAACCTGTGTCCAGTATGATTTTCCTATAGACTCTGACTTCACCTTTATATAAAAGCAGAAATCCCATATTATATAAGATACCTTATGCTTGCACTATTTGAGGTTCCTGTTAAATTGAGAACCTAAGTTGGTGTGCCAATTACATAATTGCTCTGACTCCCTGTTCAGATCCTGTGGTTACCCAGTATATCACGCACACAGATAGCATTCACTAACAGGCTGTGTCTGCACATGTAAAAGGTGTGTAGCCTTCTGCATCATTTTTGTTCCTGCTTGTGAAACGTTCTTTTACATTTTCACCATGTGAAAATTCTCTGCAAGCAGTATTTGCACAACTTAAAAGTACAAAGCTACTGTATATTAGCTAATACACACCATGGATAGTAGAACTAAAGAAAACTACCAGTCAATATCCATGTTCAACACCCCAGTCAGACTACCCATGTGTCTTTGCTGGATATGCAGTTGTTATTTAATTGGGAAAGTGCTAACTTTTACTACTCCTTGGAACAAGCTGATCCTGGATTTTACTGTTACCACCTTTTGATTCCCAGGTTCTATATAGTTTTTGTTTTTTTTTTCCCTCAAGGCTTTTGTCTTTACATGTCAGTATGTTTTTATTTTTGTTTGTTTGTTTGTTTGTTTGTTTTTGTTGTTTTTCCTGAATCACTGGGTTGTTAAATATTACCTTCTCAGCAATTTCATATCTGCAGTTTTGTTGTGTTTTTTGTTTGTTTTCACCTTTAATATTTTCAGTTCAAGTGCTGTCTCTCAGAATAGCAACAGATTTCTCTGTAAAATTGAATGAAGGTTGTTCATGTAGACTGCAATAAACTAAGACTTCGATCTCAGGTGTTTGAGCAACTGGGAGGTGGATCATTGGTTTTCACTGAGTAAATGTCCAGGAGACCACAGTCATGCTTTCAAAATGGGAAAATAATTAATACATTTCAAGTCACTAGTACATCACAAAGCTACTTAGGAATGGCGATAGTGGAAATGCAGCAGCACCATATCATCCGTGTATGAAGCTAGGATTCCCAGCAGGATTTTCCCCAAGATGATAAGCAAAGGAGTAAACCTAACTCCTAGCATGTGGTACAACATTACTTCTCAAGTATGCAATGCACAGCTAAGGGCAGAATTATTCCTTTCATGTTTTAAGGGAAAAGACAGGTTCATGTACCTGCTGCTCAAGGGACTAGGGAATTTGTATAGTATAGTTCTAAGTTCACAGAACTACTGTAAATTTCTTTTTAACCATATATCAAGTATTTGATTAGTTATCAAAGTTTTAGTTCTATAATTGTAAATCATCATGAAAGAGAGAATGGCCAGGGCTACAGAATTTTTCATGCAATGGTTTCAAAAGTCTAGAACAACTCTTGACTGAGAATGCTAGTGAAAAATGGCAGACTTTGGTGGTTAAATTAGCATATTGCACCTAAGTTCCTAATCAGTGTATTGGTTGTATCAGCTCTAGGCGTGGAAAAAGTGTACTTTCTGGGTACTCTGTTTTGTCCATGAATTTTTGTGACTTATCTTTCCCCCAGAGGTGGATACTGGGGAGAGTACTATTTAATGTCCTTTATTGAAAGCCTAAAATATGAGATGAAAATTACTCAGCAAGTTCATGAATAATACCAAATTACAGAGAAGTGGTGACTAAACTGAAGACCAGGGCTGCTATTCTAAGAACATCAACAGGCTGCAAAAAGAGGCTGCAGAAATCACTTACAGGTCTTTTTATTAAAGGAAATATGCATGCTGCATTTGTGATTAAATAGTCCCTAATTAATTAGGGAGTAATTAATTAGGGACTAGACAGGATAGGGTCTGACTAGGTAATGTGGCTGTCACTCTTTCTCTGAAGAAGAGGGAGAGAAGAAAGTATGACGGGAAAAAATAATAATAATAAAACAAAAAAAAAGTAAATATAATAATAACAAAAAAGCTCGCAGGCTGAGATAAGGGTGATTTAATTAAAGGGAAAAGGAAGAGGGAAAAAAAAAAAAAAAAAAGGTAAAAGGTTGCACAGAGAGAGAAAGAAAAACAAATCTCTACTTCCCATCAATGAGTGATGTTCAACCACATGCCGGGAAACTGGGCTTCAATATGCTTAGTGGTTGTTTGGGAGGACAGACATTTTCATAACGAGAGCCACCCCTCTCCTTCCCCTTTCCTACCTTTTATTGCTGAGTGTGACTCATATGGTATCCCTTTGTTTGGCTTAGGTAAGTTGCCCAGGTGATCTGCCCTCGTCACCTCTTGCCCACCCACAGCCTACTAACCTACCGGTTCTTAAGGGGGTTAGGGGTTAGAAGTAGTCTTGGTGCTGTGTGAGCATTGCACAACAGTAGACAAAGCACTGGTGTGATGCCAATGTTGTTCCAGCTACAAATGAAAAGCACAGCACAAACAGGGCTGCTGCAGGGAAAGTTAACTCCACCCAGTACAGGTAGCAATCAGTATTACAGAAAAAGATGTGGTGGACCACAAGTGGAAGGTGAGCCAGCAAGGCACCTGTGCAGCAAAGTGGGTGGCCACCTACGTCCTGGAATGTTCTGGCAAGTTCCCAGCCAGCAGGTCGAGGGCAGGGATCCTTCCCCTTTGTTCTGCACTTGTGAGACCTCATCTAGAGAACTGTGTTCAGGTTTGGGCTCCCTAATACCAGACCAGAGTGCAGCAGAAGGTCACTGAAATGGTGGGAAGCAGGAGCACCTAGCATACAAGACCGAGAACTGCATCTGTTCAGTGAAAAGAAGAAAAGGCTCAGCAGAGGTCATATTGCTACCTGACTTGCTACCTGGCAGAGCCAGACATGTCTCAGAGGGGCACAATGGAAGGATGTGAGGCAGCAATGGGGACAAGCTGGAACATGGTGAATTCCAAGTAGATGTTTGGAAAAAATATATATTATGAAGGTCATGAGTGTAAATATCATGAGGGTGATAAAATGCTTTAAGAGGTTGACCACAGTGCTTGTGGAGCCTCTGTCCTTGTAGATATTCAAAACTCAGTTGGTCGTGGCTGTGAGCAACTTAACTGTAGTTGGCTATTCCTTTCAGCAAAGTATTGGACAAATGAAGTCACTTAAAACCTACATAATTCTATGATTCTTTGATTCTAACATTTTAACTATTTTACATTCCTATACATTCATGTATATGCATGCATGTAAATATACAATTCTACTGTTCTTCATTGTCTAGACAAAGTTCTGGCATCTAAGCTTAATGCAGGAAACTTAAAAAAGTCTTTAGTAACTCACCCAAATTTCACTCACCCCAAATGTGCAGAAAAGCCATATTATGACAATGTATCTTCTTTCTTGCTGCTGTTCCAAACACGTTCTGCACATTATCATAGGTGCTTCATGGTATAAAGACTCACATTTTACATAAATGAATGCTTCCTATAATTCATACTTTGTAATCTTTGTAACAGAACCCTATGGAACAAAACAATTTCTCAGGCCCTGTACCTTTTCCTTCAATATATATTTTGTTTGTACTCTTTTTTTTTCTTTTTTTTTTTCCTTTTTTTTTTCTGTCAAAAAAGCCCTCTGTTCTATACGTTAAGAAAGAAAGCATACAGTCAGTTACTCTTCAATTTACAGCAGATTTTCTGTATTTGAAAAAGGTTGTTATTTTAAACATAATCATTCTATAACCGAATAAGCTTTATTATTGTTGATGATTTTGTTGATTTGTTGGTTTTGTTTTCTGTAAATTCCAGATAAACTGTTACGCTAAACTAACCTATGTATCACGGCTAGTAGTAGGCAGCTACCTTAATTTGATAGTGAAATTTTAAACTTATATTTATTTCAGTAGCGATTGCAATACCTGTTTCAGGAAACCTCAAAACTCTCAAAATTCATTGTTATGACCTTTCACAATTGGAATGAACTTTAAGATGTTTGTATCATGTTGTAAGTAGTGAAAGGAAATCTGATCTCCTGCACCCCTGAGTGACTCTAAGAATTAATGAGGCTGAATATTTTGTGAGCAAAAACATAATTTGTCCAAGTGTCCCAATGAATATGAACTGAAAACTGTTTTTGTTCTGAAGATTTAGGAACTGAGATATGAATAAAATACGTGCAAACAGAAATATAATACACTTAAGTTTTTAGACATAATATAAAGCTGGTTTCTTCTTCTCTGACTCCAGAATATTAAAGTAATTATGACAGAAAAAAAGAAAACAACACATGTATTCAGTGTGGAAGTATAACAGACAGTATTCTGTATTTCAATAAGAAAATGTATTTGCTTATCACCACAACATGAAAATAAAACATCATTTAACAGTTGAAGCCAAATTCTACTTCCATTGGACATGAGCTTCAGTATACAATAAAAGATTTTATTTTTTTCCCATAGAAAGCACTTACATATATATATGTATATCAGAGAAGTTTAAGAACATCTTTCTTTGACCTTTGTCTCAGATTAAAGTCAGTGAAATGAATTGTGTTATTCAGTATATTGACTGCAAGTTGAAATACTTACATCATTGAATTTTCCATTTAATAGTGCCTTTAGTACTTTCTTAGTGAAGTTTTAACTAGCACATTTTTGTTATATTCCTGAATGACACTGTTGCAAACATTTCTGAGATGAAGAATAAATTTAATATTATGAGATGGAGGATATCCTAGAACAAATTTTACAGATTATGTGGATGGTAAAGACAGTTTTCTAGGGAACTGTCAATTTACATTGTCATTTTGCAAGAAAATTAAATTCAGGAATATCAGTTAAAGTCTTCCTTGAATAAGAAATAAAGAAAATATGGTCTATGCAACTTATATAACTTGTACCTCATTAATTGACACATTTTGATAGACTTAAAATAATCTTCCAGATTTGAGTTTTTCATATGTTTTTATTATTTATGAATATATTTAGTAGAGAATTTAGTTTGAGTGTAGGAATCCTTTAGCACCTTATTCCCTTCTGTTGAGTATACATCACTTTGGTATCTGCTTTGACTTCCATGTGTTTTTTAACTGTCAGGTATAGCATGCAGAGGAAAGAGGGTTCCTCAAAGATCCTTAATCAATTTGTATGCTCTTTCTTCAACCACACATAGAAGAATCCTTTTTTCTTCTATGGTACAACTAATCTCAAGTTTGTTGTTCTGTTGCTATGCAACAAAAATAGACATCAGCTGTTTTGGAAATATGTACATATTCATCTAATATGAAAAATAAAACGAATTTCGAGTGTAGCTTTATCCTGTGCAGAACTGACATTTTAGATAATAATGACTTCCATAACATCTTTTTCTATTAAGACAAAAATATGTAGTTGGAGAATAAAAACAATGCAGAAGTTAATATTGTAAAGATATACAATGTATCTTTAATATTTTGAAAAACAGGCTCAATATATTGAATGCATTCATTAAATCTAAAGTACGTGTTCAGATGTCTTACTTTGTCTCAAAAAAAAAAAAATCATTCAAGGTAGGAACATGTGAATGACCTGTTGTACTAAAAACAACTGATACTGTTTCAACCTTATGAAAGAAGTGACAATTTGGATCAGAATATGGTTGTACTTTGCTTTAATTTTTTCTTCTAATATCCTGCTAAATCTTACCACACAATAAGTGCTGTAAGCACTGGGCCTCCATCTGTGGAAGAGAGGAACAATTAATGTGATGGATCAGAAGAGTTCTCAGACTCCCCAGTCTGCCTCACTATCAGGACCTCATTACAGGACCTGCTTAATGAAGATTATTTGGTAGGGGTGAGGAAGGAAGAAGAAATCTTCATTCTGTCTTTTAAGATGGGATTTTACTGTTAACCTCATTGTGAATTTTGAAAACTGGTTTTGAGTGTCATATATATAGAACTATCTTTGCAATAAATAAATGTATAAATATAATATATATATTAATTAAAGTAACAGTGTTTTTTATGGATCCTAAAATCAACTTAGAGTAGCGATGGCCTTACTCAGGAGAGATGGAGTTTTCACTATAATCATAATTTTCTGATAATCAATTATATCTTTTGGTACTTGAGTGAAATTTGTGTGTGTGTCCATCCTACCCAGGACTGACTTTGTTTGTGAATAAACTGGAGAAATGTAATTGGGTTGTGTATGTTGCAAAGATTAAATTAATATCTGAACAGTATTTTGAAATATATATATATAAGGACTATGTAGTAAATTTTGGTATTACTATTTGACAGGATTATATACAAAACTGTGAGGCAGAAGTAAGTCAGTCTCTGAAATTCTATATAAATTGCTTCTGGATACTTGTCTTCTTTGACTGTCCAGAATATTGGCAATTTTCTGCAGGACATGGCAAACCTAGATTTTCAAACTTTGATTTCAGTTATGTGTCATTTCTGAATTTAATCAGGAACCAGTTTTGTCAGGAATGCTTTATGAGGCCATTTTTATTGATAGAAAATATATAAAGAAAATAAAATATTTTGATAACCAATTTAGTTGAAAACCTATATTAAACCAGGTTTTACCTGACTACTTCCAAAATGGTTACACAAAAGGGTTGTGCACTGCAGAATTTATGTATTTATTTGTTTAATTTGAGTACATATGGCTTGTTGGTAGTGTTTGTGAGGGGACCACACTGATGTATGTACTACGGTAGTGCTCGGTGGTAAATGAGTTCTGAGTGAATATCTACTGCAGTCAGTGTGGAATTGATACTATGAGACTTTTTATTCTAAATGGATCAGCTATATATATTGGAGGGAGCAACAATTCTTCAGGAACAAATGTAAGCTGCTAGCCTGAACATGAGCAGGCAGTGTGCCCAGGTGGACAAGAAATCACACTCTACTGGTACCTTAAGGAGGCTGTAGCGAGGTGGGAGTTGGTATGATCTCCCATGGGCTAAAGTTGCGCCAGGGGAGATTTAGGTTGGATATCAGGAGGAATTTATTTACTGAAAGGGTTGTTAGGCATTTGAATAGGCTGCCCAGGGAAGTGGTTGAGTCACCATCCCTGGAGGTCTTTAAAAGATGTTTAGATGTAGAGTTTAGTGATATAGTTTAGTGGAAGACTTGTTAGTGTTAGGTCAGGGGTTGGACTAGATGATCTTGGAGGTCTCTTCCAAGCTAGATGATTCTGTGATTCTGTGAAAGCCAGTGGCATCCTGACTTGTATCAGTAATCGTGTAGCCAGCAGGACCAGGGAGGTGATCGCCCCCCTGTACTCTGCTCTGGTGAGGCTGCACCTCGAGTACTGTGTTCAGTTTTTGTGTCCTCACTACAAGAAAGACAACGAGGCCTTGGAGCCTTGTCCAGAGAAGGGCTATGAAGCTGGTGAAGGGTCTGGAATGCATGTCCCATGAGGAGCAGCTGAGGGAACTGGGATTGTTTAGTCTGGAGAAGAGGAGTTTCAGGGGAGACCATATTGCTCTGTACAACTATGTGAAAGGAACTTGTGAGGAGCTGGGAGTCAGCCTTTTCTTGCAGATAACTAGTGATAGGACAAGAGGTAATGGCCTCAAGTTGCTCCAGGGGAGTTTTAGTTTGGAAATTAGGATAAATTTCTTCTCAGAAAGAGCAGTCAGGCATTGGAACAGGTTGCCTGCGGTAATGGTGGATTAACCATCCCTGGGGATGTTTAAGGAGAGGTTGGATTTGGTGCTTAGGGACATGGTATAGTGGGCGACATTGGTGGTAGGGGGACAGCTGGACCAGATGATCTTGGAGGTCTTTTCCAACCTTAATATTTCTGTGATTCTGTGATCCTACTTTAGTCCTTTATTTTCTCAACATTTTGTCTTTTGTGACTTTGAAAGTCATCTGTGACCTCAAAGTTCTAGAGCCCTCTAGAGACTATACAGTGAAGTAATCTTATTGTTTTCTTGCATTTTCATAATATTAAAACAGCAGCCCCCCACTTCAGTGTGATTGCTTTCTTGACTAGCAGACCATGTTCCTCTTTTATTTTTACCAGAAAACCTCACTTGTTCAGACTAATGACTGAGGAACTCATTATGAGTTACTGCATGTGAAAGCTGGTCAAGCAAACAAGGCTAGCCTTCCATTTCCCAAATACAAAATGCACTTGATTCACTCATCTGTAATAAATATTTTTAAACTAATTTTCTTAAGTTCAGAAAATGGAGTCAGAATTGGAACAGACTGACAATTATTTTTTAAAAAAAATCACTGGAGCAAAAGAAACAATGTAAGGAAGATGAGTGCATGTATATAAGACTGTGTGAATATGTTATGATCAGTGCAGCAGGCTCACATACATCATTAGAAATTAAAGTACAGGTTTGTAGTGGTAGAATTTGCATGGCTCTGCTGTTATAATTTATTTCTCATGTTGTTATAGTGCCCAGGAGTACAGTGAAAGACTCCAAATGAGTTTCGTTCTCTACTACACAGCACAAAAAGAGACTCTCAGTCCTTATTTATTTCATTATGAATTGATTAACAGAATTCTACATATTTATAAAAGTTTCAATGTTAAAGTGATTTTAATTATTTCTGATTATTACAATATGCTAGTAAATTAATGATGAAACATTTTGTTAGAATTAATGACAATTAGCTGTCACTCTATTGCAAGACCTCATGGGAACTGGAAACCAGCAAACATTTTTCAATGTTAATTATAAATGAATCTTCCTTTACAATCTCATAATAAACTACTGATTTTATTTATTTATTTATTTATTTGTTGTCACTAGCTCATTCAAAATAGAATTGAAGGAAAGAAATTTGTGAGTGCTCTCATTATTGCATGACTGTTCATCCTCTACTTCAGCACTAGGAAAAAGAAAAAAAAAAAATAACAGGCAAAACTATAAAGAAACTAACTGCAACAATTTCAGCAAACACACTTTTATTTCCTTAGAGTTAAACCAGGTGGGCAGGCTCCTTCCCTGCTTCAAAGAAAGTCTAATATTTGCAATTAGTTTGAATTCCTCCTGTCACAGGTTTATTCTGAGAGTCATAAACCTCCCTCACAACAATCTCTTATCAAACCAGTGGCAATCTTTTTTTTTGTTGTTGTTGTCGTTGTTGCTGTTCTGTTTTGTTTTCTTTTGTAGTGACACATATGGGAAAAGATTTCTGATGTCAAGAAAGTCATATTCACTTTACACCCAGGTAGTTCACAGTTCTGCAGCTGCTGTTCCCTGAGGCTTTGGGCTAACCTCCAGGATCTAGAAGCACCTACCTGCATTGTTGTCTGTTTGCCAGATTGAAAGATGGAGTTCCATCCTTCACTTCTGTAAGAAAATGGTCCTTTCAAAACTGAACAGAATCCTGTGTGATGAAATATCTGGTCTTCTTGAATGAATCATATCTAAATACAATTTCGTCAGATTTATCTCTTGCTACTACTTGTGGTGTTTTTACCTTGCTAGCCAGCTGAACTGCAGCTGCAACTGCTCTCTCACTCATCCTCCTTAGAAGAAGAGAGGAAGAAGAAAGTATTCTGTAAAAAAAAGAAAAAGAAAACAAAACAAACAAAAAAACTCACTTGTTGAGATAAGAATAATATAATTAAAGGGAAAAGGAAAGGAAGAGGGAAAAAACAAAAAACAAAAAATAAAGGCCACACATGAGGGAAAAAAAAAAAAAAAAGTAAAGGCCATGTGGAAGCACAGAGAAAAAATAAATTACTCTCTACTTCCCGTCTTCCCATCAACGAGCAATGTTTGGCCATGTCCCAGGAAGCAGGGCCTCAATACACATAGCGCTTTTTGGGAGGACAGATGTTATCATAACAAGAGCACTGCTTCTCCTTCCCATTTCCCACCTTTTATTGCTGAGTGTGACATGGTGTGTTATAAGATATCCTTTTGGTTTGTTTAGGTCAGCTGCCACCTCCCATCTCTTGTCCAGCTCCAGACTGCTGGTAGAGCACAAGTGCAGAGCACAGCAATGTGTGGGCTGCTGCAAGGAAAGTTAACACCATCCCAACAAGACACAGCACAGAGACTCCACAAGCACTGTGGTCAACCTCTTAAAGCATTTTATCACCCTCATGATATTTACACTCATGACCTTCATAATACATTTTTTTTCCAAACATCTACTTGGAATTCACCATGTTCCAGCTTGTCCCCATTGCTGCCTCACATCCTTCCATTGTGCCCCTCTGAGACATGTCTGGCTCTGCCAGGTAGCAAGTCAGGTAGCAATATGACCTCTGCTGAGCCTTTTCTTCTTTTCACTGAACAGATGCAGTTCTCGGTCTTGTATGCTAGGTGCTCCTGCTTCCCACCATTTCAGTGACCTTCTGCTGCACTCTGGTCTGGTATTAGGGAGCCCAAACCTGAACACAGTTCTCTAGTTGAGGTCTCACAAGTGCAGAACAAAGGGGAAGGATCCCTGCCCTCGACCTGCTGGCTGGGAACTTGCCAGAACATTCCAGGACGTAGGTGGCCACCCACTTTGCTGCACAGGTGCCTTGCTGGCTCACCTTCCACTTGTGGTCCACCACATCTTTTTCTACAAAAGTATCTAGCATCTTTCTAGATAAGTAGATGCACAGATGTATATATGTATGTGTATAAACATGGGTGTTTTTCAGCATGCTTACAGAGGGGTTGGACTGAGAACAGTCTTTCTTTTGGGATACTGTGCTTCACAAAATCTGGATCTAGGTTTCTCCAAGCAGCATTTTCTCAGATTCCAAATTAACTTGAAACTTGAAAATACATGAGAATAAGTTTTTCCAAGTTAAAATTTAGCTGTTTTATGTTTCTGTCTTTTCACAGATTGTCCAAAGCACAGTAATCTAATTTAAATAGCATTTTTTTTCCTACTTCTTGCCTAGGTGAATGAAGAAATTAACTTGTGTAAAAGACATACTTACAAGGGACTATCCATACTATATTTTCAGACTAAAAATACACACATTAACCTTGAAGAAAGATTTCATCTATGGGACATACATCAAAAGTCAAATAAACATATTTTTTTTTCTCTACAAATTCTTCTTTTAGTGTATTCATTAAAATTTTATACATTTTCCTAATTACTTTAGCATTCCAGATAAATAAATTATGCTTTTTTTTTTTTTAAAAAAAAAAAGTTTCATTGCTGATTACTAACCTTAGTATGCAATTTCCTTTGTTAGTTGAAAGTTGAAATAATCCATTATGTGAGAAACATAATTCTTTCCAGTTTCCTGAAAAAGTTATTCACAAAGACAATAAATTAAAATGCTGGGGGTGGAATTTATGCTACACAGATATCTAATTTTATAACTAATTAATAAAGCAAATATATAGCCATGAATACTTGAAGTCATGTTGTTAGATATTCTTTTGATTCCCTAGAGGTGCTTAATGCAACACCTCTGTTAATGTCCTTTAACATGTCCTTCGTTCACTCTGCAAAAACATCCAAGAGGGGAAATAATCTCTTCCATAGTCTAATAACTTTTCCTCAATTCACATGTAAATTAAGAAAAAAAAAAAAAAAAAAAAAAAGTAAAGGGGCTGGAGAGGCAATCATTTGATACAGGTCTAATTTCCTGTGATGTCTTTTACTACAAATGTAGCAAGAGCAGTTATCACGCTTTTATTATTTATTTATTTATTTCATTTTTTCCATTTCATTTTTTCCATGAGAGCTGCTGAAAGTGTGTCTGTTCAGTATGAGGCTCTGTTAGATGGAGACTCTAAGGCAATAAGGTGTCAAAGAGGATGGATAAAGTGGCATGGTGATTTATGATTAGTGCTTCCATTATGGGTAAAAAACACATATATTTATGGTCAAGAAAGTAAGATTATTTTAACAAGACATAGTTCCCTGACACTGTCAGGAATTTGTCGATTTTACTTTAAATTATTTTAAGTTCTGCTTTCCAAAGAATTCCAAGACACTTAGATATATCTATCACTTAAAATGGCATTGGTTTTATGTTTCTGACCTGTCATTTCCACATCACAGACTTGCACTTACAAATCTTAAGACAAAAATATTCTACCCAGTGGTGTTTCCTATAAATTTTCATGAATAGAGCTCTGCTTAGTGGTAAAATCTATACAGAATTCCACTGCTCAGATTAACTTCTATACCTAAATAATGTCAAATTGTGGAAATCTTATAACACTGCGAAATATTAGAATCTATCTTGGTAAATCTGAAACAAATTACATTTTACTTTTCTGCTTGGAATATAAATCAATAAATGTAATTCAATATAATATAATAAAATGTTTTGAATTTACTAGAATATTTTGTTTTGACCACTCTCACTTTAAGATTATATTTTATTATAGAAATGTAGAAATTTTTCAAGTTGTTAAATTATTCAATACCATGTCCCATTTAAGAAGGAAGAAATCCATGCAATCATAAGAAGTAAAAATGATTTTAGTGTATCAGCATTTCTTGAACAAAAAGAAGAAAAAATGACTTGTCAGGATATTTTCATAAAGCTTTGATAAAATGAAATTATTGGAAACATGGCAAGACCCTTTTTCTGCCATGCTCTCAAAAGGTTACTGCATAAAGCTCTCAACTAGTTTTTGATACCCACATTTATTTATTTTACTTGGCAAATGACAAAGGACAGGGTAATTGCTTGCCATTATAATATCTAAGAATTTAAGAATTCTGCTGTCTTTTTAAATTCTTTATGAAAAACATGTAGATGTGTTATTATTTAAAAGTGCTAAACTTTGACTTCCCTCAGTGTATGTAAAAATACAAAAGGCAAACAATGATCTACCCTTGTGCAAGAACACAGTGCCAGAAATATTTCAGCAACAGTCCTGGCTTTTGTGTGGATACAATGAACCTTGTTTGGTCCTTAAGAGCAGAACTGGAAACAATCATGATGTATACCATGGAGTAGTCTTCAGTGGTACTGTTTTTAATTGTTCATAATTGTTCATAATTGTCATATTTCTCCAAGTACATTCTGGTTGAGACAATACCTTCTCATGAAAATATTTATTTCCTATTTGCCAAATGAGGTCATATTTTTTTTTAAAAAAAGTTCTTGCATTGCATAGCAACTGAGGTGTGTGTGTAGCCTGCACCAAAGGTATATGCCCTCCTTTATTTTCCACACTGAAGAGCTTTGCAAACATGTCCTAACCATTTCTGTGCTTACAAAACCACACATTATATCCCCCAGAAATCATAGAATCATTAATGTTGGAAAGTATAACTTTTCCTTGAACACCTCCAGGGACAGTGACTCCACCACTTCCCTGGACAACCTATTCCAATGCCTGACTGCTCTTTCTGAGAAGAAATTTATCCTAATTTCCAAACTAAAACTCCCCTGGAGCAACTTGAGGGCATTCCCTCTTGTCCTATCACTAGTTATCTGCGAGAAAAGGCTGACTCCCAGCTCCTCACAAGTTCCTTTCACATAGTTGTACAGAGCAATATGGTCTCCCCTGAAACTCCTTTTCTCCAGACTAAACAATCCCAGTTCCCTCAGCTGCTCCTCATGGGACATGCATTCCAGACCCTTCACCAGCTTCATAGCCCTTCTCTGGACAAGACTCCAGAGCCTTGATACCTTTCTTGTAGTGAGGGGCTCAAAACTGAACACAGTACTCGAGGTGCAGCCTCACCAGAGCAGAGTACAGGGGGACGATCACCTCCCGGGTCATGCTGGCTACACTATTCCTGATACAAGCCAGAGGCCATTGGCTTTCTTGGCCACCTGGGCACACTGCTGGCTCATGTTCAGGTGAACATCAATCAGCACCCCCAGATCCTTTTCCTCTGCACAGCTTTCCAGCCACTCTCCCCCAAGTCTGTAGTGCTGCATGGAGTTGTTGCAAACAAAGTGCAGGACACTTAACCATGTTGAACCTCAACCCATTGGCCTCTGCCCATTGACCCCTGGTCCCTCTGCATGGCCTTCCTATCTTCTGCCAGATCAACACTTCCCTCCAACTTGGTGTTGTCTGCAGACTTACTGAGGGTACACTTAATTCCCTCATCCAAATCATCAATAAAGATATTAAAGAGTGTGGGCCCCAATGCCAACACCTGGAGAACACCTCTGGTGACCAGTTGCCAGCTGGATTCTCCATTCACCACTACTCTCCGGGCCCAGCTGTGCAGCCAGTTTTTAACCCAGCAAAAAATGCACCTATCCAAGCCATGGGCTGCCAGCTTTTCCAGGAAAATACTGTGGGAGACCATGTCAAAGGCCTCGCTGAAGTCTAGGTAGACTATGTCAGCAGGCTTTCCCTCATCCACTAGGTGGGTTCCCTGGTCAAAAGAGATGAAGTTGGTCAGACAGGACTTGCCTTTCATGAACCCATGCTGACTGGGCCTGATCTCTCAGTTGTCCCACATATGCTGCGTAATTGCATTCAAAATGACCTGGTCCATCACCTTTCCTCGTACCCAGGTCAGGCGGACAGTTCCCCAGATCCTCCTTACTACCTTTCACATGGATGGGTGTCATATTAGCAAGTCTCCAGTCATCCAGGATCTCTCCATGACTGCTGATAGACAATGGAAAGCAGTCCAGCAAACACATCCGTCAACTCCCTCAGCACCCTTGGATGGTCCCATCTGGACCCATGGTCTTGTGACAGTCCAGGTGGAGCAGCAGGTCTCTAAATGTTTCTGCCTGAACTGTGGGGAGTTTATTCTGCTTCTCATCCCAGACTACCAGGTTGGGAGGCTGAGTACCCTGAGGATAAGTGGTCTGGCTAGTAAAGACAGGTGAAAGAAGGCATTAAGAACCTCACCCTTTTCCTTATCTTCAGTGGGATATATCCCCTCCCCACCCCCCCACCCCATCCAGTAAAAAATGGAGATTCTCCTTGGCCCTCCTCTTGGCATTAATATATTTATAAAATCATGTTTTGTTTTGTTTTGTTTTTTTCTTTTACTTTAGAGACCAGATTGAGCTCGTACTAGGCTTTGGCCTTCCTGATTTTTTCTCTGCATATGCTGGCAACTTCCTTGTACTCTTCCTGAGTTGCCTGCCCCTTCTTCCATCAGACATAAACTCTCTTTTTCTCCTGGACACTTAACAAAGGTTCCCTGTTCAGCCACCCTGGTCTTCCCCACCAACTCATTTAACGGCACAAGGGAACAGCCTGCTCTTATGCCTTTAAGACTTCTTTCCTGAGGAGCATCCAGCTTTCCTGGACCCCTCTGCCCTTCAGGGCTGTCTCGCAAGGAACCTTCCCTGTCAGTGCCCTGAACAATTCAAAGTCTGTCCTCTGGAAGTCCAAGGTAGAAGTTTTACTCACCCTCCTCCTGACTTCACCAAGAATAAAGAACTCTACCATTTTGTGCTCACTCTGCCCAAGAGAGCTCCCGACCACCATGTCTCCCACCAGTTCATCAGCTCTGTTCATGAACAGCAGGTCTAGCGGGGCACCCCCAGTAGGCTCAGTAACCAGCTGAGTCAGGAAGCTATCTTTCATGCACTCCAGGAACCTCCTAGGCTGCTTCCTCAGGGCTGTATTGTTTTTCCAGCATATGTCCAGGAATTTAAAGTCCTCCATTAGAACAAGTGCTGGCAAACATGTAACTTCGGCCAGCTGCTTATAGAATGCCTCATCCGTCTCTTCATCCTGGTTTGGCAATCTATAACAGACCCTCACCAGAATGTCTGCCTTGGTCATCATCCCAATTCTTATCCACAGGAACTCAACCTTATCTTGTCCAACCCCAAGCTCAACAACATTGAAACACTCTCCAATATAAAGAGCCACACCGCCACTCCTCCTTAGTTGCCTGAAGAGCTTGTAGCCATACATTGCAGCACTCCAGTCATGAGAGTGGTCCCACTATGTGTCAGTGATGGCAACTAGGTCACAGTTTACCTACTGCACAATGGCTTCCAGCTCCTCCTGGGACTGCTCCCCCAGGCTAATCCCTATCGAGCCTCATTTCCCCTCTGTCCCCAAAGAATAAGAGTTTATGTTGTCACCTTCTTTAAGAACACTACGGTATTATCTCCAGAAATGAAGTAACCAGCAAGCTGGCACAAAAGTTACTGAAAAAAACAAGTCAAGAATTTAAGCAGATAATTGCAAGAAATGTCTTGTCTTAAGTACCAAGGAAAAGAATTTCAGAATCAGCTTTTAGATTTTTTTCCCTTTTTTTTTTTTTTTTTTTTCCCATATTAAAATATATCTCATGGCTGCTCCAGACATGAGAGTCCACAGTTCACATTTTTTTAACAGTGTCTTTGATAATTGTCTTTTGCTTGCTGGGGACAGCTCCTTGGGGACTCAATCTACAGAATCTATTTGACTGGTTTGACTTTGCTGCTCCTAACAAGAATGAATTTCTTTAGCACTGGTGAAGGTACAAATGCTGATGCCTGTCTAATCTGATCCTGTATGCCAAAGTGAAATAAAATAATTTTGTACAGAACAATTATGTATACTAAAAAGAAATCATAATCCATTATATAGGCCTTTTGGTGAAGTCTCATGAGTAAAATATCAGTTCTTTTCATCACAGCAGTTTAAACATTGAAAAATTGGGCCTTGTTACACAGCTTTGTCTGAGAAAGCTTGCAGCTGATTTTTTTAGGAGTGTAATAAGCAGCATTGCACTAGAACAGTAAGGAGTTCACCACAAGATTTAAAAATATTTGTATTTAGTTGCTAAGTGAGTGCGAGTCATATTTACAAATGTATAAACCTTTGGAGGAAGAGATGGTTGTTATCAAAAATATAACGTTCACTTTGGTGAACATCACATACCTATATATACTCTATATTGCCAATTCTGATTTCATAGAATCATAGAGTCTTAGAATGATTTGGGTTGGAAGAGACCTTTAAAAATTGTGTAGCCCACCCATGTCCAATGGACAGAGACATCGTTCACTAGACAAAGTTGCTGAGAGCCTTATCCAACCCATCTTTGAACCCTTCCAGTGATGGTGCACCCAGACTTTCTCTGGACAACCTGTTCTTGTGACTCACCACCCACATTGTGAAAAAATTATTCTGTATATCCAATTTAAATCTGAGTAATGGATGATAAAAAGAAAAAAAAAGAAAAAAGAAAAAAGAAAAAAAAAGTCAGATTCAGCTCTCAGAAATGGTCCTCAAAAGATTTTAAGGGTTTAGATCTGAAGCAACATAAAAAGCACTCATATTTTTTTTTGTCTCTGGGGCTTGTTCTGGAGCTTGTTTGTATAGCTCAGAGTAGCAGATTATAGCACACAATAAACTAAACTAAAGGTATTTTAATAAAACACAACACCAATTATTAAAGGAAACAAGAAAATCTTGTTCTTAAATACTGAAATAAAATTAATATACCTGAATGATTAGATGTATTATCAGAAATACAGAAGCAACAATAGTAAACATTACAATTCAAAGATATATTATATATATATATAAATGATCATAATACCTTCTCAGAATTGTTCATTTTACTAGAGTTAGCAGAATCAAATCAACTGTGAACATTCAGTACTACTCTTTGACGGCCAGCAGGATACATAGACAGAGGATGTAGGTAACAGTTTTAATAAACAGAAAATAAAGGTAATTTTGTTGTGATGTTGTAAAGGTAATTTTATTGTGATATGTATCATTTGTAAAACGTAAATCATATTTTAAAACTTTTTTTATGTCTGTATTTGTCACATGTACCCTTCATTTTTTCTCTATATAGAGAAACTTGACCTTCTGATTTGATAAATTTGCTCTATCCTCTCTTCTTATTCCAGAGAGTCTCTGCACATTGAAAATCAGATTAGGAATTAAGAAGTGTTAATTTGCTTTGGTGAATCTAAAAGCATCTTAAATATAAAGCCAAAATATTAAAGTATATGGGATTATAAAATCAGCTATAACAACAGCCAGAGTAGAATAACAATGCAAGAAAAGCTGGGAATAGTACGCACTGAAACATGTGCCAATACTGGAAAATTATTAAACTGAAATACATAATATATAACTTAAAAAGAAGTTCAGTCTAGAAAGTAGTTCAAAATAATTGAGTAAATTATTTAGATGTTAAAATAACTTTCTTTATTTGTACTTTGGAGAATAAGGTAAAATTTAATCCATAAAATCTTGCACACATTATGGTAACAACAGTCACTTCCATTTACGATATCCACTTCTAGTATCTTTTGATTTGATGTGAAAGCACACATAGAAATACCTTTCATCCCCATACCAATCTGCATTTCTTTTTTTAATGGGATTACCTGCAACAATTGTTATGTCCAGAAGGTAAGAAGTCCCACGTCTCTCATGCAGACTCCAACTGGGATGCCTACCTTAGATCAGGAGTGTTAGATATCAGAAGGGCAAAACTATCAGCAAATCTCAAGCAAATTACAAAGATATCCTCAACTCTATTTTTTTTTTCTTCCTCTCCAGTATGAACAGCTAACAGTCTGGTGGTCTAGCAGTTGACAGAGAAAACAGATGGCATATGATTGTGACAGACATCACTATCTATAGAAGCTCACAGTTCAGAGTTTTTATGTCTGAAAAAGACATACATCTCTTCAGAAAAGAGTCTGTATGGGAAAATCTCCCTGTTCTGATACGTTTCAAAAATATGAACTGAACAAATTGTTCCTAACATCTGAAGACTAAGAATTGGTCTTTCAGGTATGACTTAGACACTTAAGAATCTGCACAACATTTACAGTCAAAGGCTCTTATTCCTTTATGCCCTCCTGAATATTTTACCAGTCATGTATTGTAATTTTATTTCAGTTTTGCATGTTAAAGATTTTACTTTAAAATAAACAAACAAATAAAAACAGACCAGTGAGAAATATTTGGAAAGCAGTGTTTTGTAACTAACAAGGCTTTTTCTCCAGAAAATAACATTCCTTTTAAAACTCTGTACTTGAATATTGAATAATAATAGTTAACAGTATTTTGTTTTATCTTACTTAAACAGGAAATTAGAGGCAGATAATTTCAAAAGTACTTGTATCTACTAAGCATCTTCAATGAGGTGTTTAATTTCATACTCAGAATAGGTAAGTGAACATACATTTATTTAACATAGTCACTACTTTGAGGGTATAAACTATATATAAATGTATCACAGCTTGGAAGTCTTAATAGCTCCAGTTCACCCACTACATTCCAAATGATATAGTACCCATTTACTTACTTACAGAGGTACAGTAAAGATTAATTAGCTAATCTATGGATACAGCACTTTGAAAACTTTGACCATTTTTGAATGCTAAATATTACTTATTCTGGATTGATGCCAAGTTACAGTGTGCCATTGTTTTACTACTAGTTACTACTACTCTTTTACGCTACATCCACATACACAAAACCTTTATAAACATAGCTTTCCCTTTAAGCTGTATTGTCTTCTAGCTTTTTTTTTTTTCCTTTTCAGAATATTGTTGAAATATTTACCATCCATCTTTTGTAGTAGAGACAGATTACCGAATCTTAATCTATCATTGAGCAATTCAGAGACAAATCCAAATTAGTCCATAAAATGTGCTAGTTGTTATAAAACAGTATGTATCTTAAAGTGTTGTTTGCTTGTTTTTGTTGTTGTTGTTGTTGTTTTCTCTATGCTCTTTAAAGTCATTCAGTTTTCCATACTGTTCACACCGATGTATGTGACTGTTACTTTTTTGCTTTCATTTACTTACCTTATTTTAAATAAATTAGGTCTCAATAAATTTTCTACATTAAATGGAATTATTTTATACATTTTTTTATCTTTTTGTAAAATTATGATGTTAGTTCTTCACTTTTTTAAAAAATGTCTGAAAATAGATGTGATGAGAGTTGCAAGTGTGAGTGGAAAGAGGCCTAATTTTCATTGACTAAGAAAAAAATCTTGTTTCAAGGTAGTCAATAGCAGAACTCCTACTGAATTCATTACAGCTATTATTTCACATCATCTCTTAGCATATTATTTTCTAAGGAAGACTATTCTTATATTATCTCAAAAGTCATCCCACATTTCACCTCATTCTGCTTTTTCCTTGTTAACTTTGATTTTATGTTAGAATTGAGACTCTGGAATATGGACACATTTCACTTTTTTTTTTTTTTTTTTTTTTTTTCCTCCAGTGACTGTAATATCCACAATGCACAATGCTGCTGGTTATTCCTTCCTTCCTAAATACTTTTATAGACCTTATAGAGTTGTTCCACCTTGTTACTTCTTTTTATAAATATACATAAAAATGTATATTTTTGGAAGAAGAAAAATGAACAGTGATATTAAATCGCTTGCATAATTTCATAGTGGATGAAATTTGTGTGATGAACCAAAATTGCCAGCTGAAATATTCTGGGTTTCAAATATTATTTACACATTCATCTGAAGATGGATCAAATCTTAAAGTTTTTTTCATTGCCGATTTATAAACTTCTGTAGTGTTTACTTAATTGCATTCTTTTCTGGGTGAATCACTTCTCATGCTGACCAAGTATGAGACACACAAGTTGCGTCAGTTACATTTTTACCTGTATTTTTCAGCTAATCCACCTCCAAACTTTCAATATATCTCATAAATATTAATAACAGATGTCCTGGACTACCTCTGGCCAGCTGGTCTTTACCTGCCAGTCCAGAGGGTTGTACAAGAGTAATTTATCCTATCTACTAGCCTTTTGCAGAAGTCTCAGAAACCTTAGGATATCTCAAAAGGCACTAGCTGCTTCTGTTTAGGAAGTGTTTCAAGCCATAAATCACCTCTGACTACAATGAGTGCCTACAAAAGAGCTCACATTTACATAGTTAGCAACACTGAAAGATCTTAGTCTTTTACTGCATTCTGCTTCAGGTATCTAAACATGACAGCACAAAAGCACATGAGATGCCCTAGGTTGTCAGGCCTGACCAACAGAAACTCTGCCTGTGATCTTCTGGTGTATCAAAGTGGGGTGAGGTGGGACACTTCTGAGCACCTCCATGACATCAGTCACTTGTGTGGGGGCCAGTAGGCTGAACAAATAAACTCCTTTTACAGCTAGGTGAGAGACAAGCACTACCTGACAGTGATTTATCAGATTTTCATATAGTTACCAGAAGCAGACCATCTGTACCATCTTCACAGAATCATCTAGGTTGGAAGAGACCTCCAAGATCATCTAGTCCAACCTCTGACCCAACACCAACAAATCCTCCACTAAACCATATCACTAAGCTCGACATCTAAACATCTTTTAAAGACCTCCAGGGGTGGTGACTCAACCACTTCCCTGGGCAGCCTATTCCAATGCCTAACAACCCTTTCAGTAAAGAAGTTCCTCCTAATATACAATCTAAACCTCCCCTGGTGCAACTTTAGCCCATTCCCCCTCATCCTGTCACCAGGCACGTGGGAGAATAGACCAACCCCCACCTCGCCATAGCCTTCTTCAAGGTACCTGTAAAGTGCGATAAGGTCGCCCCTGAGCCTCCTCTTCTCCAGGCTGAACAGTCCCAGCTCCTTCAGCTGCTCCTCATAAGGCTTGTTCTCCAGACTCTTCACCAGTTTTGTTACCCTTCTCTGGACTCGCTCAAGCACCTCCATGTCCTTCTTGTAGTGAGGGGCCCAAAACTGAACACAATACTCAAGAAGTGGCCTCACCAGAGCTGAGTACAGGGGGACAATCACTTCCCTAGCCCTGCTGGCTGCACTGTTTCTTATACATGCCAGGGTGCTGTTGGCTTTCTTGGCCACCTGAGCACACTGCTGGCTCATATTCAATAACGTTAAAGAATGGCTAGATGACTAGCTCCAATGTAAGTATCTATACTGAAAAGTTAGGGACAGTGATTCTCAGTCCTCTTTGTGAAATATATATTTATGTTTATATTTATATATATATTTATATTTATATTTATTATTTGAAATGTTCATTTCACTTCAACTCCATTGGAAAGAAAGCTGGCAATAGGACAGAACAACATTTCAGTGTCTCTAAGTGGCAGAAAGCATTTTATATGGTAAAAAACTTAATTTAACTTAAGGCTGTTCTTTTAAGCCTTCTCAGTGGTCTACAAGAAATACATAACAGTAACAAACTCTGAAAATATAACTTTGTTAGGAGGAACAGCCAGTTTCCAGATTTATTCTAAACCTTTTATCTTTGATATTGAAGTGATACCACAGACATGAGTGATATTCCCAAGGGGTCAGTATTGGAGCCCATCCTCTTTAATATCTTTATTGATTTGGATGAGAGAACTGAATATAAGTTTGCAGGTGACAACAAGCAGGGGAGAAGTGGAGATTTTCTGGAGAATAGAAAGGCCTTGCAGAGGGACCTGGACAGGTTGGAGCAATGGGCAGAAGCCATTAAGATAAGGTTCAACATAGCTAAATGCAGGGTCCTACACTTTGGTAACATAAAGAACTGCAGGCCTGGGGCAGAGTGGCTGGAAAGCTGTACATAGGAAAAGGATCTGGGGGTGTTGGTCTATGCTCAGCTACACGTGAGCCAGCAGTGTGCCCAGGTGGCCAAGAAGGTCATAAGCATCCAGCAGGACCAGGGAGGTGATCATGCCTTCTACTCAGCTCTGGTGAGGCCACACTTCGAGTACTGTGTTTAGTTTGGGGCTCGTCACTACAAGAAAGACATCGAGGCGCTGGAACCTTGTCCAGAAAAGGGCTAGTGAAGGGTCTGAAATGCACGTCCCATGAGGAGCGGCTGAGGGAACTGGGATTGTTTCGTCTGGAGAAGAGGAGGCTCAGGGGAGACCATATTGCTCTCTATAACTATCTGAAAGGAAGTTGTGAGGAGCCAGGGGTTGGCCTCTTCTTGCAGATAATTGGTGATAGGACAAGAGGTAATGGCCTCAAGTTGCTCCAGAGGAGGTTTAGGTTGGAAATTAGGATAAATTTCTTCTCAGAAAGAGTGGTTAGGCATTGGAACAGGTTTCCTGGGGAGGTGGTGGAGTCACCGTCCATGGGGGTGTTTAAGGAGAGGTTGAACTTGGTGCTTAGGGACATGGTTTAGTGGGTGACATTGGTAGTAGGGGGACAGCGGTACCAGATGATTTTGGAGGTCTTTTCAAACCTTAATGATTCTATATTATGAAATATCCTTTTCTCAAGAGACAAGCTAAAATTAATTCATATGAATTTTCTGTTGTGAAAGGTATGTTAAAGATGTAGAAGAAAAAGTGACAGGACACCAAATTTGTAACTAGGAAAATTGGATGTTTCCCTTTAAGAGGGAGATAAAAGAACTTGTGTTCATTTCTTATATAAATATTTCAATGTGCTGGTATCAGACTGGGGGTAAAAACTTTCTAAACCATGTTGTCTGGGTATTTAAAGTAATATTTAATTAACATCAAAATGCAATGGCAGATATATCTAATTTATTGTTTATATTTAGGATGTGAATTTAAGCAAGTCATATAGCACTTTTGTCTTTATAGCATAAATGTTTAGTTCATTTTTTTAAAAAAAAGGTACAATTAATAGTAGTCTGATTCACAGATTCACGATCTAAAATGTTTAGTTACCGACCAAAATGTTATCCTCTACAACTTCTGCTTATCTTTTAATTTTATTTCTTAGTGTTGTGGTGGTTTTACTCAGGTGGGCGGCTGAACTCCACCACAACTGCTCTCTCACTCCCCGTCCTCAAAGAGGAACAGGGAGAAAATACGATGAAAGAGGCTCAAAGGTTGAGATAAGGACGAGGAGATCTCACAGTAATTATCGTGATGGGCAAAACAGACTCAGCATAGGGAGATAGTAAGATTTATTGCCTATTACTAACAAGCTAGAGAAATGAGAAACAAAGGAAAGAAACTAAAAGCACCTTCCCCCCATCCACCCTCTTCCACCTCCTCCCCTCGAGTAATGCAGGGGAACAGGGGAATGGGGGTTATGGTCAGTCTATAGCACTTCTTCTCTGCCTCTCCTTCTTGGTCACTCTTGTCCCCTGTGCTGTGGGGTCCCTCCCATGGGATACAGTCCTTGCTGAACTGATCTGGTGTGGACTTCCCACAGGCAGCAGCTCTTCAAGAACTGCTCTAGATATAGGTCCGTACCACGGGGTCCATCCCTCGGGAGCAAACTGCTCCAACCTGGGTCCCCCACAGGCAGCAGCTCCTGCCAGGTCACCTGCTCCTATGTGGTCTCCACTCAATGGGCTGCAGGTCCAGCCCAGAATCTGCTCTGGCAGGGGTCTTCCACAGGCCACAGTCTCCATCAGTGCACATCCACCTGCTCCACTGTGGTCTCCTCCATGGGCTGCAGCGTGGAACCCTGCTTCACCATGGTCCTCACCACAGGCTGCAGGGGACTTCTGCTCCGGTGTCTGGAGCACCTCTCCCCCCTCTTTCTTCACTGACCTTGGCGCCTGCAAGGCTGTTCCTCATTCCTCTCACTCTCCCAGCTGCTGTGTGGTGCAGCGTTTTTTCCCTGTCTTAAATCTGCTCTCACAGAGGCGCAAAACAACATCACTTATTGGCTCAGCTCAGGTCAGCAGTGGGGCCCTTACCAAACATGGGGCAGCTTCTAGATCCTTCTCACAGAAGCCACCCCTGTGGCCCCTGCTACCAAAACCTTGTCACATAAACCCACTACAAGTGTCCACAATAACAGTGTTCTCCAGAAAAGGTATGTATAGTATGATCTTAGACCAGATCAAAAGTGCATGTCAGTGCTGACGTATAATTGTCTTGTTGCTTTTTTCAGAAGCAGCACACTCCACATTTGCTATGTCCATTCATGCTTATAGTATTAATTAAAACAAAACAGTTCTCCCCCCTCCCCCCCATCACAGTCAGTGTTGCTTGTATCCAGTCTCCAAATAAAGATTTCTGCAAGGTAAGGATTCCATTTGAAAACATACCAATAAGCCATGCTTAGTGACCTTTTCAATTTCCAATTACAAAACTGTCCATTTTTGCAGTGTTTTCATTTACTTTTCTTATTCTTTGTTTCTGTTCATTCATCAATCAATTCATCAATCAATTCAAACTACAGTGTTTTTTTCAGGCAATAAATTAACTGCAATGTTTACAATCCTCCTGACACATACTCCTTTGCTGAGAACAGACTGGATATTTAAACTGACAGAGCCAAGCTTTCCCATGAGTTTAACTGTGAAGCTGTTAACAACCCACCATCTCCATCCTCTCTTTTCTCTTATTCAAAGTAACCAAATCCAAGTCAGGGGCTATTTATTGTTTAGTAAAGCTCTACTTTGAGCTGTACCCAAAAACCAACACAGATATGGAGCCTAAACTTAGAAATGTAGGTATCTAAAATATCATAGTTTTTATTTCAGACTTTCACATGTTAAACAAGGCTTCTTTGTTTTGTGGGGGAAAGGTAATGAAATGACAACGGAGCTTTAGTTTTCTTTGGTTATAGTACCTGTAGTGTTATTCTGATCTTTTTGTTCTGCTATAGAGCATGCTCCTTTCTTATGAGGAAATCCCAGGTGTGGATCTGTGTGCATGGGTTATCAGTCCGTAAAATTTGTGACAATATAATAATCTCACTCCCTGATAACTTTTTTTCATGTATCTGTCATTGAATTTGGATTATATAGGGGATGAAAAGTTTTGTTACAATAATCTAAAATATAATCAAATGTTATTATTCAGAACAGAAGATAAGTAAAAGCTAAATATAGGAAGAAGTTTACCTATTTAGTTAATTGACAAATTTATTCTTTGTTTTACTACTTGAATAATCATGCTAGAATCAGTAGAATGCAGTAGTATACAACTCTACTTGCATTGCTACATTCTTTTGGCAATCAAGAACTGATCTTCATCTGTTATTTTAACTATGTTCAAAATATTACCCTTAATTTTGAGACTAAATCACCTTATATTTCTGATTATTTGATACTTTACACTGTTTTTGTTCTTGTTTGCTCTAATATGTTTCAATAAATTCTTTTGAAGTATTTCCTGTGGAGAAAGACAGTCACTTCTCTTTATTAATAAATGCTCTATGACTTAGGAAACTTGAGCATTTTATTTCATACAATAGAATGTATGTAATAATATATTTCCCTTTTTAATGACAGTATTTTGCCTTTTTATTTACTAGGTCATGTAATTTCTAGATAGACCTGAAAATGGTGGCTTCAGTTATCTGAAATGTATTGTAATAACTCAAGTGAGGAAAGTTTAAAATTTGAATTGCTGTTTCTGATCTCGGTGCCTCTTTCTTAGTTTTCCCTTTTAGTTCTTCTTTGGTTTCTTTGAATGTACTTTTACCATGACACTGCATTCACCATATGATTTTTATTTTTATTTTTTTCATTCTGACTCTTCTTTCCAAGTGAGTACTCATCAGAAATGTTATTACTGTTATGTTGGTCTGTTTCTAAAAAAGTTTAAAAAAATTAGTTATTTTGCCAAATAAGCTTTCTCTTCCCCTTTTTTCTGGTGGTTCAATAAGATAATGAGATCTTTTCCATTCCTTTCTCTTCCCCTTCCTTCCCTCTCCTTCCCTTCCTCTTTATAAAGTTCTAATCTATATATACTTATATATATATGTATATTCATAGAATCATTGAATGGCTTGGTTTGGAAGGGAACTTAAAGATCATCCAGTTCCAACCCCCCTGTCATGGACAGGGATGCCACCCACTAGACCAGGTTGCCCAAGGCCTTGGCCAGCCTGGTCTTGAACACCTTCTGGGCATCCACAACTTCTCTGAGCAACCTGCTCCGGTACCTCACCAGCCTCTGAGTGAAGAATTTCCTCCAAACATCTAATCTAAACCTCCCCTCCTTTAGTTTAAAACCATTTCCCCTTGTCATATCATTATCTGCCCGAGTAAAAGTATATATATATACACTTTTTTTTTTTTTTTTAAAGATATATATATATATATATAAGTCCCCTTTAAGGATTGAAAAGTTGCAATGATGTATCTTAACATCCCAATTTCTCAGCCTTTCTTCATGGGACAGGTACTCCAGTCCTCTGATCATCTTTGTGACTCTTCTCTGGACCCACTCAGATAGGTCCTCATCCTACTTGTGCTGGAGGCACCAGATCTGGATGGAGTACTCTAGGTGTGGCCTGTTGGCCACTCCTCTGTTGATGCAGTTCAAGATGCAGTTGGCCTTCTGGGCTGCAAATGTACACTGCTGGCTCATGTCAAGACCTCATGTCCAGGTCCCTTTGGATGGCATCCCTTCCTTCTGTTGCATCAGCTGCACCGCTTAGCTTGGTGTCATCTGCAAACTTGTTGAGAGTGCACTCAATCCCATTGTTGATTGTTTTTGAGAAACAGTACTGGTCCCAGGATAGACCGCCTGAGGACGTCACTTGGCACCAGCTTTTATCTGGACACAGAAGCACTGGCCACAACTCTGGGTGCAGCCTTTAAGCCAATTCCTTATCCACTGAATGCTACATCCTTCAGATCCATCTCTTTCAAATTGGAGATCAGGATGTTATGTGGGACCGTGTCAAAGGCCTTACAGTAGTCCAGGTAGATAACATCAATTGGTCTTCCCTTGTCAACTGATGCAGTCGCTATTCCTAAAATATGGCAGCAAGTTGGTATCACACTGTGGACATTCTAACATGATCTAACATTATTAAAACACATTAATTTACACTAGAACTGAACCCTGAACCTGGAGAACATTGTGGTGTACAGGCTGTTTCTATGTATAAGTCCAATATATGACTGAACTATTCTTCAAATAGTTCACTTTCATTAAGATAATGATCCCCTGTTCCTTGTTAAAATGTTTGTATATGCATGTGAATAAACTCACCATTTGAGAGGTCATCTAGTTTCTAGGGTGATTCATTTCCAAATTATTTAGAGAGTGTTTTTGTTTGTTTGTTTGTTTGTTTGTTTGCTTTTCTTCCTTATTCTGCAAAGGCAATGAAAAGGTAATGTTTTCAGTCCTTAGGGGGTTCAACTTTGTGACCAACAGCTTCTTTTGCATTTTGCCCCCATGACATTACAATACATCCATTTTTCACTCCTGTTATTCTCCCTCTGGAGAGTTATATCTACACTTGAGAGAATAACATATCACTTTACATCATAATTTTACTAAATAGATTTAGTCTGGATGATATGTGTTTCTATTTGGGAATTCCTCCCACATCATCTTTTGGTGCAACAGAAGACTGAAACCATGTGTGATAAATAGGAAAACTATAAATGCTTCAGATCATAAAAGAACAGAAATGTGTAGTCATGTTTGACAGATGCTTCTTTCTCTGTTATCGTAATATGCCAGGAAATACTTTCTGAGTCACAGAGCCCTAGTTTTGATCAAATTCCGATCAGTCCAATTTACTCTGTGTTATGTATTAACCAAACTTTACCTCAGTCTACTTATAATGCCCCAAAGTGATATGTCTTCTCTAGTGAGATTATTCCAGTTTTTCTACTCTTTATTCCATTTTTCTGAAACTCTGTGCTTAATTTTCTGTTCTTAATTTAGTGAAGTGGAGATAACTGAGGATTACCTTTGGCTGTATCAATATTTAAAATGGAAATGATAACTTTTAAGCCAAGGCTTTGTGGTTACACAAATATTTCAAACAATCAAATCAACATGGCTGCTCATAGGATCCTGATCAATTGTAAGATGCTGTAATCAGAGTTCATAGTGAATACAAGTGAAGGGTAATATTCTTTACTTTCAATGTTATTTTATTATTAATGTGAAAAATCATTCTGTGTTTATTCCATAGACAAAAATCAAACTTATTTCATAGTCAGCTTATTTCATGACAGTGATAAAAGATACTACATGTATCTACATGCAGCTTTATTTAAAAGATTCTGCAGCTTCAATTTCTGACTTGTTACAAAAACATACTCAGTTTTTCACAGAGCATTCCAGGCATTTATTTATTTATTTTTCTCTAGAAGTGTAGTTAAAAAAAAAAAAATCACAATGTCTACTGGGATTAATATTAATGAAACAGATTTCCTGTCATTAAAAAATTATTCCCCAGCTAGTGAAAGGTAAGGAAATTTAGGTGAGCATCTCTGGAGAAAAGAAATTTTAAGAAATAAATTGATGAAAAGAAAAAATAAAATAAATCATTGTTTGCAGCAAAATTGCATCTTCACTTTGGCTGCTGACATTTTACTTACTCTTCAACTTGGAAGTCTAAGTCACACCAGCCTTCAAAAAGGGCAAGAAGAAGGATTCAGGCAGCTACAGGACAATCAGCCTCATCTCCATCCCTGGAGAGGTGATGGAACAGCTCATCCTGGAGGTCATCTCCAAGCATGTGGAGGATAAGGTGGTGATCAGGAGCAGTCAGCATGGATTCACTAAGGGGAAATCATACTTAATTTATTTGATGGCCTTCTGTGATTAGATCACCATCTGGGTGGATGAGGGAAGACAATGAATGTGGTCTACCTTGACTTCAGCAAGGCTTTTGACATTGTCTCCCATAACATTCTCATAGACGAGCTCAGGAAGCATGGGCTAGATGAGCGGACAGTGAAGTGCATTCATAATTGGCTGGATGGCAGAGCTCAGAGGGTTGTGCTTAGTGGTGCAGTCTGCTTGGAATACTATAGCGAGCAGTGTCCTCCAGGGGTCAGTACTGAGTCCAGTGTTCAACTTACCAAAGACCTGAATGATGGAAGGGAGTGCCCCCTCAGCAAGTTTGCTGACAGCAGAAAGCTCAGAGGAATGGCTGATACACCAGAGGGCAGTGCTGCCATTCATAGTGAACTCGACAGGCTACAGGGACGGGCTGAGGGGAACCTTCAACAAAGGCAAGTTCAGGGTCCCTCACTTAGGTGAGGAATAACCTCAAGCACCTTTTCAGGCTGGGGGTTGGCCAGCCTGGAGAGCAGCTCTGTGGAGAGGGACCTGGGGGGTCGTGGTGGACAGCAGGCTGACCACGAGTCAGCAATGTGCCCTTGTGGCCAAAAAGTATCCTGGGGTGCATTCAGAAGAGTGTTGCCTGCAGGTCAAGGGAGGTGATCCTGCCCGGCTATTCAGCCCTGGTGAGGCCACACCTGGAGTATGGTGACCAGTTCTGGGTTCCCCAGTACAAGAGGAACATAGAACTACTGGAGAGAGTCCAGAGGAGGGCTGATTGATGATTAGAGGACTGGAGCTCGTGTTGTATGACAGGCTGAGATAACCGGGCCTGTTTACCCTAGAAAAGAGAAGACTGAGGGGAGACCCCATCAATGTGTATAATATCTGAGGGAAGTGTGTCAAGATGATAGAGCCAGTCTTTTTTTAGTTCTGCCTAGCAACAGGACACAAAATGAAGCACAGGAAGTTCCAGCTGAATGTGAGAGGGCAATTCTTTACTGTGAGGGTGACAGAGCACAGGAACAGGTGGCCCAGAGAGGTTGTGGAGTCTCCGTCTCTGGAGATATTCAAAACCCGCCTGGATGCCATCCTGTGCAACATGCTGTAGGTGATCCTGCTTGGCACAGGGGTTGGACTAGATGATTTTCAGAAGTCCCTTCCAACTTCAGCCATTCTATGATTCTGTAAAATACTCTGGCTTTTTTTTTTTTTTCTGATTTCTTTTGGGAAGATAATTTTCAGATTTATAAAATGGGCCTTGGATATGTGAATGTTAGACTGATAATAGTAGTTTTTAAAAAGAATAAAAAATGGTAGAAAATCAAAAGTGGGGAATATGGAACTTATTCAATTAAACTCCAACAACTATTTATACATATATATGTGTGCATATATATATATATTAAGAAACAAAATGGGTGAAAATAAAAACCTTAGCTGTCACAACATAGAAATAGACACCTAACATCTAAATTATTCTTGATAATCCAGTTTGCAAGAAAACACAATGTTTCTTAGGAGTTTTCAAAGTATACCTCTGAGAATAATTTCGATTTACCTTTGTTTTGAATGACTGAAATTAAAAACAACAACAACAAAGCACTTGTATTCAACTTCAGGAAAAAAAGAAAACAGCTCAATCCTGACAACTAAAGATTGCTATTGCTTATCTGTGATGTTTTATTTGTATTCTCAGTTTCAGCAAACTTTTGCATTTTATTTTTGCCTGTTGTGCATGCATAAAAAATCTAATCAGCTGAGTAAGAAAAAACAACAACAAAAAAAGGTAATACAGACCCAGAAAATATAAAAAAACACTGACAAGTAATCCAGTGCTTTGATGATAAATTGAAATCTGCTAATCACAAATTTTTACACCTGATTGGATGTATAGAGTTAAAAAGATGAAGAACTTATGCAGGTCAAGGCGTTGATGCATGTTCTTTCTGCTTCCAGTCATTTTTCTAGTTGGTCTTTCAAGTTTACAATTGTGCTCAAAGTTCCACATCAATTTAAAGCAAAACCAAGAACTCGTATTTTCACCAGACTAGATGATGCCATAGGCCTGATTCTGCTTTAGATTAGTGAACTCAATGAGTCCTTTTAGATGGCTGGGAATGGGTGCACTCTCTAACCACATCCCAGTTTTGCACTGAAGTGAGATGCAAGCAAGTACAAACTCCCTTGTTTGCCCAGTATCTTGAATAGAAAATAAACATGAGTGGCTACCCAAGGCAGAAGGTCTGCATTGTACCAGAGTGATTTCTGGACAGTAGGTATAAACTATATTTTTGACCAGTGATGCACTATGAAAATAAATCTCCTTACTGATTCTAACAGCTTTTCTGCTGCTGATTCAGAAGATCCCATTACAACTCACCAAGTTGCTTCACCTATCATTTCTTAGCCTTGCTAATAATTTGCAATGTGTATTACTTACTAATTCGGCTGTGTTTTCCACTTTGTCTAGTTTACAAGCAATGTAAATTCTCTAGTATAAAATAAGTTCATGAATTATGGTCATGCTACTGTGATTTACCGTGATATACTATTAAGATGACAGTGAAAGTAAATATATCTCACTTACTAATTGTTTGTTTTGTGTTTATTTGCTTTTTTTTTTTTTTTTTTGAGGGTGTAGAGGGGGTCTTACTATTCAAGAATTATATGCAAAAAAGGTTATCTAAACTTAAAGTAAAAAATATCTGAAAGATTAAAAGTGAAATTGGTGCATTTCACAAGTAGCTATACTGCTACAAAATACTGGTATTATGTACATTTTAACTTTTGCCACTTGGCTAGAAATTTTTCGTGTTTGGTAAACAAATGGTATCACAATCCTTATTTATACTGTAGAATCAAGATCTGCTATTGCCTGAGTATATGTGCCTGTGCATGGAAGATGTAGAATGTCCATGTACGTGGTTTACATATATGTGCCCCTAGGAAATACGTGTCCTCTACGTTTTCCTTGGGCACTCATATAGGCAAGGTTCTGGCCTAGTGAGTGTTCTTTAATGTATTTTATGAGGAAAAAAAAAAAAGCAAAACAAAATCCAACTTTTTATAATAAAAATGCCCAGCACTACAATTTATTTTGGCCCAAGGCAATTGTAATAGCAAAAATTTTCTAGATGAGTTTCCCTGAAACTTTTATTTTGTGCCACTCCTTTTGTGAAGTCTGAGAAGAAAGCTGTATAGGAAGGAAAAAAAAAAAAAAAAAAAAAAGAGATTTTAAGGGAGGAAAAAAATAAAATGAATTATTTCAAATGTTAAAAAAAAATAATAATAATAAAAGTCATGTAGGTGAAAAACCATTCTTTCTTTTCAGTGTTCAGCAGAAGAAAAGAGGGAATTATTACTTTTTCTTTTTTTTCAGAAAGAAAAAAAAAGTCCTTGCATTCATTTAATTGCATGTTCATACAAGACTGAAAAACACATACATACAGGATACATACACGACTGAAAACAAGATATGATTTCAATTAAAGCAGAACTGGTGTGCTTCAGCAAACTACACAAACCTTGACATCATGCAGATTTTTCTTCAGGCTTTTGCACATCTATTTTTGATCCTATTTTGACAGGTTTATATACCTCTGCTTAAGGCTACCCTCTCTATTACATTTCATGAACAACTGTGAGGCTTCTATTCAATTACAAGAAAAAATACTCTCTCTTATGTTTTTAACATATTCTGGAAATATAATAAAGGTGATAACTGTTTAGAACAGTGTGAACCTCTTTCACAAAATGTAAATTATAAATATCCATCCAATGGTCTAATCACAATGCATTAAGCATCTTTTCTGATAAGCAGGAAAATTGCAGAGTGAGATTCAGATAGATATGATTAACAGAATGCAGAAAACTGTGTGTATGGGGGGAGATAGTATTTCTAAAGAGGCTCTAATCACAGGGTTTTAAAAGAAATCCTTTTTTTTTTTTTTTTCAGAGGATTAATTGCACTGTGAAGTACATTTTCTGATCATCAAAATAATTCTCTTTGTTACATGTGTGGTCTGTTATTATACTAAATAACAGAGTGTGAAAATATCAGAAAAGAGATGGTGTATTTTATGATGCCTCTGGATATAAACAGTTTATAAACTACATTTTGGGAGTGAAATTTTAATAAATAACAATATTTTACAAAGTTGTTATTGACTGTAGCTATTAAATTTGTCTTAGAACTTGATTCTCTGAAAGTTTGTTCATGTAGTTGGAAGATTTCGTTTATTCATTCTTTTTGAAGCTTTATTCTTTATATGTGTTTGCACTACTTGAATTATTTCACAATTACTTTAATGTAAGTTTTTACTTAATTATTAAGAGTACCATTCAATTATTTCACAGTTAATACAACTTGCACTGATAGAACTTATGATGTGAAATATTTGTTACTCAGAGACAGAAGGAACCTTGTCACATATCAGCTTTAGCAAGCAGGAGAGGAGTGGCACAGTTACACCTACATTGACCTGTCCAACCCCCCAGAAGCTCATAAAATGAACATTTATGGCTCTTTCTCTAAGTAGGAATCATTTTCCTTTCAAGCTGTTAGAGGATCTCATGATATAATTCTAACTGAGACCTTCCCCATCAAAATTTGCCTGCATATAAATAAGTATGACCCCTGGGAACAGTACAGTACTACTTTCTAAAAATCTTTGATGTTAAAAGACTTCTGGAAAAGTTGTAACTCAGACTCAAAAGCAAGCTAACATACATTTTTGTTTAAGTAATGTAGAAACTTTAAATAACAGATTAATATGAAAATTTACCAAGCAACTAACATGTATGACTTTTTGTTCTCAGTAGCCTCCAAAAACTAGGGAAGAATTATTAGAACATAGTCTGATTATGGTGTTATGTGCACAGTATAGATGTGTTTGCATATTTTATGTCAAGTAAGCAATGAATAAAAAGTATAAACAAGTACTGAAACTCAGGAACTTCTCTCCAAAGTCAGTCTCTAACCCAAGACATACTTTTTTCTTTGCTGCATAATGGACATGTATCTTGCATAATGGACTAGTATCTTAGTTTAGATTTGCAGTGAAATTTTGAAGTGAATTACATGATTGCCTCTGTTTAATGGAATTTGTCTCAGAAGAATTTCAGTCCACGTGACCAAAGGAGATTAAATCAGAAATTACACCCTTCATCCCCCCGCCATACACCAACCCTAGATATGAATATAATGTGGAGATTGAGTACTTACACCAAAAAGATTTGGATCTACAGACCTACTCATTCTGGGCCTCATCAATTTCTAATGTAGTCAGTAACACATTCCTAAAAGATGGAATATTACCTATTGTTTAGTTTTTAGGCTGTTCTCTACAAAAGGAAAAGAACGATGTAAATTTGAACAAGCATTGGAAGAGAAGCACCTAAATCTAGGCCTACTGATTCTCAAGTACTCCATTAACACTAGACCAATCTTACCATGAAGATGCTTCATTGCTTCAAAACAATTTGGACTATACTCTATTTTAGATGCACACATTTCTTCTCTGAATGCCTTCCTTCACGTAGTAATGTATGGTAACATATGTTAGGAAAATCAAAGGTGTGTTTTCCTCTTCCACATTTTCTATCATCTTTGCAACTTCAACTTTTTTTTTGCCTTGTTCTGAATCTGCCATCTGGAAGTATCATGGCAATGCAATATAATATTCAATAGGTTTACATGTACAGAACAAGGTTTGAAGAAAACCTGTAGGGAAAAAAATAATTTATCTCCTGCAAATAAATGTATGTAACCAATGCCATCTCATTTGGCTATGTGTTGCAGTGTAATTTATGTGTGATTTTATGGTAAATAATAGAATCATTAATTAATAATAATAATAATAAAAAACACATTTCATGAATGTTTAATCTAGAGTTCATTATGCCATAGAGAGTTGCATCTTTTTGTTGTTGTTTTTGCTGCTGCTTGTTTGTTTGTTTTTCATACAGAATAATGAAATGGCATAATTCTTATGTGGAAAAACAACTGAATACGTGGGATTCACCCTTCCCCAAAAAACTTTTAGTATTTTTCTTCTCTCCACCCTTCCTTCCTTCTGCAGTTAAATATATTTTGTTTTGTTTTAATTATATTTTCATGCAACTAGCTGCTTGGCCCAAGAGACTCACCGTTTCTAATTTTCGAATTTCAGTGCTTATAT
The DNA here is from genome assembly GCA_011074415.1 of Stictonetta naevosa. Taxonomy (NCBI): domain Eukaryota; kingdom Metazoa; phylum Chordata; class Aves; order Anseriformes; family Anatidae; genus Stictonetta; species Stictonetta naevosa. The sequence continues at coordinate 49,399,494 of CM021697.1, forward strand.
CTTTCTTCAGGGTTAACATTTTTATTGTGGAAGGGTACAATAAAGAAAGTAATGTTGATGACCTTATATATCAGAAATATCTGATTTTTTTTTATCACTCAATAGTCTGCCATCTTACTTTAAAATGAAGACTAAAGATACTTAGTAGTCTGATCCATGTGGAAAGTTTAAGTATCTTCTGTACCAAAATCATATCTTCACGTTATCACTGCACTCTTACACTCTGTTTCTGTGATGAGGGAATATTCAAACCTTTTGTGCTGTGTTATTATTATTAATATTATTTTATTTTATTTTATTTTATTTTAGTAGGCAGCTGATCAAGCGTCTGTAATAAGAAACACATGTTCTGAATGCAGCCCTTAGACTTATGTTTATATTTATCATCTGTGAGATAAACAGTTTCACATTACACTGAATAATAGAATCATAGAATGGCTTTGGTTGGAAGGAACCTTACAGATCATTTAGTTCCAACTCCCCTGCTATAGGCAGGGATGCCACCCACTAACTCAGGTTGCTCAGTGCTTCATCTAACCTGGTCTTAAACACCTCCAGGGATGGGGCATCCACAATCCCTCTGGGCAACCTGTACTCACCACCCTCTGAGTGAAAATTTTCCTCCTAACCTCTAATTTAAATCTCCCCTCTTTTGGTTTAAAACCATTCCTCCTTGTCCTGTCATTATCTGATTGAGTGATGAACTGTCTAAATGACAGAGCTCAAAGTGTTGTAGTGAATGGGGCTACACCTGGCTGGTGGCCAGCCATTGGTGATGTTCACCACTGCTCAATTCTAGGGCCAGTCCTATTCAACATTTTTATTAATGATCTGGATGCAGTAGTAGAATGCATCCTTAGCAAGTTCAGTGACAATGCTACAGTGGGAGGTGTTGTTGACTCTCTGGAGGGACAAGAGGCCATTCAGAATGATCTAGATAGACTGGAGACTGAGGCAATCATCAATGGCATAAAATTTAACAAAGATAAATGCTGGGTGCTGCACCTGGGCGATGCAAGACAGAGGTACAGACTGGGAGACAAGTGGCTGGAGAGCAGCTATACAGAGGGGTGCAGGTCAACAGCAGCTTCAACATGAGTCTGCAAGTACAGCAAGTAATGGAAAATGCAGTTCAAAAATTCAAAAGCTAATTCAGCCCACAGTTCTAAGCCCACAGTTCTAAAAATTACATGGAATTCTTTTAACTAATTAGCGAGAAAGACAACTTACTTTATCTAATTTTATTAGCATGGAAAATAGCCTGAAGAACTGAAAAGCATTATGAATTGATTCCACATAAAATAAATAAATAAATAAACAAACAAACAAACAGACAAAACACTACTACCAGCACCAGCAACAAAGAAAAAAACCTCTTGACAGCTCTTCTCCATTCTGTATACTTAAGCTATCAATTATTTGTATTGTACTTGTCAAACAATATTGATATTTTAAATGTGAATCAGAATATTTGATCAAAACAGGATATGGTGTAATAGCTGTCAGTGACAGTAAGCTGAGGCTTAGAAAAGATACATTTTTCTCAGTAGTAGCTATAGACTCTAACAATTCTAAAAATCAGACATATCTGTTTCAGATTTTAATCTATAGGCACAGTTTGTCCTATGCCCATATAATAAAGCAAATGGTTTTGCTATCACTATCATTTTCATAAATGATTTTTCATGCTCAGTGAAAAACATTATCTTGCCTGGCCAACCACTTTTATATTCTCATTTACTTGATATTATCGTTGACTTTTATCCTGGAATGGTTAAATAAATTACTTTTTCTCTGTGAAACTGTCCTTATCATAGCCTTGATGAAGGCAAACTCATTCTTGGAATAATATTGCTACTTTCTTACCATACTCTAAAAGAGACAATTATTAACGTTTTCTATTACAATGACATTAACAGTGGTTTAAATGACCCATCTATCCTAGTTTGTTTCTTCTTATTCCCATCGCTGTTGAAAATAAGCATTCAAAGTTTAATACAATACAAAGCTATAGAAATAACTAAGCAACATCTAAATACTATACTCAAAGACTAAAAATGTAGTTGTAAATATATTGATACTGTGTAGCCTAGAGTGAAACAAAACATTTGATATAAAAATTGATAAGGAATAAGACCATACAGGGATTATACTACTTTGCAGTTGACAAGTAACAGATTCTTAGTCAAGAAAACCTTGCTGAAGCATTTTCTTGGGTCTTCACAAAAACAAACAAAGAAAACTTTTGACAGCATTTCTATCATCACATGTAAAATAGAAATCTCTATTTTCTGGATTCTGTTTAGAATTTCAGCTTTCAAAATTTTCTTTAAAAATTTTGGTGCTATATATTTAGCATAAAAAGACAAGGTAACCACATGAGTAGATTCTCTAGCTTCAAGAAAATATTCTAAATATTAGTAGGTATGCAATAAAGTTGATAGAACTGATGCAATCATCAGTTGAAATTTATTTTTACCTAAAACATTACAATAACTCCTCCTAAATTAAATAATATCTATACATAATATATGTATATTTGTATATTGAATGAAGATTTCAGCTAAATGAGAAGTTGAGAAATATAGATGAATGTTGAATTGACTCATGTCAAGTAGTTATCTATAAGATCAGTTCAACAAACTGAAATGGAATAGTTTAATTCAAAGATATCAAAAAATCTATTTTCAGTATAAAAAACTGAAATAATTTTGACATTTCTAAACATTTTGGTTTTCTTCTTTTTTTTAAACAAAAAAATCAATCTTAATATTTTAGTCCTGACTGCATATGCGTTTTGTAAATATACAAATATAGATATATTTGTATATTTATATATTTGTATATTTATAAATATGTATATATAAATGTATATTTTATATTTATAAATATATAAATATACAACATAAGAATCAAATGCTAGTTTTTACTAATTTTAGTTCTCTACCTGAGAGATTTTTTAGTCCTATAATAATGAACAAGAGCACTTGCAGACTGACATAATAAACTTACGATAAAACTTATGAAAAACTTAAGATAGCGTTCAATATAACGATATTGAACTGACAATATAATATATTCTTACCTCCTGCTCTGCATAACTCTGGGAGTAACCAGCATCTGTTCTCCCTAGGGTCAGTGTGTGGTTGAAGAATACCCTCAATTACCTCAATTTATGTAAATCTTACATTCCTGCAGAATACATCCTTAAAATATCACAATCTGTCTCTTAAAATAAATGAATATTCTTGGTTCTGTAAGCAAAATCATGTTTTTATATTGGCAATATAAACATTTTTGAAAGTAACCATTAAATCTTATAATAACAATTTTTTATCATAATTCAATAATAGTAATGTAGAAAATGCTTTAAGGTCTTAAAGAACTTTAAGCATTAACTTCTCAATTATATCATACTAACAGCTTTGTAAAGTAAAAACACAATAGTTTGAAGTATATTAATTTCAGTAAGAAAAAAAAAATAATAATAAAAAAGAATTCTTTTATTTGTGTAGGAGATTAATTTTTGTGGTGTTTTTTCTATCTCCAGAATACATGGTTCATTTCAGGCTATAATGGAGGAGTAAAGGCAGTGTTAGAACATCATACTGTTAAGAGAGGAATAGTTTAGTATATTCTTTTAGAAATCATAGACTCATAGAATCATTAAGGTTGGAAAAGATCTCCAAGATCATGTGGTCCAACCATCACCCTACTAACAATGTCACACACTAAACTATGTCCCTAAGCACCAGGTTAACCTTTCCTTAAACAGCCCCAGGGATGGTGACTCCACCACTTCCCCAGGCAACTCGTTCGAATGCCTGACTACTCTTTCTGAGAATAAATGTATTCTCATTTCCAAAGTAAAACTCCCCTGGTGCAACTTGAGGGCATTTCTTCTAGTCTTATCACTAGTTATTGGTGGGAAGAGGCCAACCCCTGGCTCCCCACAACTTTCTTTTGGGTAGTTGTAGAGAGCAATAAGGTCTCCCCTGAACCTCCTCTTCTCCAGACTGGTAAGGCATGTTATTCCATGTAAACAAAGATTTTTGGATCAACAATTACAGCACAATACCAGGATAAATAGTCATAGATTTACACTTTGCATTTGATCTTAGCTACTGTCTATGAACTTCCATGATAGTGATTCTCTACCACTTCATCCCCTTGAACTATCTTGCTTTCTAGGTATTAAAGCCAAACCATAACATGGAGAGGAATAATAATAACAACAACAACAACAACAACAAAACAACAATAATAATAATAATAATCAGGATCACCAAAACCAAACAGTGCAAAACACAAATTAACAAACAAATAAAAACCACAGAGAATGTAATAAATATAGTCTTTTTTTTTTTTTTTTTAAAAAAAGACATATTTTAAGAGCTCTACGAATTTTTAAGAGATTGTTTCACATCACTGCAGTAGGCAGTAGTTGCATGACGGTATAGTAGATGCTCCATCTGAGAGTAAAAATTTATACAAAAATACTGAACAGTATTTTTTATGATAACTAATGGAAATTATTGGTCAAATATTTATTTTAAATTGTGACATACACATGCCTTTATTTTTGTTAAATCTGCATCCTTTTAAAATTGCTAATATATATCCCTTTTTTCCTAAATATGAAGCTATTCAGACTTTTTGTTTGTTTGTTGTTTGTTTTCCATTAAGCTAAGTCACAATGAAGGACTTCATCAGGGCTCCTTGAGGAAGCTACCTCAAGAGAAATCTGCTGAGAAGACAAACAGATCCAAAGTTGCTCCAGGAAAAGTTTTAGGGGTTGAGGGATTAAGATTATGTGAAGAAAAATCACATTGATTCAATTTGTTTAGCAACATTCTATGAGTAATGTTTCTTAGTGGATTGCAATTTCTTCCTCCCCTTCTCTACCCACCCCCCCCCTCCCCCCAATGCTGAAGACTTTTCCAATTATTAACATTGTCTTATTTCCACTGAAACATGTCCAACAGCAAAATTGATCCACTGTATGAATATAGTTCTCTGTATTACAATAGCTTTCTGTGAAAACCGTGGATTATTCATATAGTTTTCTCAAATTCAGTGACTAAAATAGATCTTGACCAGCTTTTTTCTTCTTGCACAGGTAGATGAGGTTAGATGTGGCCCTGAGCAACCTGGTCTTCCTTTCAGGTAGTTGTAGAGAGCAGTAAGGTCTCCCCTGAGCCTCCTCTTCCCCAGTTCCCTCAGCCACTCCTCCTAGGATTTGTGTTCCAGGCCCTTCACCAGCTTCTCGCATTTCTTCTTCTTTCTTATCTGCACAATTAATTTATTAAGACCAAAATGTTTATAGAAGAAGGATATCATAACATAACAAAGAACAATGCAGTTTATTGCAGTTTTTTATTCTCACAATTTTTTTCAGCATGACAGAAATGTTATTTAATCCTCATAATTTATGCTGATTTTTGTTTGTTTGCTTGTGTTAGTGGGAGGTCAGAAAAAAAAAAAAAAAAAAAAAAAAGGTCTTTTTAAACATCCAAGTAGCTAAAAGGCTGCAAATTTTAACACCCAGAAAAACTTCTAGTAAAATTTCATACTTGAGGTGTTGGTTTGGTCTGGTCTTATTGTCTGTTTCAGTAGGCCTACGATGAGTTAGTATTGTCCAAGGTGCTGAGTATGCAAATGACCCCTTAACTTTTAATCAATTACCTGCACCTTGTTTCTAAATGATAATCACTGTTCAGGAATTTCAGATTAATTTATGGAAAACTGTAGCTCAAAATCTGTGTACTCTTCCAAACTTTTCCTTTATGTCAACCAACATGACATGATGTTTGCAGGTATCTTTTTCTACATAACCTGCATTTTGTCTTATGTTGGTTCTAGTTGTCTGATGTCTTTCAACACTCTACGACTTGAAGTAACCTGAATTAATTTTTTGCCACCTTCCTGAGAGATGATCTCTGTTTATGCCATCTCCATCTGTCCTCACACAGTTCCTGCATCTGTCTCTTTACCTCCTGATAGAATTCCAAACTGAAAAAAAGCAAAAAATGAATAATAAAACCTGAAATGAAAACACAATTGAATGCACATATTATTAAGCAAAATAAACTTTTTGATGAATTTGAATTCAGATGCTTCTTACATATTTCATCAATGTGGCACTTAAATAACTGAAAGTATAAAGATTTGCAATTTATATTTTCTTCCAACCTATACAAAATCACACAAGGTGGTTGGCCCTAATCTTATAATGAACTTATATATTTTTTTCCCTCTATTTATGTTTAAGTGGATCAGGCAAGAAAATAAATATCTATTTCGTTGATGTTTTGTGTGAGCCAATGATGAATTAGCTTTTAAAGTGGATGTAAGGATCTGAACAACATAATTAATTGAATTTTCTTGTAGGTTGGAAAATGCTAACACACAGCTTTACATATCAGAAGCATCAGAAATTTATCAGACCTTGGCAAGTTTTATACTTTTTAAAGGTCTTTATCAGACATTTGCAAGTTTTATTTAGAAGTTTATAACTTCTTTTTGGTTTCTAAGAAAAGAAGTGTAAGTTATTAGTTTTAGAATTATTTAGAATTACGGTTAGAACAGAGTTCAGATATCTGGTTTGGATTTTTAAAGTTGAGATGATTCTGCCTTATAACTTTAAGTTCTCTTGAAAGGGATGCCTAGCTGTACTTTGTCCACCAAAAGTAAAGCTGGTGTTTCATATTAACATTTCCAATTTTCTTGCATTTGTCAATTTAATTAGTTAATTTCTCTTTACATTGTAGACAATACCAAGTATCATCTTAAGGCAGATTTCTGTCTTGCACATGCTAATCTTGTTTTCATATTGTTGTGGTTTTCTTCTTCCATTTATGAGAATCTTTCAGCATCTTTAGAATACTCAGATCAACAATGCCTTCTCCTCCATGCGTTTTCTTGACACATTATCTTTTAATGTCATTAATACACAATTTCATGCTTCTTTTTGTTATCCTGAAAGATTAAATGAAAGCTAGCTCGTAACTTCTGAATTATTGATTTCACAATTTCCTACCCCCCTGATTACTTCTCCTCTTGATGTCTGAGAATGCTTTTCACTCCTCTTAATAATTTAGTGTTACTTCCCGCAAGATATTTTTCTTTTTTTCCAAACTTTTTCTAAACTAATTTCCAGAAGATGGATATTCTGGAAGATTCTGTGCTTGGTAAGGAAATCTGGAGGTGCTAGGCAATCTGTTGTATGTCTTTGCAGCCTGACTGCCTGCAGTTCTGCTAGCTGCTTCTAAAAGAATACCTTACCAGAGCCGTCTGCTAGAGCACCACATGGACAGGAGTCTTAAGGGATAACCCTCCTTCTCTCTGACATTCAGAGGTTGTACAACAACACAACACCTAGCACTTACTCCTTTAGGTTTGTAAGAAAATCTCTCTATGTCTTTCCACTAACAATCTTAGTCTAATCTAGAGCAATCCTTTCATGAGTGTAGTTCTTTAAAATAACTCAACTTGATCTTGTCAATAGTTTGTCTGAATTACAACAGTAACAATGACAAGAAAAAAGGTGAACAGCTGGATAATGTGATTGCATTTTCTCTTTTATTTTCCCCTGTTTAATAAATGGAGAAGCAATCAAATCCCTGAATTGCATAATACTTCTGTTATGTTTTCAAAATTAGAATTAAAACTCTTTTGTGTGTCAGGAATATTAAGAATGGAGAAGAAAAGAAGTGCAACTTTTAGTAGGTCCACAATGATGTAACAGGTTTTTTGTTGTTGTTGGTTTTTGTTTTTTAAGAATTAGTCTGACATTAATTATAATACAAATATATGGCACTTATTCTTCAAAATGTATTTGTTTGGAGCTTCTATTGGACTCAATTTTGTTCAATTCTACAGTTATTTACCCTCACCTCTCAAAATACCATTTTTCTTATTCTTAATTTAAAGCAGATGAATACAACCTGTTCCTTTAGTTAAAGTGGATCATGTTATCACATTTGTTACTAGGCTGTGGTCAAACCATTCAGCATGTTGCAGTTTTGAACGTATAAGAACAGTCTCTGTCAGACTGACATCTGAATGTATTAAAGAAAGACTTTTTATGTGTCTTTACATTACAACTGCACAGACAGCAGGTAAATGAAATAGTGCCTAAAGTTTTAGAAATAAAATGTAGATGATGATAAATATGACTCCACCCTCCTTATTTAAGCATAGAACGCAAAAGAAAATTAAAATGTGAAGAGATAATTTAATTAATGTAATGTTCATCTGAATGTTAGGTCTCATCTTGAGTTAGGCCTTATCTTTGAGTTATGCATGCAAACACACAAACATGTTTCAAATCAAATTTACATTTCAACTTTTTAAGCTCAAAATTACTAACAAGACAAAAAGCATTTCAGACATGTCTTTGATGGATATTAGTATAAGCTTCCACTCAGAAATGAACATTAAAAAACTAACATAATGGAAGAGCATTAGCTGATCCTTAGCTTCCTGATTAGCAATTTTAATTATTTATTTATTTTTAAGGAAATTCAATAAAGCAAGGATAGAACAGTGGGAATGACATTGCTTACAAAACAGTATAAAAATACAAACATTAATTTCATAAATATTAGGTCATTTGCATGCAAACTGATCAGACTGCAAGCTTACCTCATTATTGTCTCAAGTCTGTGATTTATGTGTGTTTTGAAGATCCCATTAAGTTTAATAAGATAACTGCTGTCATTGTACATTATACATATGTGACCACTACCTGGTTTCTGCATAATAGTGAACTGTTTTTTGTTATGTTCTAACACATTCTTCTCAATTTGCTCAAATGTCACAGATTTTTTTTTTTTTTTAATTTCTACTGGATGTTTTCTTTTCTTTTTTTTTTTTTTTTTTCTTTTCAAAATGGACATTTAATTAATCATTATCAGTAGTCATGCTTTTCAGTGATATTTAATTGACTTGAATATTTTAAATTAAAATATTTTTTCATTCACACAGATTATATACTGTTTGTACAATCAATCATATAATACTTCAATATATAAGGCAAAGACATTTTTCTACATCACTTCATACCAAAGCCATCAGATCTTGCACAAGTTACTAGTCTGACTACCAGATGCATATGCCTTGTAGATGACCCTTAAATCTTGTGCTTTGGAATCACTCAGAGGCCAAACAGCACTTTTCAAGATTTTCTGGTTGCTGTGTAATGAAGAAAAAAAAAAAAAAAGAGAGAGAGACCTTCACAGGAAATCCAACAATTTTCTTCATGGTGATATCATGAACAGTGAAAGAAAATGGAATTTAGGAAGAAGGGAGGCAAACTGTCCTGATTTAAAAGGTTCTTAATCTCTCAGCATCCTTTCAACCCTTGTCCAATCTACCACATAAAAAAAGGGAAAAAGGGAAGGTAGCAAGATATATGGACAACACTAAAAAATTAAAATAAATTTTAAAAGTATCTTGAAAGTCCATGATTTCCTCAGACTATCTCTTAGGAAAATGCTATATGAATTTATCTGTGAGGTGGTACACAGCCATTAAGGCAAGGTGTATATCAGTACAGACAGTGTAGGAAGAACATGCACACGTGCTGAAGACCTATGTTGTAAAGTCCTAGGCACCATGGAGTTTTGCTGACAATTGGAAGTTAATTGAAGAAAAGGGAAGGAAACAGCTTCAAATCATTTAATTTGCAGAAATTATTTACTCATAATTCTAGATGAATCAGGGTGCAAAGCACATTCTTTCCTTATCTCTCAGTAAATACTGGCAGGTGATGCTTTTGTTCTAGCTTTCTTTTGCAGTTGGCTGGGACAACCCTTTGTCAGGGCTGATTCATTGAAGAGGTAGCTGTTTATTGAGACTGCATTCAGAACTGTGTCCTATATGCTGAGGATAACGATGCTTAAATAACTGGAGGCAATTAAACTTTTTGATAGAATCTGCAACATCTGCCAAGAAAGGGAGGTGCATTTTGGAAATACCTGACTATTGGACACATAGGGCTCAGAATTGGGTCTGGAGCTGCTGACCACTGTTGTAGAAAGTGTTATTTTCTACATGAGAAAGTTATGTTTCTTTTTTTGTACTAATGCATTTCCTTTGTTTCACACAGAATGTATGAAAATGGGTAAGTATTGCCTGTGAGGCATGTCCAAGAGAAGATGCTAATTTTTTGGAGATTTTTAGCAGGTGCTTGAGATAGTTCATTAGATGTAAGAGATGCACTTAACTGTTATGCTGTGTTTAGTTAATGCTTTAGATTCTGCCACTGACTATCTGTTGAATATTTTAGAATTCAAAAGTAAGTCAAGCTGTTTTTTTACACTTATTTCTACAGAAGAAAAAAAAAATCAAGATATAAATGATAGCAAGGGAAGCAAAACAATAAAAGAGGTCCCAGTCATCATTTATCTAAACAAGCAGATTTATTGGAGTCAGATACAAGCATAGTAGATCTTTGGCCAGAATTACTTATTTGTGTGGATTATAGATAGAACAAGAGATATCTATTTATCTCAAGAGGATTAGCTAGTCATTTTTTTATTATCAGTGAAATATTTTCTGCTGAAAATGCATTCCCTGGGAGAATATTCCCTACACATTCTGAGTTAACAAGAAAAGAAGGATGGTTCCAAGCACTGAGTGATTTTTTGGAACTTATATGCCTTCAATTGTCTGTTTTCTTACAATTTTGCTACATGAATTTATTTTGCTTCCTTGTGTATCATGTCCCATTTGTAAGAGAGAACAGTTACATTTATGAGTACTATGAGGCTAAAAATAGGAAAGACCAAACAAGCATCACAACACATTACATGCTGCATTTTTTATGACCACAAATGAAAAAGGAAAAAAAAAAATAAAAATAAATCAATCTACGACCTATATAACAAATGTTCCTTATCTGATTTACCATAAGTAACTATTCACCCTTGAAATGATCAATATGAATTGTAGGAGGTTAGTATTCTTTACTGATTTTCCTATGAAGATCATTTTCTGCCTTTCAGGTTGTAATATGAATGGTTTCAGATACACTGTCAATTTTGCCAATAAACTCATATCTGAGTAAGATACTTTGTGAAATTATGCTATTATGAACTGATAAAATATATTATTCTGTCAGACTTTTATTCACCATGCACTGCTTTAACATACTTGCTAATAACATAAAAGAATCAATTTTTAGAGAGTAAAATGTAATGATGATTTTTCATCATTATGGGATAAATTCATAGTAAGTCAGATAATAAAAACATAAGTAAAATGATCGTATTAATGTGAATAATTTCTGATTGGACATATCATGATGGAAAACAATATAATTACCTGAAATGCTAAAAATTACTAATGACATAAACTACAATAATTAAATATAACATTTTTTAAATCTTCCATTTAAGCTTACAATTAGCTGTGGTTAAATCATCAAGTGACACTCTATATCTGCTTTTAATTAATATTTTTACTAAAAATGTAATCACCTTCTTAGCTGGTTTCTCTTTTGTTCTCTTAGATCTCTCTTCTAAATTTCCCTTTGGTGACAAATTCAAAGACTTAAACTTACTCTACACATAGTGAAATGTAGGGTGTTTTCATATTTATGCATGTATATAGAGATGTACATGTAATGTATTTAGAGAATTGTTTCATTATGTTTATTGAATTAAAAATAATTCATTAACAATTCTCCATAATCAATAAAGCAATATTTTCATTATTATTAATCAAATCATTATTTGTCAAATATTGTCACTATTATTAGTCAAATTTCAGAATATGATGGTGTTGATTTTTTTGTTTGTTTTTTCCATTCTTAATTCATGTTTCTTCTGTTTCCTATTAAATTGGTTGAAATAATTTGCAAACTCTATGTCAAACCTGTGCCATGGAGTAATTCTAATATTTGTTCTTTAAAATGTAGAATGTAGCTCTTTCTTTCACTCACTACAAAAGCAGTGCTAAAAGTACTAACCTTTATTTATACAGGTATCAACAAAGGTATCTGATAAAAAGGTGGGGAACAGGTAATTTCAAACATACTGCTATCATGGAAAGCTTATGCTTTCTAGTAAATTTTCACATTTTTCAGCCATATGAGTGAGAGGTTGATTTTTTTTTTTTTTTTTATGCTCATCCCACCAAAAAAAAAAAAAAAAAAAGATATCCTTATTAAGTATACCTGGACAGTCTTTAAAACTCCTGCATAAAAATCATGTTTTAGCACTTACAAATTCAAAATGTGTTTGATTCTTCAGGTATATTTCTTTGGCACTGCAGGATTCCTGTGACTGCATAAACATATCCAAACATTTCCCCTTATATACTTCATAAGATGCAAGAGGGAAGGTTTTTCTCTCTTTTACTGAAATATCATTTCATATTCTAATAATGTAACTTTTGTTGTTGTTGATGTTGTGTGTTTGTATTTTCATCCTATTACTCCTGTTAGGAATTCAGATATTTATTCACTCTTAAACTAAGGTATGTGTATTTTACAGGTTATGATTTCCTTATGATCAGGGATATTTTCACCTATTGCTTGACAATACTGTTTTCAGTTTCTGTAGTAACATATACTCGGGTTAAAGAGACATTTTGTCCTCAGAATCAGCAAATATCACAGAAGATTGCCTCCTTTCTTGTTTTCAGATACTGCAGTGCCTTTATTCAAACACATTTTTTCCTGATGTTTTAGTCTATCCTAGTCAAGAAACACTCCAGGCAAACCTGTATAATCAGATTAAAGTGGCTATGGTTCTGGAGTGTCTTGAGAGACTTGAGATGCATTACTATTAGCAGAAAGTCTTCAGTGTTTGCTGGCTTGCATAAGAAGTCCACCTTGTGTCCTGTGACTTTGAATAAGCTCTCTCTATATATATGTGTGTGTTCTTACACACATACACATAAATATATATGTGTGTTCTTACACATATATTTAAGAAATTTAACTCTTATTTTAAGAAATACAAAGTCCTTAGATCCAGCAATAATTGTTCTCATAGAGAAAAACAAATATATCGATTAGAACAATGTTTATATACAAAAGTTATATTCTGGTGTGAATCTCAATCACTTCGATGTTAAAAAAAAAAAAAAAAAAAAAAAAAAAAGCTTTTCCTTTAACATCTCATGTATTACGACTCCTCTAAAATTTTGAACCCAAAATTGGGGTGGGATTAGAAGACATAGGAAAAAAGACAAGGAGTAGGAATATGTAATATTCAGAGCATAAATAGACCTGGTATCCTGCCATGTCTTTTGAAACACTGCATACATATCACACCCTCACAAGATACCTGGGGTGTGGATCTTTTAAGGTAGTCAATTCATACTGTTTTATAGGAGAGAAGGGACTGTGAGGCATGAAATAGGACTTAGTTTCATGAGGAATGATTCTCTATTATCAGCAGTTATTGGTTTTGACACTATTAGTGAAGAATCTGCTATCTAAGGATAAAAGCAAAATGGTAAAATATTGACCTTACATGCAGCTTCCGAAAGGATAGAAGTTTAAATATAAAATGTTTTATGAAAAGCATTAAAAAATAGAAGGTAGTCTCCGTGAATGAAACAAACAAATACCAGTGGGTGACTGTACTGTGGAAGTATGAAAGACACCTGCATATAAAACAGTTCCAATTAGTAAGAGTTTTTATGATATGAAGAAAGAACAAAGAGACAATAATTAAATAAACATCTACAAAGTTGTGTCTGTAAAGAGAACTGTTTCATAAACTTATCATATCAAGGCAACCCAAGAGTGAGGACATTAGTTGCTACCAATCAGCTTAATCATGCATTTGGTGATTCCTGACCTTAGAGTGATCTCAAGAACAAGAGAAGCCTCAGGGTGTGTTTATACTCAGACCACTGGCTTGGAAGAAGGCTATTAAAAAAAAAAAAAATGCTTGCTGTGTTAAAGAAGTGACGGGAAAGAGATGAACTGCAGGTAAATTCAGATTGTTTCTGATAGCTAAAATTTAGATAGGAGTATCAAGCTGAAAGCAAGTATTTAGAAGACTGCCATGTAGATTTCAGATAACATTCAAATCTCATGTGACATGTTCAGGTATATACTGAAAAGAGGCACCAAAGACAATGAAAATGAAGAACACAGGGATGATATGAGAATACAATTCTACAAATTTATGTCTGTAAAATGAATTGCAAACTGTGTGTTTTCAGAATCAGTCATGTCTTGAGGAATGTGAAAATAAAAAAGAAAACAGAGAAAGAGACCAAAATAAGATACCTCATTTTTTTTTTAATTTTTTTTTAAAGGTTTGGTGAAGCAGATGAAAACAAAAAGAAATAAGGATGAGGCCCGGGGCAACATGATCATGTTGCTCACGGCAGGGGGTTTGGAACTAGATGATCTTTAAAGTCCCTTCCAACCCAAGCCATTCTATGATTCTACACTGATTCTAATACTAATGATTGGGAACTGGTTTTTAGGAGCCTTTCTGTAAAGAAGACAATCAAATTTGCCTAAGATTGAAAATATAAATCTTTGTCACAAAAATTGTACTTACAGAAAGATAAGACATAAAGATGTAACCCATGAGATAATGTTTTCAGATGCTGAACTAATTTGTGAAGGGGAGAAAAAAAATTGAAGCATCTCAAAAGTTAATGAGAATGAAAAGCTTAATATTTTACAGCATTCTTGTTAGATTATTTAAGCCAAGAAAGGATAATCAAACTGAAGGCTTTGCATATGAATTTTGTCTTTTGAAATCCTGAAAGCAAACATAAAGAACTTGAATTTTTGAAAATATATGGTGTAAAAAACCCTGCAGGATGTCTTGCATCCGTACAATACTTATATATACTTATATAAAAAATGGATATTAGGAGAGAACAAGAAATATTTGTAATACCCAGTTATCTCTTATATACTACAGTAGATGTCGACAAGCTGAACGGTTTAAATATCTATGAGTGTTAATTGTTGCCTGTAATTTAACAAGAAAAAACAATTATAGGAAAAGCATTTATAATGCCTAGAATTTTCTATAACGATTGAGATCTCATCACTTATTAAAGAGAAGGAAAGACAACTACATGCTTATGAAAACAAACGAAGAATTTAAAAATACTAAAGCAAGATTTTGAAATAGCAAAGGAAACTGTTGCATGAAGATCCAAGATCTAAATAAAACAGTGGAATGAAATGCCAACTAAGTGATTCGGCAGGGCATGCAGTCAGAGTGACAAAAGCTAGACTATTTATTTACTTATTTATTTTAAATATTTTTATTTTAAAAAACATTCATCCAGTGTTCTCCGTCAGCAGAGGGAAGGACAGAACATTGAACAGGACAGGAAAACTCCTGATTTGGTTTAGCAGAAGGGAGGACACAATTGTGGCAGGAGTTGAGTCTCCATAGCTTAAAGGCATCTAATACTGAGATGCTTTCAGAACAAAGGAGCAGTTTAGAACTTCTCTGTAGGTTGGATGACAAACTGATTGAGAGCTTGTGTGACAGGTTTTTAATGAGCAGTCATTACATTTTATCTATACAACTTCTTCCACCTTTTGGACCTCCTCAATACAAGACAGACTGGAGCAAGTTTGGGTGACAAGATGACCATGGAGCTGAACACCTGTCACAGTAGGAAAAGCAGGGGAAGCAGGAATTGTTCAGTTTGAAGAAGAGATGGCTTGGGGTTGGAACTAACAAATGCTCTACATGGAAGTGGTTGAGAAAACAGAGCCTTCATAGTGTTTATTGTGAGAACAGGCATAGATCAAATCAAGAAAAGTTCTAATTGGAAATTGAAACTCTCTTCCTGTGAGGATAGTTGAGCCACGGAACAGGATGCCCAGAGAGAGTAGTCTGTGCCTGACTAGGTATAACCATAAGCAGCCTTTTCTGATCAGGCATTGAGCAGAATTTTGGACTAGAGACCTCCTGAGGTCCCCTCCTGTCAGTTTTCCCATGAACTGTCTCTACATTTTCTATTAAGCCATGTCTCCTGACCTAGGGAAGCATAAGCTTTGATTGTGACAGATTTCCAGCTCTTTTTTTTTTTTTTTCTGATTTTATATTGATTTGTTGGTTTTCTTTTTATTCATTTATTGGTATGTTTGTTTGTTTATGTGGCTTTGGCACTTGTTCAGTTTGCTTTGGATAAAAACCACAATTTATTTAACAGATCATTGAATATTGCCAAATATTTGGAATATGTCTGAATACTGAAACAGCTTTGACACTTGTTTGGGTTGAAAAAAAAAATAAGAGAAAGAGCAATTGGAGATAGAAGAAGGAAGCTATGAGAAATAAAGGAAAAATAACAACTGAAGAAGGAGAACAATAATAATGGATAGCCCATGATCTTAGAGTGAGAATCCTGACATGGAAAACTGGTTTTCCAAAGACATAGAAACACATGGTCAAGTTTATCAGGGCAAAGATATGATAAGAATTTTTTGTGTTATCAGCCTTAGGAGAACTTAGCATTGGGCTGTTAATAATTAAGAGAAATTTAAACTTAAAGTCATGAATTTAAGAGACTCCAACATATACACAAAGGAGTGACGAAAAAAACTAAAGCAGGGAAATGGTTGAAAACTAAAGCAGGGAAATGGTTGTGTTTGTTTGTTTGTTTGTTTTTCATTAAAATCACAAATAACACTGAAATCTAGTTAGATCAAAGAAAATCTAAATCCTCAAAAGAGAATAGATTTTCCCTATTTTGCTGCAAATATATCCACCCAAAAACTCTCTGTTAGTGTTACTTCCCTTCTTTGCCCATTATAAATTTCTCCTATCTTGCTGTCTATTTTTTTTTTTCTCTATGATTTAAAACACAACTCATGGATGTCCACATATAAAATGGCAGACTAAAAAAGCAAAAGCCAGTCAACATTTACGTGAACAGTGGCAGTGGCAGAATATGATAGGCAAGACGGGACAATAAAAAAAAAAGCTTGCACTGGTTCAGTACATCTCCAAAGCATCTGGTGAACAGACCTTCCAGGTAGTTCTTGTCCTCAAATATCTTTTTTTCACCTTAATGCCACTTCTACCACCAAATGTCCATATATATATATATATATATATATATATATATATATGTGCTTTATACATTCGTATTTCGAGGTATATCTGAAGGTAAAAGTCAGGCCTAATAGCCACACCTGAAGATTTTCACTGGTTTCAGTAGATTTCTGTCATATTCTACAGACCTATATTTCTCTGTTGGAGTTTCAAATTTTAAAACAAAGGAACTTTTCAGCATTGAATTTACATTTCTTCTTCCTCATATACAAGTTTAATAGTAGTGATACCATTCCTTACATTGTCATGCTCTGCTCTTGTACAAGACAAAAGAGACAGTCATTTTGTTCTGTGTATGAATCCAATACCGAAGGGCATGCTAACTATTTTCTTCTTTGCCAAATAAAACAGTGACTTTATTATGGAACACATAAGCACAATGCTTGTGTAAGAACAGATATTTCATGTAACAGAGTATGGCACTTAATCCTAGTTATTTTTAAGAAATGAAGATCAGTTATTTATTTCTGTTTAATTTTAAAAGCATGGTCTTATGTTGTTGGTGGTGAGGTTTTCTTATTGTTTTTTTTTATTTGTTTGTTTGTTTTTCCAAACAAGAATCCTAATATGTTTTATGTTATACCAAAATCTAATTATCTAACATACACAAAAATATATACATAATTTTGATTTACATATGTTTGAAACACATATGCATGTGCATGTGTGCTTGCGCACAAACACACAAGTCTTCTTTTGATTTTGTTTTAAAAGGTACATCTTATACCTTGTGGCAATAATGTCCCTTGGGCTACCTTAACATAGATATTCTTTGACTAAAAAATTGTGTATGTTATGTTTCTTATGTTAATTAATAGAATTATAAATGCTCAAAGAAGGTGAGTTGACATAAAGTGTTTGGGTGGGCAGGTAGACCATCCTGAAATTCACTTTTACATATTGCTTCACATATCAGCAAAAATAGAAATAAAAACGTATAATTTATGTAATTCCAAATAAACCATGAAATTAGTATTACTATTTAGTATTAATTAGTATTACTATTTAGCTTATGACTATTTATAATTAGCCAGTATGTTCTATAGCAGAATATGTTCTGATAGCAGAATTATATGAGATTAGACAAAAAATGTGTGGATTTAGCTCTTCGAAATGGGAAGTCTTACTGGGTTCCAAACTTGGAATTTGCTGTAGAGTTTTCAGTTAGCATCCAGCTGCTGTTTCAGAATAACACAGGTCTCAATCTGCCAGCACTATGTTGGCACGACCTCATAATGTTAAAACAGGCATATTTAACGAGGTAAACCTAATTTTTCACAGATGAGAGCATAGTTCACATGTAACCACCTCAATGTACATACCTGCATCTTAATTTCTGGTATGTTCCTGAAAATTTTAAGGAGTATAATAAAACTTCACTGATAACTATGTACTATAAAATCTGTAGTCTTAGACTCGTGTAAACATATAAATAGTTGATATAATGAAAATACATGTTGCCTCCCACTCCTTTGTTATAAAATACATTATTTTATTTCTTTCATTTAACTATGGTGAGCTTCCCCAGTAACTAAATAAACAAACAAACAAACAAACAAACGTGATTGTATTATCAGTGCAAAATGTATCCTGCCCTATCACTGGTATTAAGATACCTGTTTAAATTTCACTTATATCCTCAAAAGTTACCATAATTGGAGTTTATGTATTGAAAGCTACTAGCACTATAAAAAAATTGTATGAGAGGACTTAGAATGAAATTGTTTCCCACATCTGGAGAACTCTTTGTTTATAGAGAATCTACTTCTCCAAACTTTTTCAAAGTCAATGAAAAGATTCCTGGTGGCTTTTCTCAGCATTGGCCTAAATCCTGTTTCTGATGAACCAAGAAGATAGTGTAGTAGGTGAAGAAAAAGAAGAAAATAAAAATTGTTGTAATTAATGCAATACAACAATCACTGATACACTGTAACCTGCTTATTTCAATATCAAATCCTATTTTTTCTTAGTAAAGATTGTGAGCTGTGTTTTTTGAATATATATGGCTAATTAAAAAATACACTTTAACAATTGGCTAGAAAATAAATGAATTACACTTGATTTATTTTAACAGATTCTTTTATGTTTAATTATTGATGCTAATGAATTCTATTGTAATATGTTGCTAAAATATTAATTACTCTGTAAAATGTAATTTTGTTGAGAGCTTAATTAGTAAGTGCAGCCAAAATATAAAAAAGGCTGTATGCTATTTTGCTAGCTATCAAATTCTAATCTGGTTTGTTCTCGTATTGTTTGTTTTTACTTTTCTTTCCCATTCCATCTCCCACTCCACTCCTTCCCTCTCTTCCTGAATAACATGTTATTCTTAACATTCAGGAAAACTAATTCATTTTCACTTTTGTTAAAATCACATACATAGCTCTGGTATTTGTATACTATGATAAACTGCTTCCTTGCATCTTTCTTCCCTGGGGCTCATCATTGCTTCCTTGGATATCAGAGCTACTGTCCTCTGAAGACATTAGTCATTCATGAATAATGACATAAAAGCCTGGCAATGCTTTAGATGATGAGCCCTTTATTACATTTTTCTAACAACCATTAATATCTATAATACTCAGCAGTTTTCTGATTTTCTTTGTGAAAGAACAAATTGTGACAATATAGCAAAATGGCATGGGGTCTGCAAATAATACTACTTTCATTAATGTACCTGAAATACAAGGAAACAGAACAATATATTTCATTTCTACCTGACAGGGGAAATTTCTAGGTTTTCAAACACCTCTTGCTTGCTTTCACTTCAATTCATAAACACTAATTAGAGCATAAGTCTAGTATGACGGACACAATATTTTTCCTGATCCATGTATCTCAAAGAAAGTAAGGCAGCTTATATATTGAATAATTTCCTTCATGTAAAATATAATTATAATAATTTTTTCCATAATAGTTAAAAATAAAAAATAAAAAAAAGAAGATACAATGACTAACTACAATGACATGAGTTTCTCTGAGTCCTTCGAGTCCTTCTTTATAGGGCTGTAACACTGGGTTACAGAATACGGAAAACCTAAAATGTTTGGATCATTCAAATTACAAATATGTGTTTTGAAAAAGTGCTTCTCTGAGAGGGTGGTCAGGCACTGGAACAGACTTTCCAGGGTCATAGTGCCAAGCCTGATGGAGTTCAAGTGTTTGGACAACGCTCTCAGACATATGGTTTAATTTTCAGGTACTTCTGTGTGGAAACAGGAATTGGACTCAATGGACCCTAGTGGGTCCCTTCCAACTTGAGATGTTCTATCCTGTTAGGATGTGAGGGAACAGCATGAAGCTGCATCAGAGGAAGTTCAGATAGGAAAGACTGGATATTATGTAATGTATGTAAACAGAAGCAACTTGCTAACATGTAGCACAAAAAGTAGGAAGAAAAGTCAGTGATGAACTGAGCTCAAACCCTGATATATTTTATATACTAGGCATACTTGGAGTCATTGACTGCACTTCAATTAATTCTCTGTAAATGTATTTTTAATATACAGTATCTGGAGCATTTTTATTATTAAATGTTAAGGGAAACTTAGAGTTGTACATTTCATGGAAGGCAATAAGTCAGCATTTCTACTGTGCAGGATCAACTCAGCCTTGTGAGATAGACACTTCAGTGCTTCTAGCCTATGAGGAGAATTCTGCAGACACATATAAGAAATTTTAATCTGATTCTCAAAATAACTTCCCAGAGCAGACTACATCAAAGCTTACACACCTATTTTTGTCCATTTAAAACAGAATGTTCACATACAAATAAAAAAAGATTTTGATACCATATGTTCCTTTGATGACTTTTCCCAAAATTTGAAGTAAAAAAAAAAAAAAAAAAAAAATTCTGTCAGACACATGTTACATATACAAGAGAAAAATAACTCATTATAGTATTTTATTTTAATGGAGAAATATTGGGAGCTGGTTATGTGCCATGCTGTGGCAGTGCCACAATACATATTAACAAATTACATTTCAATGTTCGGGTGATATCAAAATTGTCTCAACATTGTTTCTAAACATAGAAGATACATATATGTGCATGTATCAGTTTCATAACAAAGGTATATATGTATGTATGTATATACGCACCTTCTAAAATCTAAATCTAAAATCTAAAATTTTTTTATAAGATCTTTTAGGGAAGCAGAATTGATAAGGCTGTAGATATAGTCTTGTGTATCAGAAGCAGTCAGAGAGTAGAGTGAAAACCAGCATTCTTTTATGCCTATTCAATATTTCCTAGTATGGGGTAGAGGATGTGAAGTGATGTTATCCTGTTGATGTGATCCCACACTTTATTGGAATATGTTTGTTGAAATGCAAATTGCAGTTTCTTCATCATGGGTTATAAATACATATGCATGTCATTCCAGGCATAAAGTTTTTCCAGTGGTTAGATAAAAGATTCTTCCCTATATACCCCATCTTTTGGAAATTGTTCCTCTCAGTTACAAGGTCTGTTGGATACCAAGAAAGAAGACCTCATAATCCAGTATTAGGAGTTCTTTATTCATTTTTTATAGCTCAAGGTCCATTAGCCCATATGTCTCTTGCTGCAAGTTGATTCTTGTCCCTGACTCAAGGTCAATCAGACAGTTATCAGTTTCTTTGGTCTGTATGAGCACCTTTAAGGTTTAAGGTTTTAGTAGTAAGAATGATCTTAATTTTAATGCAAGAATCATTATAAAAGGATGAATGTGACCACTTCAAGTTTCAACTGCAGGTGAAAATGGCAATACAAGCATATAAAAACTTGAGCTAGTATGCTAGAGGCAGTCATTTACTACATGTATGTGGCCCTCCCAAAAAAGATACAAAAGAAGAAAACATATGAGATAGACACTTCTGTGCTTCTAGTCTTATGAATCAAAGCTTCCTTTTCTTAGTTGTGGTGCAACAGTGACTCTCTTCTTAGGTTCAAGAAGGCTTCCAGATGAACATGTACCTTTAAATGGGACAAAATAATTAGCTGCTCATACTAGATGCAACTTTTTTTTTTTTTTTTAATAGAAAAAAAAATGCATCTACAAACACCTTTTACTGTAGTACAAACATATTATTCATTTTCAGAAAATTAAGTTTTTCAAATTATTTCAGACGGTAGTTGAAAATATGGTGGATCTAAACAATGTACATTGCTGTAAAGAGTTTTTACTGTCTTTGGGACAGTATTAGGTTTATATGGCAACATTTTGGTAACAGGAGACTGCAGGGGTGACCTTTGTGAGAAGAGTCCAGAAGTTGCCTTATGTTAGATAAGAGCTGTTTTCAACCAGCTCCAAAAGGGACCCACTGCTGGCCAGAGGCCCGTCAATAAGACATGTTGTTTGCATCTCTGTGAAAGCAGATTTATGAAACAGAAAAAAATGCTATGCAACAGCAGCTGAGAGAGCAAGGATTAAAAAACAGCCCTGCAGAAACACCAAGGTCGGTGCAGAAGGAGGGCAGGAGGTGTTCCAGGCATGGAGCAGAAGTTCCCCTTGTAGCCTGTGGAGAGAACCCTGGTGCGGCAGGCTGTCCCCCTGCAGCCCATGGTCAAAATGGTGGAACAGATCTCCATGCTGCAGTCCATGGAGGAGCCAACAGTAGAGCATGTGGATGTGGCCTGAAGGAGGCTGAGGACCATGGAGAGCCCCCGCAGGAGCAGATTCAGGGCCAGAGCTGTGGCCCATGGAGAGGAGCCCATGCAGGAGCAGGGGATCTGGAGGGAGCTGCTGCCTGTGGGGGACACATGTTGGAGCAGTTTGGTCCCTGTGGTACAGACCCCTATTGGAGCAATTCTTGAAGAGCTGCTGCTGTCTGTGGGAAGCCCATGCTGGATACATTTGGGAAGGGCAGCATGCTGTGGGAGGGACTCCACATTGGAGCAGGGGAAGACAGTGACCATGAAGGAGCAGCAGAGACAAAGCATTAGGGACTGACCGCAGCCCCCTTTCCCCTTTCCCCTGTGCAGTCACTCAGGGGGAGGAGTTAGAAGAGGGTGGATGGGGGGAAGGTGTTTTTGGTTTGCTTTTAGTGTCTCACTGCTCAAATCTGCTAGTGATAGGCAAGAAATTACATTAATCTCCCTATGCTGACTCTGTTTTGTCTGTGACGATAATTGTTGAGTGATTGCGCTGTCCTTATCTCAACCCTTGAGCCCTTTCCATTGTATTTTCTCCCCCTTTTCTTTTGAGGAGGAGGAGTAAAAGAGCAGTTGTGGTCGACTTCAGCTGCCCAGCAAGGTAAAACCATCACACATGTCCCATGAAAGAGAATAGGTACTCAGAGTACAATTCCTAAATTGTATTTTAGAAAATAAGAATCAATTTGATGTTTTGCTCAGTTGATTCAGTCAAATCTGTTTTCAGTTCAAACTGTGTTTGGTCCATTCAAATAAAAAAAAAATGAAAATAAATCTAAAATTAGAATGATATTAAAAATATGTTCATCAGAAATACATACATATGTGTATATATGTATGTATGCATGCATGTATATATATATAGTATGTAGAAATTAAATATGGTAGAAACTCCAGTTTCAACTTGCAAATGATTGAAATAAAATATTTTTAAATAGCTTTCTTCTATAGTAACATATACATAATAAGACCTGGTGATCCTCGATGTTTCTGAAGATTGCACTTTTTCAGTATTCAGCCATTTTTGTTCATATTACAACTTATATTATGAAGTGCCATGACCTGCAACATATTCCAGTTTATCAGAAGAAGAAACGGTACAGCCAGCTTCCTATTTCCAGACTCGATTCTGCTTTGATACATTCAAAAACATTGCCTCTTTTGTGGACACTGCATTTCTTTAAAAAATAATCTTTTTCCTCCTTAATGTTTTCATAAAGTTGTTTTTTTGTTGTTGTTGTTGTTTTCTGTAATCCATAGCATAATTACAAATTGCATCTTTTCCATGTGTAATTTATGTGATGTTACTGTACTTTCAATTTCTTCCCAGCTTCCTGATTACCAGAGCCTAAATGCCACCAAAGTTATTTGTTAATTAACATAAATTACCTGACAGTACAATTGCTGAGAAGACAGATAAAATGTACCACTTTCAGGATAAAGAATATCTCTAGATTTTAGGAAAATATGTTTCAATTGTAATAACTGAAGATAGCTTTTTATTTGCAGAGAAAAGTTTCCTTTGGAATTTGTAGTATTTGGAAAGTTTCTTAAAAGCTGTCGTAGCACTATCAGATTTGCTTACAATTGAACTATCAAGGGACTAATTTCTTTGACATAAAGTTTAGTTCCAGTGGGTAAATATTAAAGTCTAGATCTATTAGGAAAATCAGAAATGCAGTTGTGGGAAAAAAAAAAAAAAGAACATTTTGAAAAACAAAAAAAAACACCACTGTAATTAAAAAAAAAAAAAAGAGTACACAGTTCTTTAAATGAAGGCAAACTAACTAAACCTTTTGTTGTAGTTTGACAGCTGTAGTGATGGAAAAATCTTTAATCCAATATAAGACTGTGGAGAAGGAATGCAAATATTTTCATTTCAGCTATGCCATGTCTCTTATGCATTTGCCGGGTGAAAATAAGTTTATAATCTACCAGTAGCCTTATAATTATGTTCAAATATACTATTACTGTGTGTCTGTGGGTGCATAATAACATAAGTGTTGTAAGATTTGTTTTCAAACATGCTTAAACATGCAGATAGACATCAACTAAGAGCTCTAAATGACCTTGGAAATTTTCTGGAGCATATCTTTGCACCATTAATGCCTAAGTAGTTGGCTCTTCATAAGTCTAGATGGTATAAAAGCTGCAGATTTATTTGTCAAACACAACCAAAATTTAAACAAAACTTCTCTAATTGTCCACTGGATAACTATCAGCAAGCAATGCAGTATATAAAACAAGGTAAGTGTTATGCAATCACTTTCTGTCATTTAACAGTAAAAAAAAAAAAAGCAGGATAAGTATTGAGGGAGGGAAGCACTTTTAAATAAAACAGAAAAGTGGAGATATCTCTAATACTGTTGTTAACTATCAATGTATGATGTCTGTAAGTAGACTTACCATGTTGTTCTCAGTTATTCAGTATTTTTATTCAAGTTTCTATAGTGACTTATATTATTACCTTTACCTCCTAACATAACATGCAGATATAAATCTAGTCAAGACAGTTGAACATATCTGAGATACACCAAGCACCCTAAAGAATTTTAACCAAATTAACTAAATTTTAGTGCTCAGTTTATAAAAGCTTTGTTCCCTTTTTCTCACCGTAACTGCCTTCTGAGATCAGTAAGACTTTGAATATCAGACAAGTCAAGACATTTATTGCACTGCTTCTAGTAAGATTTAAAGATGAAAGAAATTCAGAAAAAAATAAATTAAAAAAAAAAAAAATTGATATGAACAGAATAAATTCTACAAGCTCCATAAGAGTCTAATGTGAAAGATTTTAGGATCAGAAATGCATTTTGGATATGAGAAGAAGAGAAAACAAAGCCAGCTGCCTAGGAAGACACGTTTGTTTCCCTCTACTCACTGGCCTTTGGATATATAAAAAATCATTGCTGATGCATTTTGCATCACTTTATTTTTTCTATTCTGTTTCATAGGAGCATAATGATGGGATGCTCAGAAATAAGCTTTTAGCTGATGTGCTAGGTCATTTTGTTGTAGTAAAAACTGAAAAACTGTATGTTGACTTAAATGTCTTGCAACTGAAAGAGTCCAGGAGATCACATTAACTTTTTTTCCTGGCTGCATGTTTTAACAGTATGCCATTGTTATGATATATCAATAGCTGTCAATTTATTTAATCTAATTTATTTAATCTAAATCTATTTAATCTTTTTGTTTTCAAAAGTGCTAATCAAGCTATACATGATTATACAAGGCATGCATAATAATTACTTAAGCAATGGAATCCAATGTTATTTTTGATGACACTGATATGGCCATTACATTTTTATATACATGTACATGCGCACACACACAAACACACATACACAGTTTGATACTGAAAAAATGTGAAAATAAAGTGTGGCTTATACCAAAACAAAAACTGTGCATTTCTGTATTCAGTCAATACTTTTTGGCATCAAATTTCAGTTATATTTCAGTAATGATTATTTTCTTTTATTAGTTTTGGAAATCATAAATGAGGTACAAACTAATAAAAAGTGGGTCAACAAGTGGGTTGCTATGGGAAACAGATATTGAAAGTCCTCTGTAATTTCACAGCTTGAGGAAAATACTAGTTGCTTTTGTATGTCTTCCATGTGACTTCTGCTGAAGTGACATACTTTAAATTACATTATATTTCTCAAGGCAAGAGGCCTGACAGAACACATAAATATATATAATTTATTTATATAGAAAAATGATACACAAAATGAAGGATTGTTCCTTCGATTTTTTTTTTTAAGTTCAGCTACTACTAACTACAATTTTAAAGTATGTTGGAAATATGTTTGGATATTTATCTTATCTATTTAAAATATTTATCTTCTACATAGTGGCTTCTAACAATAAGAGTTTACAAGGCTCATTACCTTATATGACAACAACCATCTTTAGAGGCAGTAAAAGTGGAATACAGCAGCCTTTAGAAAGTGGTCATTAACATCCTTTCTCGTCCCAAACTTACTGAGGGTACACTCAATCCCCTCATCTAGGTCATCAATAAAGATATTAAACAATATAGGCCCCAGTACTGATCCCTGGGGGGACACCACTTGTAACAGGACGCCAACTGGAGTTAACTCCATTAACCGCTACCTGCAGCCAGTTCTTTACCCAGAGAAGAGTATACCTGTCCAGGCCACAGGCAGCCAGTTTCCCCAGGAGAATACTAAGGGAGACCACATCAAAGGCTTTGCTGAAGTCTAAGTAGACTACATCAACAGCCCTTCCCTCATCTACCAGGCTGGTCCCACGGTCATAGAAGGAGTTGAAGTTGGACAAGCATGACCTGCCTTTCATGAACCCATGCTGGCTGGGCCTGATCCCCTGGATGCCATGCACATGCCATGTGATCTCACCCAAGATGATTTGCTCCGTAACTTTCCCTGGAACCTAGATCAGGCTTATAGGCCTCTAGTTCCCTGGATCCTCCTTACAGCCCTTCTTGTAGATGGGAGTCATGTCGCCAAGCCTCCAATCCTCTGGGACCTCTCCAGCTAACCAGGAACACTGATAGATGGTGGAAAGCAGCTTGGCAATCACCTCTGCCAGCTCCCTCAGCACCCTAGGGTGAGCCCGTTGGCATCAACCAATACCCCCAGAAATGAAGGTGTATGTCTTGCTTTGCTAATAATCCATTTTGGTATTTTCTCTAATCTTTTGAGGTTTGAAAAGGAATTTAAATTCTTTTTTAAATTACTGACAGTGGTACATGATGTACCTTATAAATGACTTTAGAGAAACGTATATCGATTTTTTAAGCAGCAGATAAGTTTTCTGGTAAAGGTAAAGCATTTGATTTAGATATGTTCTCTCTCTTGATGCATTCTGAACTAGATTCTTGCTAAAACATTAAGACTTTGAATTTAGACTTTAATAGGCATTTGTCTATATATGTTGACCTGCCTCCAGGCATGTTAGTACAATCTCTTGCTTGGAAGGCAGTCATGTTGACTACTACTTCTGGGAAGGGCAAAGTAAGAACTTTTATATCATTTCTGGACAAGCTGTTCTCATGACCTGCCTGCAATCAGTCTAGGAAGTACCTATATATTAACCTGTTTTCTGGTAAGAAATGCATAGAGGTCACTTCTTTTAAATTACCAACAAAGGAAGAATTATAATCAATTCCAATAATATATGGCTTCAAAAAAAAACATCTTTCAACATGTCACATAGGACCAAAGCATTTCTGAAAAGTTGCTCTTGGATAAGCTTTTTTACCATAGTTTCCTGTTCATGTAGTATCCATATACAAGAGAGTCCTGTTTTAGAACTACTATTTTTTTTTTCATTCAGAGTTACAGGAGTACTAAACAAACTAAAGGAGGAAAAGAAATCTCTGTTATAAGAATATACATGGTGACTGATATGAGTGCATAGTATATTCAGTGAATTTCACAGGTATTTGAAACAGTCAAGCCTACTGCTTTCCAAATTTCTTATCTAGGGCATCAGTGGGAAAGACAGGCTCAGCTATGACACTACACCAACCTAATTATACAGCTACTAGGTAAAAGGACATGTTTATTTATGATATTTTCTACTGGGTTCACTAACTCAAGTAATATTATTGCCTATGACTTTTTGTGGAACCTGATAGCAACCTGATGGGACTACCTTAATTTGAAAATATGAGCTACATTAATTGCTTTTTACTGTACATGTAGTATTCACAAATGCAGCTTGACTGTGAACATATGTATTTATGAATTCAGAATGTGGGTTTCAGAATGAATCTGTAAATTGCCAACCTTTCTGAAAGCTTTCTTTCAGTAAAACGGTAAATGAAAACTGTGATGAAGGGCTTTATGAAATGCCTTTGTCCTGGTTTCAGTTAGGATAGAGTTATTTTTCCTCCTAGTAGCCGGTAGGGTGCTATGTTTTGTATTACGATAAGAAAAGTGCTGATAACATGCTGATGTTTTAATTGCTGCAGAGCAATGCTTACACCAAGCCAAGGACTTTTCAGCTTCTCGCTCTGTCCTGCCAGCGGGCAGGCTGGGGGTGCAGCAAGAGCTGGGAGGGGCAGACCAGGACAGCTGACCCAAACTGGCCAAAGGGGTATTCCATACCATCTGACATCATGCTAAACAATATATAGGGGTGGCTAGCTGGGGTGGGGGGGCTGGCTGCTCGGGGTTGGGCTGGGCATCGGTCAGTGGGTGGTGAGCAACTGCATTGTGCATCACTTGTTTGTACACATTATTATTATCATTATTATTATTTTCTATATTAATAAACTGTCTTTATCTCAACCCACAGGCCTCACTTTCCCATTTCTCTCCCACAACCCAGAGAGGGATGGGGGAGCAAACGGCTGTTTGGTGTTTGGCTGCCAGCCGGGTTAAACCACAACAGCCTTAAAACAGATATATTTGATTAGCAGAATGCTCATGTACTATGCACAGTGAAACCAAATTTTGTTTCTTTTACTTTTTTTTTTTTTTCCGTAAAATATCTAGGGAATATAACCCCTAAAAATAGGGATGTATTAACTGAAATTTAATATAAAAATTTGGAAATAAAAAATCTGGATTATGTACATATACATCATCATCAAGGATAAAACCCAGTTCTAATGATGGTGAGACCTGTCCTCACTGTGTGAAAGTTCCTCATCTTATGCCCTGGCACTCTACACTTTTCCCAGCTGCACAAATTTTCTATACTTGAATCATGATCTACATGGTTTATAATCAAGTATGATTTATAGGCCAATAAACATTAGATAACTCCAAGGATGAAGCCTTAGAGCTTTAGAGCTCCAGAACACTTTAGGAAGGAAAAATTACCTAATTTTCTTATATAGAAAATAATAAAATTCTGCCCTACATCTTATTTAAGATGACATGAATTCCTGTAGTGGTTTTACCTTGCTGGGCAGCTGAAGTCGACCACAACTGCTCTTTTACTCCTCCTCCTCAAAAGAAAAGGGGGAGAAAATACAATGGAAAGGGCTCAAGGGTTGAGATAAGGACAGCGCAATCACTCAACAATTATCGTCACAGACAAAACAGAGTCAGCATAGGGAGATTAATGTAATTTCTTGCCTATCACTAGCAGATTTGAGCAGTGAGACACTAAAAGCAAACCAAAAACACCTTCCCCCCATCCACCCTCTTCTAACTCCTCCCCCTGAGTGACTGCACAAGGGAAAGGGGAAAGGGGGCTGCGGTCAGTCCCTAATGCTTTGGCTCTGCTGCTCCTTCATGGTCACTGTCTTCCCCTGCTCCAATGTGGAGTCCCTCCCACAGCATGCTGCCCTTCCCAAATGTATCCAGCATGGGCTGCAGGGGAACTTCTGCTCCATGCCTGGAACACCTCCTGCCCTCCTTCTGCACTGACCTTGGTGTTTCTGCAGGGCTGGTTCTCACTGCTCACTCTCCAAGCTGCTCCCAGCTGCAGTTGTACAGCAGTTTATTCCCTTTCTTAAATATACCCTCCCAGAGGCCCAACCAGCATTGCTCACGGGCTCAGCTCTGGCCACGATCGGGTCCCTTTTGGAGCCGGTTGGAGCTGGCTCTGATCTGACCTGGGGCAGCTGCTGGGCTCTGCTTACAGAGGAAACCCCTGAATCCCCCCCCTGCAACCAAACCCTTGCCACATTAACCCAATAGAGAATGTTTCTCCTAGTAGCGCATCTTATGGTAGTGTTGAAAATATTGGCATAGTGAAAGTATTATTCAGCATAATCAATTGACTTGGAAAATTAGTCCTGTAAGTACTATCGAGATTTCAAAGGAAGAACAAAGCATTACTAAAAATGTAGAGCATAGTAGGTCAGTTCAACACATCTAGCTTTTTTAGTAATCTTGTAATCGTGAGGGGCTTTATTATTTCTAAGCACTTTTTTTTTTTAATCAATTTGCAAGGGTTTTCAGACAGAAATTGAGAATTTCTTAACTAGTTATTATCTTTCCACTAATAAACTTTTTTTTTTTTTTTTTTTTTTTTTTTTTCCATTTGTCCATTGAGTATTCATTATAGTAATATCTACATTGCACATGAGCGGTTACGAATATCTTTCTTTTATTATCTGCAATTCAGCGTTCATCACTATATTTCCTTTAAAATAATGTGCCATATTTAGAAAGAATAACAATACCGTAGCTTACATATTAGATGTTTGTGTACATAATAGAATCCCTCCCACACAAAATATAGAACACTTCACAAATACCTAAAAGCTGATGTGGATCTGAGTGGACTGTTGTATATGTTTATAGAAACTACAGTTTGCATGAGAAAAGAAAAAATAACTGGAGAATAATCTTGATTTGTCTCTCACTCCAATTAAAGAAAAGGATGGAGGAGGGGAATGAAGAAAAGAAAATGTGTCACTTGACCAAATTAATGGCAGATATACACATCCAGGATATGTAAAACTTAGTGAATAAAGATTTAATGTTTTCATCTCTTCAGTTTCTAATTGTCTTACTACCATGAAATACCGTTAATGGAGCTTCTGAAGCTTTCCCCCAGGTTCTCAGTGAAAGCAGCAGTAAACAGAAATGGAAGCAGTAAGATTGATGTATTTTTAGAGTAGTCAGAAACAGAGAGCTGGAATATCTCTGATAGTCTCTATGCTTCAAAAAATGTCATTTTGTCATAATTTTTTGTTTGTTTTTAAAAAATACCATTATAATCACTGGATTAAGAAACAACAGATAAGTAAAAATTGTAAAAAAAAACTGTTTTATGAAAATCAATGTACTTTAAAAGTCAGTAATACTGGTGGAAAAAAAAAAAAAAAGAGATTAAATGAGGAACTCTAATTTTTGTGATTTGTATTTCTAGTTTTCTGCAATATTCTCCAAGGTTAACTTTAGTAGGCATAATAACACGAACTACTAAACCTTATCATGTAAAAAAATGTTGAAACTCTTCAGCAGCTCCTGCACATCATATGCAAATTACTACTTTCCAATCAATAGGCATTTTAAAACACAATTGGTATTCTGGAGCTATAATATGCAATCTGTGCTACTGATGTTATGTATTCATAGCATAGATACAAGCTTTAGAGAATACCTTACAATACATTTACAATATATGCTGCAAATGTGTATTAAGACACAAATTACACTAAGGACCATGCTTTAAAAAGAGACATAACCTAGTCTTCAATTTTGCACCTGCAGTCATTTCCAGAATCAACAGTGTGGACATATATAATTGCAAACCAAATGATTACACATAACTATCAAGACACTTAATTTTCAGGTTCAGTCACCCAGTTACATACTTAAATGCTGTAATTTGTGTCAAAAATTATTAATGCCTATAAGATTGCAGTTAAAAAATTTGTTTTTACAAATTGGGAATTAATATTGTTGAAGTTTATTGTCTTGAGGTTCTGTGTTGGTCAAAAGGAAAGAGGATATTTGTAATAATATGAAGTGACTTGTTTGTTTGTTTGTTTGTTTAAACCAAGTATACATTAGTGGTGAAATTTCAAATTCATGTAACCTATATTGCATCTAGACAAGCTGAAAAAATATTATATATATATATATAAGAAATGTGTTGAGAGGAAGGGCCTTGGTCCAAAAAAGATTTAAAAAGTTATTTACAGATTTTTTTTCCACCAAACTTCAAGCATGCCAGAATTTTCTTAGACCCTGATGGCTAATATCCTGAAGGCGCTGAAGCTGACTTGCTGTTATTAGCCGTTTTACTGTGAGAATGTCATTCTGACAAAACAGCTGTGGTGAGTGGAATGTGCTTGTTTCTGAGCTGGATACAAAAACCCTGCACCATGGAAAAAATATACTGGAGTCTAATTAAACATTGGTTTTTAGTTAGACTGGACTTTACCAGAAAATTTCTAGCCAAAACTTCTCACAGTTCTGTTACCTAAACTTTAACTTGCCTCATGCAATACTTCTTAAATGCTTGCAAAGTTGATATCTTTGAGGATAGTGAGTCCAACATATTCATGTTTCTTAGGTGTCAATGGAAAGAGTAATAACATTTGGAAATGGGGGAATTCTAATGCAGTTTTGTTTGGTCTTCTCCACATTTGCACTTTTATTTTTAAACCACAAACTATTTATTGCTTTAGATGAAACAAATTACCTTTAATAATATTTGACCATGCATTTGCTTGTTGCTAGCAACTACCAAGCCACAGCTCAGCTACAGAAACATAAGCATGAAACTTTTGACTAAAGCTATGTTTTTCTTAAATCTTGACTCTGCAGTACACAGAGGAATGCTAGCTTGCCACACTTTTTTAAAAAAGGCCTATGAGGTCTTTACACCTTAAATCCCTTATTACATATCTGTTATGGTTCTCTAGCTTGGACTATGGAATGGCAGGTGGTTTTCTGGCTATTCAAAATTGTTTGCTTGTTTCAAATAATAGCAAAGAAATAATAACAGCAATAGCAATAGCAATAGTAATAATAGTAATAGCAATAGTAATAATCTTGTCTGTTTAGGTAATCCTGACCTCTGATTAGAATTCATGCCTGGGGATGAGCATTAGTAAAGTGCTGCCATAACAGATCAGCTGAAGTACTGTGCCTGTTTACAGATCACGTACATTATAAATAAGGTTTAATAACCAGAGAACTGTGTGGAGCTTGCCTATTGTCCAGAATAGAAAGAATTTATTGCTATAAATTCTAACCATGAAAGTGGTTAGGAAAGATGATAGATAAATTGCTATCATTATTCAGGGTAGAATTTTAGCTCACAGATTAGAAGACCAATGAGTGTCTAATTATTTGGTCATTATTGTCTATGTTGCACATAGATCCTAGTAAGTTCAGCTGACCAGCCACCCAAACAGAAGATTGAGTTTCCAAGATGTATCTGTCATTTTAAACACTGTGAGATATGCTCTTAGGCTCAGTTTGTTTCCTCATTTCAGAAACATCCATGTCTCTGCTGGTCTCGTGTCATATCTTTCAGCCCTGTAAGCATCTCTTAGATGACCCAAAGTATCAGAAATGGCATTAAGTCATCTAGCCACAATCTAGAATCCCACCCTAAATTTCGATGTTATGGGGGCTGAACTGCTCTTAGCCTTCACTTACTGTACTAAGTACATGGCTCAGAGCCCTGTGTGAAGTCGCCATGTATCATTTTAGATGCCCTAAGTTATCTGAGATAGCCACAATAAGGCAGATACAGTGCAAAACCTATAAAACAGAAGAACCCTAGGACCATGGCAGATGGAAAGATGAGGGAATTTCAGTTCACATTAGAAATCTAATGTGCAACTGAACTGTAGCTTAGTTCACCTGTGAGTGTCTACAGACAGACATCTTCATCTGCAAATAGAATCTCAACCTCAGTTTCATGGACTTTTTGGAATATACATTTCATTATTTATATGTGAATTTGGATAGAGTTCCTATAACTGAAATGAAAGCAGCACTGCTTGTAGAGACACCTGAAAAGGAGAAGGGCAGGTTGGTGAATATAAAAGTTTGAGTTTTTACCTGATGTATACATATAGCTCTGGTGCCTTCAGTAGAGGTAAATCAAATTACACCATCTGAAGAGCTAACTAATCTGTAACTCAAGATCTCAGTGTTGGCTAGGGCCTGTATTCTGTGACATTAACAAGGCAACCAAACATCCTTAAACCTCAAGAGAGAGAGGTTTTTTTTTATTATTATTTTATTTTTGGTGTTTGTTGTTGTTGTTTTATTGTATTTTCCTGAACTATTATGACAGTATTTGCATACAAAGACATATTTCTTTAATATTTCATGACTGCAAAATAAGGTGTTTTTTGGAAAGTCCTGCTTCAAAATCATTTGAGACAAGGTAAGACTTCAAAATATAAAAAACACAGGGATTACACTTATCAGATTATTTTTATTTTATTTTTTTATTTTATTTTAATTTAATTTAATTTTAGTAACTTATATGGTTTACTCTGTAAGGGAAAAAAATAGCAAATTTTCAACCAGGTGTCATTGACTTTTGAATAGTTATAAACAATATCTTGATAACTCTCTGCCTATAACAACTTTACTGTTTTTTTTTTTTTCAACCTTTGTTTACCTGAAAAGCAGTCTCAGTAAAAAATAAATTCATAAAAGTTCTGAACTGAATCTTTTTTTTTTTTTTTGATCGCATCTTTATATGCCCCTGAAATCATTATTATTTTTTGTTTTCTTTATAGAACTTTTTGTTTCCTTTATGAGTACAACTCAAGAAAGCAGTTTTGAATTGATTGTTGTAGATTTCCTTTGTTTTCATATACAGTTGTGCAGTATCAAAAATAAGTGTCTGAGTTGGAATCATATTTTTTCTCTAATGTTCACATTTGTTTTCTTTGAACAAAGGTTTTTTGTATTAGACAAAGCCACTGTGTATGGTTTTGACTAGTGACCTGAATCATTGAACATGGTCAAAAAGGAACAATATCATTCTAGTGATATCAATCAAATGGTAATGCCCTTTAACATTACTCCTAAAGGACTCTGAAAAGTATAGTGGAGAGCTATGGGATGTTTTACAACTGTACAAAAGCTACTGAGCAGAATTTTTGTTTGGGTAAAATGATTATGTGGTACAGCATCCAAACAAATTTTACATTAATAATACAATACTTTATATATACATATATACTAACATCATGGATTAGAATGTCATTGTTTCATATGGAAGCTGGGTAGGATTATATGACAAAATCTTGCAAGTTTAGTGCAGGATCTGGGACCAGGAAACACCTCAGAAAATTGGGCTATATTTTAATCATCTCAGTAAACGTGAGATTTACTTCATGAAAGATTTCTTACCCAAAATGCAATACCTAGGATGGAAATACTTTTTACCAATAATTAATAAAAAATTAAATATGCTCTGAAGACTTGCACCAACATTTTCTCAGTGGCAAAGTCATATTTGGTGCCACTTATATACAAAGTCAGAAATATCAGTAAAGCTGTTCTTAGGTTCATGCCCGGTGTGCCATGCCAATATTTTTTTCCAGCTTTGGGACTACAAAGCCATCTTCCAACTGTTCCCACGTTTCCAACTCTTTAGCTTGATCCAAGGCTGAGATGGTTTCTAACTAATTTATACTAGCTGAAGAGCTACTTAGGCCTTTCCTTTCTTCACCTCTGGTATTCATTTCAAAAACAAGGAGATGTCATGATGTCAATATCATTGTTACAGACCCAGAGGTCCTTCTGCAGGAATCCCTAGTGCTCCCTAAGGGCAGTTTCTAACTCAGTTTAAGCCAATGGACTTAGGAGCTAAACCTAGTACATTTCTGTTGACATAAAAACTTGAACTTCAACGTGAAGAAGTCAGATCAATAACTTAGAGAGTTTCATCTCTCTAAATATATTTGCTATGATTGGCCATTTTTTATTCTAGATAGAATAAAATAACTTACATTTATAAGACTTTTTATTCTAAATAGAACAGAATAACTTACATTTAGGAGACTTATCTATATTTGTCCTTGGCTGGCAAAGAAAAAAAAAAAAAAAAAAAAAAAAGTCTCTTGAGACAGATCATTTTCTTTTCTATTTTAAGTGGAATAAAACATCACTTTCCTTTACCTGGTCTGATACGATCTAAAGGCACCCTCTTTTTCCTATACTGGAATTGAATGTATTGAAATATGTATTGAAATATTTATAATAAGCAATATTTGTAAAGGATTTATTTGTAAAGGATTCACACTTTTTAAAAGTAAAAAAAAAAAATGGTGACATACAGCGAGCTTCAGGTGTCTAGCATTGCCATTCAGTGATTATTACGTTACATATACAGATCAAGCAGGTGATTGTCCATTCCTTGGAACAGTTACTATTCAGACTGGATCAACTCTGGCTTAGATCAATACGGTAACACTGGTAAGCTAAATAGAAACAGAAAGTTTTCTGAAAGTTCTTTAAGGAAATTTTAATAAAATCATTTGAGTCAAAAAATAGTTGTGAAGTTGTATACTGCTCTAATTATCCAAAACAATTTATTGAGAAATATTTTTCTAAGTGTATACTTAGAAGAACATATAAGTAAAATTATTTTAAAAAAAAAATAAAATAAAATAATTAAAAAAAAAGTTTACTAAATGATGTCAAAGAATGTTAAAATTGAGAGGAGAGGAAGATATTGAAAAAGAGGGCCCTTTTCTACTATCATGCCTAAGTTTGTCCATTGATTCAAAAAGATATTCTACCTAGGATTGCACCAGTTATTTTTCAATCAGTTTGAAGAATATCATGCTTTAATTTTTGTTTTCATGAAATTTACCAGTTGAATAATAATTTTGGAAATAATACTTACTTTTTATTACCCATTTGCAGATAAAACCTGTAAATTTAATTAGATAGTTGAAATACAAGGAATATCATCTGTTTGAGAAGAAACAGAATTGCTTTAAATGCAAAATGCTAGCTTTCCAAACATTCTTATGATTTCCAGTTAAGTTGTCATGACTCAGATCTTTGACTTGAATTCATATGCTTGATCTGTTTTTCAGTCCTGTCTGGGTTTTCTTGATGCTAGGGCTGTATGGTAAATTGGGTTATTTCTTTAAATCTTTTATAAAATGAAGTTGTAAAAAAGCATGAAAAACCTGCTGGCACTCAGATGACATTTTTATTTTTTTAATTTAAATTTACTAATTTAAATAGATACATAAATAAATAAATAAGGCAGGTCCGACTGATCATGGATTGTGTCCAAAACACTGTGGAGAGGTAGGTGTAATCCACTTGGAGAAATGTCACAAACCATTATCACTGGTTAGGTAAAAAGTTCAAT
Source organism: Stictonetta naevosa (assembly GCA_011074415.1). Taxonomy (NCBI): domain Eukaryota; kingdom Metazoa; phylum Chordata; class Aves; order Anseriformes; family Anatidae; genus Stictonetta; species Stictonetta naevosa. The sequence continues at coordinate 49,436,964 of CM021697.1, forward strand.
TTACTCCATTGATGGTAGCAATAATCTGACCAAGGATGAAGACTCTTTTTTTTTTTTTTCTCTAATTTCAATGCTATATAAAGAAAGACAAAGAAAGAGAAGTATGTGTTGCTATCTAAAAAAAAGAAAAAGCAATTTTACTTAATACAAACATGGAATTGTATTTACATTGTATTTTAATGTTGCTTTGGGGAGTGTAAAGTTTTTTCAGGAAATACAGAAAAAAAATAAAACTGAGAAAATTTTAATTGGAAGAAACTATTACAACTACCCTAACAATAGGTCAAAATTAACATTTTGGTAAGAAATCACAACTTGACAGGTAGCAAACTACAGACTCAACTCAGGAAATTAGTGTAATAAAGAGGAAAACAACATTAAATAAAAGATAGGAAGCAAATTAGGCAACTGAAGGCTGAAAAGTGCTTGCAGATGCTTTTAAATCAATTCAGAAATGCATCCTTAAGTGCATGAAATTATTTTTTATTATTATTTATTTATTTTTAATATGGTAAGTTAGAAACAGATGTCATAAATATGATGAGGATAAAATAAAGGACTTAAAATCTGATTGAGACAATCAATGCATCATTTTTTAGTCTCGCAAAACCCTCTCTGTTTCCTCACTGATTTACTCCATATATTTGTTTTCTTCAATCTTGAGACAAATTGTTTTTATTAAAGGCAGATAAATAGTCAGAACATATTCCCTAGTATATGTATACTTATCTGTAATGATGAGAGAAACAGATAGCACCTCTTCAATAGGAATCTAATAGGAATATTTAGTTTCCATGTATATGAAGAAAAAATATATATTAGTCTATATGTTTTTGGACTGACTTTGCTCCTGAGAAATTTGGCTGATTTGAAATATTTCAATGCTTTATGCACAAAATAACTCTGGAATTCTAAGAACTTTATCTTAACTATCTGCCTAACAACTGTTGGAGATGAAGTACTGATCAGGTTTGGCTTGGAATCAGACCTGCTGTGACAGCTACCTTCTTACATTTCAGGCTCAATAGTTCTGTTAGACTGATTTGATGAAATTTTTAGTTGGTTGGAGACAATCCTAATATAATTTTAGAATGCAGTCTAAATATCAGTATTGTCAATTGTCAATGGAATGGCATTAAATTATCTGAAGTTTCTATTAAGTAAGTTAATTTAACTTTTGTTGTTGTTGTTTTTACTATTGCAAATGTCATTTCCTCTGTTGCCCCCACTCTCCACAACAGCAAAATTGGAATGTTTGATTCCTCTGACATAAAATGAAATCTTTATATTTGCTTTCTTAATAACTGTAGAGCATTGACTTTGGGGGAAGTTTTACAAATAGCTAAAGAGCCAGACTATTTTATTTTTCTGTTTCTAGATAATAGGTGATCATTGTCCAAGACTGCACAGATTAGATTAGCTGTTTAAGATTTAACATTTTCCTTGAGCTATAGCTGGCAACAGAGATAAAATATAGCCCCTCCAAAACTTTTTTTTTTTTTTTTTTTTTTTTACTAATGTGAATTTTCCACCTAAACAAGCTCAGAAAAAAAAAAAAAAAATCTATTCCTATTGTGAATATGACTTGATAGGAATCACACAGTGTAAGTTTGGGTTTTACATCAATTGGTTAGGCAATTTCCATCAACAAAGCATATACTTTGCTTAGAAGGAAAAAATATATATATATAGATGCTCTGCAGGAGTAGATTCTGTTGTGATCAGCAGTGATTCATTACAGAGGCATAGCTTCTCTCCCATCTCTATTGTCCCTCAGGTTTCTGTCAGAATGAGGTAGCTTCAAACCCCACAGCAGAACTTGATTAAGAGATGGTTCAAGGAGAATTGTTCTGCTCAGTATATCCTCAAACATTTGATGGTAGGTTGCAGTAATTTCTGGTTTTATATTTAACATATTTTAGGTATTTAAAAATGTGTAAAAATGGTATATTACTAACAAGAGATGCTTAGAATCTTGATCTTTATAATTACAGTGTTTAGTTGTCTTCATCTTAATATGTTTGGAAGATTATCTAACACATTTTCCGGCCTCTCCTAAAGTCTAATTCAGCTCATGAATCATTTTTATCACTCTCTTTGCCGTTTCCCATGAGGAAGAAGGAATAGCTGCCCAAGTGGTGAATCCTTCTGCATTTTTTTCAAAGCCTGACAGAAAATCAAGCTGCTACAGTCACTGGGGAAATAGGGTTCATTTGCCAAGGGGTTAGCAGTCAGTTACTGAGGAAGACACGGACAGCAACCATCACCAGGAGGGCATTTCTCATGGGTGAATGACAATCAAAAACAGTGTTCTGAATCAGAATTAAGGACTTTGGTTAGTTATTTAGAGGTGAGATTCCTGTGCAAATAGTCTATGCAGTCCATTTATAGACTTTTTAAAATATACTGTAATCTTGTTCTCAACTTTTATGTTTCATTTTGTTCTAACATCATATCATTTCTACTCTCTCTCACATACACGGTTCTAAAAGCTAGATGATCTGTTTCCCTAGTATTGTAATTTAGTTCAATCAATAACTAAATATTTATCTCTGTTGGTGCCATTCTCTTTTCTTAGATGGTGTTTCGGTAATGTAAGATCTGTAACTACTGCTGTGTTTCATCTGGTGTGAATCTCTAATAAAGTTCTACAATATTTAGGTATCATTATGCACGTAGACAGATCACATGTTTAGAGAAGATGCATGGCTAGAACAAATTGTGATGAATATTTTATTCTGGGGTCCTTAGTTGTTGTACAGTGTGTTAACATCCATCAAAATTGATTACTAACTTGCTTGTGTAATACAAGGAAAATATATATGTAACAGTGTCATAGGAAATCATACAGTCTCTGTCAGAGGCTTGGACTGTATAAAACAGGAAAGGACTAAAACAAATGGAAGAGCTTATCCAGCAGTAATCACAGAGTGAGACAAGAAGGGAATTCATCTTACTGCAAATATTTGTCAAAGCTGTCTGATTCATCCTCCTTGGACAATGAATGCTTTTGAGAATCCCTTGTGATCCACATGAAAACTACCAGCCTCCTGGTCTCCTGGTTCCCCTTGCTATTAGTCAGATTCTCAGATTCTTCTGCATCTCAGGATCAAGCTCAATGGCAATAGCTTCAAAGACCTTCTATTCTGTCTAGAATTAAAAAAAAAAAAAAAAGAAAAAAAAAAGAAAAAAAAAGTTAGCTAATTTAGAACACACTTTCAAAAAATGAACCCAATTAACCTCCCTGTAGAATGTTTCATATTAATTTCTAAGTCTTTTCAGTGGAACTTGTTACCAGTTTAAAATACTATATCCACCTGGGAAGTATTAAAAAGTGCTTAGGTCTGCTTTCCAATAAGTCATAAGTTCCCATGAAAATAACCATTTAAAGTCTTTCTCAGCTATTCTTTACATAAAAAAAAAAGAAGATTATCTGAATGAATTGTATGGGAAAATAAAAAAAAAAAAGAAAACTTTTTTTTTTCTGAATAATTTTTTGTTCCTTCATTACCCATAGACATTAATGGAGTTTTAATTTGTTGTTACACCAAAGTTTTACACTTCATTAAATCTCTGTGCCAATAATTACGAGCCTTATTGATTTCCTGTCTTTTTAGGTATTCAAGAGCTGTTCAGGGTCTGTCTCCCTCTGGATTGTTTATCTCATATTGAGATGCCTGTGTTAATCTTTCAAAAGAGAGGTTGAAAGCATTTAAGCTTTGTGTAATACATTCTCATCTTCTTTACCATGTTACAATTAATTAGGCCGACTGAAAAGGCATTTTTTCTTAAGCAGAGAATATAGTGCATAATTTTCTATGATGATTCTTCTGTAGCAAAATATTTTAAAAGTCCCAGTGATCTCACAATCTGCAACAGGGTACATTTTCAGTACAAAAGTTTCTCTTTTACATTAATTCATTATAAATAAATAAATAGATGGATAATTATTGTTTATAATGATGATCCAAATTCAAGGAAAGGATTTAAGCAGCTAAAGCAGGTTGCAGGTATACAGCAGCTAACTAAATATGAAACACTTGTTTGTTTCTGTTTATTGGTTACCTAATCATGTGTCTAAACTCACTTGGCATGCCTAATTTGACCTAAAAACTTCATAGAAATGCAGTTCTGCACTTCTCCATGTAGGTCTAGAGCAGTCCAAACCCAAGCACATTGAAAACTAGTCTTTAGTATGAAAGAACAAAAACTTGGCAGAGCAGAGCTGTTTCTTCTGGAGTGCTAGTTCCTGGGACATATTGAAAAAAGAAGAACTTAACAGAGCTATGGAAAGACATGTTTGTTTGTTTGTTTTTTTCTCCAAAAACTTCTGAATGTTATTTTGTTACATTACAATTTAAGCTGTATGGGATCTTTTCCCACTTTTGCCTGCTGAATCTGAGAAGCTGTGTACAATGTAAATAGGCTTAAAAACAAACAAACAAAAAACAACAAACCAAACAAACAAAAGTTGGTACCATCACATCAGCTGTCAGAAATAGTTCTTACGTTTGAACCTGGATTCCTTTTTAAGTGATTTTACTGCCTCATTTCATTTACTGTGATGTGTTAAAACAACCTTTGTACTTGACTGCAGGAACACTCTCCCAAACAATATACTGAATGGGTAAGAATCGCATCTTACTGAAAATAAAATTATACCCAGGTCTCATGTTTACCTGTTAAGCTATTATATAAATCAAGACTAGTGGTGGCATTAACTTTTCATCTTTTACGTACGTGTACGATTGATTGAGTCATTCTACTTTTGCAGCTGTTATTAGTATATGACTTCAGCAACTGGATCTCAGACAAAATAGATCTAATATGACTAAACTCAGGCCTATTCTTAGCATTTTGTATCAGTTCTTGTTGCTAACCAGACCTACAATTGGAAGGGAAGGGAAGGGAAGGGAAGGGAAGGGAAAATGTTCCTCTATTTTTTCAGATGTTTAGAGTAGTCTACTTTCTGAAAGCTCTCCATCCCTTATAAGTGATGGTACTAAACTATATTTTTTTCTCCTTTTCTCTACTGTAACACAATATTCTGCCTCTATATTTTCAATGTCCACGAAGAACTATTAGTATAACTAATTGCTAATAACTAATAACTATAAATAATAATGTAACTATTGTACCTCCCTAACCTTTCTTTATATGTACCTGTATACTTGCTCTATTTTCTTATACTCATCTTTAGTAATACATTGTTGGTCATTTATGAATGACTTTTTTTTACTTCAGTGTCACCAAATTTCCATTGAAGCAGTAAGATATACTTCTTTGTTTCTTTACTCTTGCCTGTGGACTGAATTTATTAGCTGTCTTCTATATAGGACCTTTCAGCAAGTGTCAACAGCTTCTATTTCCTTTTGCTACTGAATTTCTTCCTAAGAGAAATTAAATACTTGACTTAGCATATATTTTTTAACATATTCTTTTACTTTCCAAACTCATTTTTTATTATGTAATTTCACAAATAAATAAATAAATACCGTCAGTATTCTGGTTCTTAGATTCTTCAAACTTTAAGTCAGAAATATATACATATATAATTTTATAATTTCTTTTTATAATTTCTTCCACTCACTGAACTGAAATATCAAACTGGAAAGGATTTCCCATGTCACTAGCTGCAGTCTATTGCAACTGACAAGCCTTACAACTACTTGCCAAGGTGACCAGTTCTGGGACAGACGCGTTCTGCAGCTGAGCATGGGATCAAGTCAAGCAGGGCTTTTTTCCATCATCGAAGCCACTCGAGGCAGCCAAGAGAGCTGCCAGGACCAGGCAGCCCTCTCACGGGAGGCTGATGAGGCATGGGCCAGCAGTGGCAGCAGCAGGCCATTTAAATCGGACGTCACTGCCATTTTACAGCCACTTGCCGAGGTGATTGGCTCTGGAGCAGACGCATTCTGCAGCAGAGCTAGGGATTCAGGCCACTCCAAGCATCCGAGGGAGCTGCCAGGACCTGGCAGCCCTCTCAAGGGAGGCTGATGAGGCATGGGCGGAGCCAGCAGTGCCCCCTCCCCAGCTGCATAAAGGCAGCCCCTAGGGACCATGAGTGACCAGGTGCACAGCGACCATGATGGGCAGACAGGGTGTGGCATGTCACTCAGGGCATGGCGGGCAGTTTGCGCAGCAGTGCATGCTGTGGGAGGGCACCCTCACCGCTCTTCTCCAGCGGTCTTTCCCGACGGTGGTTGTAACCTGCTCATGAAGAGCCCCATCATGATATCCATCAGGCAGAAAACCATGGCCTCCGCATCTTTTGCACCCTCTTCAACCACAGTTACCGATGTGGTTACCCAGGCAGAGGTCTCAGGGAACCATGCGGCTGTCCAGGTCTTGGGCTGCAGGGTGTGCGTCTTCTATCAGTGTCCAACAGAAGCAGCGGTGGGTATGCCTGTGGGAGGTGTGCCCAGGTTGAAGAATTGCTCAGTCTGGTGGCGGAGCTTCGGGAGGAGGTGAGTAGGCTAAGGAGCAACAGGGAGTAAGAAAGGGAAATTGACTTGTGGAAGCACACTCTACCCTCCCTGAGACAGACTCATGAGCCTGCAACAACACGTCTTCTACACAGAAGACAAATTTTCCCCCATCCTGCCAGGCAGTGTGGTGGTTTTACTCGGGTGGGTGGCTGAGCTTCACCACAACCAATCTCTCACTCCCCCTCCTCAAAGAGGAACAGGGAGAAAATACGATGAAAAGGGCTTAAGGGTTGAGAGAAGGACGACGAGATTGCAGGGGAATTATTGTGATGGGCAAAACAGATGCAGCATAGGGAGATAGTAAGATTTATTACCTATTACTAACAAAATAGAGAAGTGAGAAACAAAGGAAAAAAAAAAAAAGCACCTTCCCCTTCCCCATTCCACCCTCTTCCACCTCCTCACCCCAAGCAGCATGGGAACTGGAGAATGGGGGTTATGGTCTGTCTACAGCGCTTCTTCTGTGCCACTCCTTAACTATCACACTCGTCCCCTGTGCTGTGGGGTCCCTCCCATGGGATGCAGTCCTTGCTGAACTGATCTGGTGTGGGCCTCCCACAGGCAGCAGCTCTTCAAGAACTGCTCCAGATATGGGTCCGTACCATGGGGTCCATCCCTCAGGAGCGAACTGCTCCAACCTGGATCCCCCACAGGCAGCAGCTCCTGCCAGGTCACCTGCTCCTATGTGGTCTCTCCACGGCCTACAGGTCCAGCCCGGAATCTACTTCAGCAGGGGTCTTCCACAGGCCACAGTCTCTGTCGGTGCAGGTCCACCTGCTTCACCGTGGTCTCCTCCATGGGCTGCAGCGTGGAACCCTGCTCCACTGTGGTACTGCATTGGCTGCAGGGGGACAGCCTGCTTCACCATGGTCCTCACCACAGGCCACAGGGGACTTCTGCTCCAGTGCCTGGAGCACCTCTCCCCCTCCTTCTTCACTGACGTTTGTGCCTGCAAGGCTATTCCTCGCTTCTCTCACTCTCCCAGCTGCTGTGCGGCGCAGCGTTGTTTTTTTTTTTTGTTTTTGTTTGTTTGTTTGTTTGTTTGTTTGTTTTTGTTTGTTTTTGTTTTTTGTTTTTTTTTTCCCTGTCTTAAATACGCTCTCACAGAGGTGCAAAACAACATCACTTATTGGCTCAGCTCTGGTTAGCTCTGGGGCCCTTACCAAACATGGGGCAACTTCTAGATCCTTCTCACAGAAGCCACCCCTGTGGCCCCTGCTACCAAAACCTTGCCACATAAACCCACTACAGCAGTAGGAGGGGACTTAGGTCAAGGGGGGGGGGGCCGGGGGAATGGAAGCAGGTTCCTGCTCAGGGTGGTAGGCAAGCCCTCTCCCTCCCCACCTCACCTTCCCATCTACCCTTATATAACAGGTATGAGGCTCTAGAACATGACAGTCAAAACAATGTAGATGAAAACCCATCCCAGATGGAAGGGGTGCCTAAGGCAAGGCAATCTACCCCTCACATCACTACATCTTCTGTCAAGAAAGAAATAAGGGTTATTGTCACTGGGGACTCCCTTCTGAAAGGGATAGAGGGCGTGATATACCATCCGGACCCAATCCACAGGGAAGTCTGCTGCCTCCGTGGGGCTTGGGTATGAGACATTGCCAGGAAAGTCACTTGCCTGGTACAGCCCACCAAATACTACCCTCTACTGGTTTTTCAGGCTGGTAATGATGAAATAGAAAGGAGAAGTCTGAGAGGGATCAAAAGGGATTTTAGGGCTTAGGGGTGACTACTTAAAGGATCAGGGGCACAGGTTGTGTTTGCCTCTGTCCTTACGATAGGAGGGATCAATGTTGACAAGCAGACTCATCTTACTAACACATGGCTTTGAGACTGGTGCAACTGGCATAACTTCGGGTTTGTTGATCATGGGAAGGTCTATGCAACACCAAGGCTGCTGGCACCAGATGGGATGCACCTCTCTCAGAGGGGGAAAAGGATTTTTGCCCAGGAGTTAGCGAGACTGATAGATAGGGCTTTAAACTAGAGTCAAAGGGGGAAAGGGATAAAACCAGGCCTGCCGGTGATAAACTAAGAGATGGTGCACTAGAATCAGAGGGACTGTGTGCTAGTGAGGTCCTTTGGTCTGCTCCACGAGGTGCTGCATGCAATGAGGTGCACTTGAAGTGATTCTCCACAAACACAAGCAGTATGAGGAATAAAATGGATGAGCTAGAAGTCTTGGCCCAGTCCTATGAGTCCTATGGATGAGTCCTATGACTGGTGTGTTGCAATAGATGGTTACAGGCTCCTCAGGAGGGACAGGCAGGGCAGGCGAGGGGGGGGGGGGGATTACATGAAGAAGGGGCTGGACTGTGTGGAGCTTGAAGTTGGCAATGGCAAAGTTGAGAGGCTCTGGGTAAGGATTAAGAGACAAACAAATAAAGGGGATGTCGTTCTGGGAGTCTGTTACAGACCACCCAGCCAGGATGACAACACTGAACAATTATTCTTTGAGAAACTAATACCTCAAGATCAACTGCACTTGCCCTTTTGGGGGACTTCAACATGCCAGACGTCAACTGGGATTACCGTCCAGCCAACACGAGCAGGTCCAGGAGGTTCCTAAAGTACCTCAAAATGACAACTTCTTGGTGCAGGTGCCAACTAGGAAGGGTGCCCTCCTAGATCTGTTGCTGGAGAACAGAGATGTTCTTGTGGGGGACGTGGCAGTCGGCAGCTGTCTTGGTCATAGTGACCATGAAGCAATTGAGTTTAAAATTTTTTGTTACAGGAGGAAAACTGCCACCAAAACTTTAGCCCTGGATATGGGGAAAGCAGACTTCAGGCTGCTCATGGAACTAGTTAGCAATGTCCCCTGGGAAACTGCTTTTGAAGGGATTGGCATCCATCAGTGCTGGTCAGTCTTTAAGCACTGCCTCCTAAAAGCATAGGATTGGGCAATTCCAAAATACCAGAAGTCAAGTAGGTGGGGCAGAAGGCCAGCTTGGCTGACCAGGGATCTGGAGCTTAGGCAGAAAAAGAAAGTGCATGGCTGCTGGAAACAGGGTCAGGCAATGTGGAAGGACTACAGGGATGGTGTTCTCTTTTGTAGGGAGCAAGTTTGTGCGGCCAGAGCCTAATCAAAGTTGAAGCTGTCCAGGACTGTGGGAGACAATAAAAAGGTCTTTTTAAAATATGTGAACAGAAAAAGGAGGACCATAGAAAACATAGGTCCTCTACTTGATGGGGAAGGTCACCTCACAGACAAGGACATAGGCAAAACAGAGACATTTTATGCCTTCTTTGCCTCTGTCTTCAACGCTGATGATGGGCTCTGGAGAACCTGAGTGCCCTGAGCTGGAGGACCATGATGGTGGCAATGATAAACTCCCAACCAACCCTGAACCTGTGCGGTATTTGTTGCTCCACCTGGATCCATACAAGTCCATGGGTCCAGATAGGATTTATTCCAGGGTGCTTAGAGAGCTGGCTGATGGTGAAAGGCCTAAAGGGGAAGACGTACAAAGAACGGCTGAGGTCACTGGGCCTGTTCAGCCTGGAGAAGAGGAGGCTGAGAGGAGACCTCATCACAGTCTACAACTTCCTCGTAACGGGGTGTCGAGAGGCAGGAGACCTTTTCTCCATTAACACCAGTGACAGGACCCGCGGGAACGGGGTTAAGCTGAGGCAGGGGAGATTTAGGCTTGACATCAGGAGGGGGTTCTTCACAGAGAGGGTGGTTGCACACTGGAACAGGCTCCCCAGGGAAGTGGTCACTGCACCGAGCCTGACTGAATTTAAGAAGAGATTGGACTGTGCACTTAGTCACATGGTCTGAACTTTTGGGTAGACCTGTGCGGTGTCAAGAGTTGGACTTGATGATCCTTAAGGGTCCCTTCCAACTCAGGATATTCTATGATTCTATGATTCTATGTCATCGCAGAAAATCTCTCAATTATTTTTCAATGGTCTAGGGAATATGAAGAGTTCCCAGTTGACTGGAAGCTGGCAAATGTTGTAACAATTTTCAAGAAGGGCAAGAAAGAAGACCCTGGTAACTACAGGCCTGTCAGTCTCACGTCAGTGCCTGGTAAAATTATGGAGAATATTATCCTTGAAGTTATTGAAGCACATCTGGGTCACCATGCAGTCATTGGTCTCAGCCAACATGGGTTCACGAGGGGTAGGTCCTGTTTCACTAACTTGATTTCATTTTATGATAAGATCACCCATCTAGTTGATCAAGGGAAGCCAGCTTATGTGATCTTTATGGACCTCAGCAAAGCTTTTGACACAGTTTCCCATAGGATCCTACTTGACAAAATGTCCAGCATACAGATGGACCAAAAAAATTAGACGATGGGTGAATTACTGGCTAATGGGTAGGGCTGAAAGGGTTATGGTAAATGGGGCCGCATCAGGCTGGCAGCTAATCACCAGGGGGGTCCCCCAGGGCTTCATTTTAGGGCCAGTTCTCTTCAATGCTTTCATAAACAATTTGGATGTAAGACTAGAATGTGTTTTGAGTAAGTTTGCTATTGATACTAAACTGGGAGGAGTTGTTGACTCTATTGAGGGTGGAAAGGCCTTGCAGAGAGATCTGGACAGATTGGAGATCTGAGCAATCACCAACCGCATGAAGTTTAGCAAGAGCAAGTGCTGGGTTCTGCACCTGGTATGGGGCAACCCTGGTTATATGTACAGACTGGGTGACGAGATGCTGGAGAGCAGCCCTGCAGAGAGGGATCTGGGGGTTGTGGTTGCTAACAAGCTGAATATGAGCCAGCAGCGTGCCCTGGCAGCCAGGAGGGCCAACCGTATCCTGGGGTGAATCAAGCATGGCATTGCTAATTGGTCGAGGGAAGTGATTGTTCCGCTCTACTCTGTGCTGGTGCAGCCTTACCTTGAATACTGTGTGCAGTTCTGGGCACCACAGTATAAAAAGGATGTGAAAGTATTGGAGAGTGTCCAGAAGAGGGCTACTAAGATGGTGAAGGGCCTAGAGGGGAAAACGTATGAGGAGTGGCTAAGGCCACTTGGCCTGTTCAGCCTGGAAAAGAGGAGGCTGAGGGGAGACCTCATTGCGGCCTACAGCTTCCTCACAAGGGGGAATGGAGGGGCAGGTGCCTATCTATTCTCTCTAGTGTCCAGTGATAGGACCTGAGGGAATGGTGTCAAGCTTCGACAGGGGAGGTTCAGGCTGGCTATCAGGAAGAGGTTCTTCATTGAGAGGGCTGGAATAGGCTCCCCAGGGATGTAGTCATGGCACCAAGCCTGTCGGAGTTTAAGAAGCATTTGGACTGTGCTCTCAGTCACATGGTCTGAATTTTTGGGTAGACCTGTGCGGTGCCAGGAATTGGATTCAATGATCCTTATTGGGTCCCTTCCAACTTGGGATATTCCATGATTCTATGATTCTATGGTTCTACTATTTTAAACTGATCTGTCTCTGTCAAATAGTGTCAAACAGCTTTTTTTTTTTTTTTTAAAATCCTTTAACAGATATTAGAAAATTGTTCTAGATCTTTACCTTCTTCTAATTTACACCCTAGCTGAATTTATTATAGACACATAATTCTTGCGAAAGCTTTATTCTGTATTTTACATATGTATTGACTTCCATGTTTGAGGTAATATTAATATTTTTTTGAGGTATATGTCTTGAGGTAATATTAAAACACCAATCTTCGTGTCTATTCAGATGTGATTGGATTTCACTGGACAATTACATGGGCCTGTAAGAATGAAAATTGGGGTTATTTCAGCTGAATTTATGACATGTTCCAAGTATCTTTGGAATGGGAAAAAAAAAAAAAAGTTTAATTCTATCTTCAAAAATGTGATTTTTCTAAACCACATACAACAGTACTTGAAAAACACTTTAATAAAATTTTAATATTGTTTTTAATTCAGTATAAAGATGTATGAAAACTAAGGAAAAGGTATTAAAACTTTCTGATCATTTGCATAGACTGTTGACTTTATTTGTATTTGGGTGTGCTCAGCATCAAGAATTTATAAGAAGGTTGTTGATTGTCTTCATATATTTAATTTTGAATAACTATACTAAGTTAAAACTAAAATGCATTATGCTTAATATTTAAGGAACAAGATAGTCTAGGCTAATGTTCTAACAAACCTTTTACTTTTTTGTTACTAGTTTAAATTCAAGCTAGATGGCTAAACATCTTTAGTAATCAAGAAGTCTGTCTTACAAAATTAAACTGTTCTTCTTCTAACTTTTGGTAAGGCATTTTCAGGCATGACACTATCAAACCAGAAGCAAGTATTGAGCAGAGGGAGCAAATGTACTATTTTGCTAACCCTATAGTTTGCTCCTGTTTCATGACTGAAACAAATGTGCATTAAACTTCAGAAAAACATGCTAATTTTTCCTCATGGGAATCACTTAGATTTCGTATCTGCAGCAGAACAGGTTGGCTTCTTGTTCACCAATTACGGAATTAAAGAGCAGTTCAGTGTTCCCTTAGGATAAACTGAGACAAAATAATGTGTGACTATATTACTATCATATTAACTATGTCCCAGGGGCAAAGCTGAGAGTGAATAGGAATAGACAGTTGAGGTATTTCCTAATTTTTGATTGCTTGCCTTTCAACACCAGTACCGATCTTTTAATGTAATTGTGTGTGTAATAGTAAGATATTGGATTATTTTACTTCCTTGTGTGTCCATTATCTGTCTTCTAGATGCAGAGAATCTAATCAAAACAAGAGAATTCCTTTTATTTGTTTTTCTTCTTGCTTTTTTCTCAAGTGCTTGTGCTGCAGCACTCATTTTTTTTATAGGTTTGTCAGTCATTCCCTTTGGTGTTCTTTACCTTGCTTGTGTCATCTGAACTCTGTTTGCTCAAAATTTGTCCTTTTTTTTTTTTTCCTCCAAATCTTCACTTGTCTACTACTACCAAGTTTATACCATTATTAAGTAGTATCTTATCTTTCTTTTCTTTCCTCAAGTACTGAGCGTTGCGTTGAAGCCATTGATCATTCCAGAATTTTAGAACACTCAAGGTTGCATTCCAATTCTTACTTCTTATTTATTTCTTTTTTTTTCTTATTTCTTCTTATTTATTTATTATTTATTATTATTTATTCAATTCTTATTTCTTATTAAAAGTATTCTTTTAATTTTCACTGAGTGTTTAAGTGAAATCATTTATGACATTATAACAATTTTATTGGATTAAATCACCCTACAAAAAATGAATAATACTGAACACAAAACAACTTGAAAAAAAGGAAACTAAATACTACAGTAGATATATTTCAATATGAGTATATGTAGTAAGAAGTGTCATAAGTTTCTAAAAGTATTATAGCTATATATGCATGTACATATGTATATGGCCCACTGCTGAACTGAATGTATTCATCTTCTGATTCAATATTAGCTAAAGCTTGTCTTCATGACTGCACTGTACCATAGTCAAGAAAATATATATATATATATTTAAATGCCTAGTGTTTCCTTCTACAGATAATCTCACAAAATTTTCTTCATGCAGTTGCCAAAATGTTGTGATTTGATTTTTGTTTGATGAGTGACATACCTCTGTGATACAGTGCCTTCATTTTCTCCTGTGGTACTCCATTAAGATTCAGTAGAGTTCCATAATACATAGTAATATATATATATATATTAAAAAATCCCCTTTCCTTTATCCATACCCATTCCTTCAAGGCTCCTTGCCAGAATCACTGAATGTTCCCATGTGAAACTAGAGTCTCGGCAGACCACAGAAACACACTGCATGTCCAGTGAGAAGAAATGTTTGTTGCCATAGGGACTCTGTGTGAAAAAGAGGTAGAAATAAACCCTTCACCCCGAACAGAACCCTATGGAGCTGAATTAGACTCAAAGTAGACTGTTGACAGACTGATAAACACTTTCATTTTCTTTCTTTCAAAACAACTTCCAACAACATACAAGTGAGAGGTTATCAGGCTTTAGTGATGGGGATGAAGGGAATAAGGACAGTTGCATAAGTAAAGGCTGGATCAATACATGATTTCAAAACTGTCTCTGTTGTTTAGAAATTAGCTAAGTAGTGCAGCTTGTGTATAGGGCAAATTTAAAATAAATGCAGCACCTAGAGGAAAAAAAAAAATCTTTCCTCATAAGAAGATTTTGCTCATAATTCTGTGCCTTGGTACAGCAGGCCGGATAAAATAGCCCAAGGAAACAATACCAGCACAAGAAAATGCATTACAACACAGTCCCTGTAGATATCTTAGGGATTTTTATTTTTTTTTTGTATTCTTCCAATATAACATACAGTTAATATTTCTGTGAGACATCTTTATTGTTTTTAAAAATCACACTATTTAGAACATTGCCCAATGTATTAACTAAAGATTATGACAGATAAATTATGCATGGTTCTTCTGCTTTGTTGGTAGTCTCTCACTGAGTTGTTTTAAAGTATTATTTGTATGCTTTTTGTTGAACTACATCACTATTTCATAGGAAAGACGAAATGTACAGAGAAGTCAGGTGGTAATGTTAGTGTCTAAAACTATCGAAAAGAGCACAGTCCATCTCAATTTTTCTTGGTAAGAAGACTGGACAATTATGTATTGAAGCTTTGTGTTATGTATCATTTGCTCAATTTTTTAATGTGCTAGTTTTGATTGCAATTTTATCTCTTTTCACTAAGAAAATATTTGAAAACCATTGATGCAGGATATTTCTCATAAAAAATAACTTAGAAAACACTGAAAACAGATGTTTTTTTTAACTTGCATTCAGTCATTCAGCCTTTTTTTTTGGCAAATGTAAATACATATATGTAATGCATATGTATATGCACAATGTAGTGAAATAATATATACATATGTATATATTTAGCTGTATCACAATTCGTTTCAAAAATCAATCTTTAATATCTTTAAAGTACAAAATATCTTGAAAGGCAGGGCAAGGCAAAGAAAGGCAAGACGAGGTGAGGTGGGACAAGAGGAAGGGAAGGAAACTTAGTCTAGCTAGTATGTGTCAGTTTGATTATGGCCTACTAATTCCCCCCATAACTCTGAAGGATAATGACCCTTTCATTTTTTTAGACAAAAACTTCTATAAACTTGAAAATTGAATGCTTTTTCATGCTGTTGCATGTACCTGAAAAGGCTCTAAAGGATTTCTTGAGGGTTATTTCTGAAGATGTTGGCAACAAATTCCTTCTGAGTACCTATGTCACGTTCAGAAATAGTGGAGTATGCCTCAGGGTTAGGTTGTTGCTTTCAGCTATAACTGCTGTAACCTATTAGAGAGAACACAAATAATTCCCCCAAGGGTCTTTGAGTTTCCTTTTGCTTGCAGAGCTCTGAACCCCATTTTACAGCTGATAACTGTCAGTCATCCATCAAAAATGTTTAACAAAGACAAAAGCTCGTGTTTTGAATGAGTGAATGTGCTGATAGAAAGAATTTTCTCTGTCCTTCCTCTGAAGGGAAAATGTAATGGGACTTTTTTCATTTTAATTTTTGCATTTATCTGATGCAATTGGCTGGAATAAGTTTGATGCCTAGTAGGTGCTTCTTGTGAAACTAAACTCCATAGCTAAACTACTCCATAGCTTCTTTGAATCTTCTTACTTGTACAAAGTAAGGCTGATATCTAGATATGCGTAAAGAATGGAAAATTTCCAAAGTTGTATCTGTAGCACTTGGTACCTTTTTTTGTTTGTTTTCACTGTAATTTGAGGTGCAGCTGACTTCCTGGTAATACCCGAGAATTTGTTCTACTATTTTATTATTATTATTTATTTATTTATTTATTTATATTTTTTGCAGAGATGTAATATGGTGAACAGTGATCTCCCTTGCTTCCTTTTGAGGAAATTTTTATTCCCATTTTGTGATTTTAGCTCTGTAGATTTATGTTTGCTGTAAAACTGTAGGCATGTTTTCTGACCTACAGTGGATGGAGGAATGTGAGCTGGCTTATGGACTCTTTTGAATTTGCTGTACAGTTGTAAAGCATTAGATCAACAATGCAGGAGATTCTTTAAAGCACTGATTACCCTGAAACTGGGAAACAGAGTAAAATGTCTTGACTGGACTGACATAGTCTGTAAGTGATGCTAATTGTTAAACTCAGTTTTCCTGAGTCAGATACTAGTTCTTGCATTTTACTGCATTTATACTGAAAAATTACCTACCAAATTAAAATATTTAGTTTTTAAGAGTCAAATGTAAATGTAATGTAAACATATATGAGTTTTTCAGAGGATATATATATATAAAAAAAAAAAAAAAATGACCCCTCCTCCTTTCCCTTAGAGAACGTGATCAATAACCCTTCAATTTTTTACTAGTTAAGACAACAGATTTTTAGGTTATATTAACATATTTTCCATCAATTGTTTAGTTCTTGGCTTTAAATGTAAACCTGAAGTAAACCACTCAAATTTCCTAAAATGAAACTTTGTGCTGCATATAAAAACTCTTATAGAAAAAAAAAATAATAAAAAAAATCTGTGATCTTTCACTAACAATGAAATAACATCTACCTTACAACCATAACTTTATTTTCATTAGTTTTCTGACTTTGGTGATTTTAAAAATAAATTTATCCTACAGTGGTAGTGATTTCCATCTATAATCAGTAAGCATTTAGCATTTTGTCTTTATATACATAAATACATTTCCTAGGAATTAGTGAAAAGTTGCTAGCTGGTTACGCTGTTCACTAAAAGTCACTTGGGAACTATAAGAGCCTACATGGTATGTGAAATATTTCCAAAGATAATACATGATTCTGTAGGTTGCTTAAAAATATTGATATAAATTAACACTTTAATATTTGACCTAATATGAATCAGTACAATATAAACTATGTGCAAACTGTGTAGATGAGGATTTATGGCTTTTCTGACCTTCTCTGAAAGTACTCTGAAAGCACATTTTAGTGAAGGTCTTCATAGCTTGAGTCTTCACCCTGGAACTCAGTTCTAGGTATAGGATATAGCTGGACATTGACACAAAAGGACACTGTCTCTGTCTCCCTGAGACCTACGTTTCAGGGTTGGACAGTCTGCTCCTGTAGGATATAAATACTTGAACTCTAGCTTTATAAACATGAAAGGCAATGAGGAAATGGGTTGCACTTTGGCTCATTTGTCTGTTTTCTGCATAAGTGTAAATCACTGAATGCTGAGATCAGAGATGTTGACAGAATGTGAGAAACTACTTCAGACCCAACTGTGGCTCAAACTGTCTGATATTACATAGGAATCTAATTAAAAAACAAATACCAGTTTTCCAAAGTCTTTCTGCAGAAAGAAGTACTCATAATTGTGATGAAAGGAGCATAATGAAAGGGCACATTCCAGGACATGAGAGAAAAGGATTTGGTAAAAATGTCTCGAAGAAGGTGTCTTATATAAGAGACACAATCTAGGAATTTTGAGCTAGGGCTTTGCTGAGTTGGAAAAATAGATATTTTTAGAGGTGACATGAAATGACTATAAATATAGATTGAGAAGAATGCAGTGAACCTCCCTATAGATGTTTTTATTTAAAACTTAATCAGGCTCTAAAAGGTAGCTCATCTGTAGCCAGTAATGAGTTCACATTTTGCTGAATGTATTCCTTGGTCAAGAGATTCATTAAATGACTAGCTGTCTCAGGCATCACAAAATGTATGTTTTGAATGCATTCATAACTTAGGAGTTTAACAGAAAGTGGTGTAAAAGAACACAAGGTATATATTTCTTACTAAGCTGATTTCCTTTATTTCTGGAGTAATAATGAAAAAAATGATGATTTAATAATCAGTTTTGTCAAAGGGTCTATTGTTTGTAAGTGAAAGAATTTTAGGCAAATAGGTCTAAGGACTAATACAAAACTCTTTCTACTCTGAGTCTGACCAATATTGCTGTTTTGTCTCTCTTTCAACCAAAACTACAACATGTAAGCTTTCAACACATACTGTAGAGACTGATGACATTTTAAAAAGGAAGCCATTAGTCTTTTATATAAGTTGTATTTTATTCTATGTCTTTGCCCAGTTATAGGTTTCTAATAATCTACTAAAGATAATAAATTAAAAGAGCATTTTTGGTTTCCAGAATTTTAGTCTTTTTTGGAATTGCCCAATCCTATGCTTTTAGGATGCAGTGCTTAAAGACTGACCAGCACTGATGGACGCCAATGCCTTCAAAAGCAGTTTCCCAGGGGACCTTGCTAACTAGTTTGCTAAGCAGCCTGAATGGTAAAGCATTCTGCTGGGAGAGTTTTCATGTCTTGCTTATGAGCTGTTGCAAGATGACTTTGCACTAATGTTTTAGTTCCTGTATCTGGTGGCACAAATTGAATGTTGTAAGTAGTTTTATTCTCCCTCCTTTAATTTCCATATTTAATGCTGGGTGGCTAATATAATGGTAGTTTAATCTCTTTATTAATGTCAGAGATCACAGCCGGACATTCAAATTAAACATTAGGGAAAAAAAAAATCCACTAGAAAATTTGCAAAATATACTTGGAGATTTTCAAGCCTTGTCTAGACAAAGCCACAGCTGGCCTTTTCTGGGGTTGGTTATAGTCCCATTTTGAGTAGGAAGTGACCTATATGACATTCATAGATAGTGCTCCCAACCATCATTTCTGTCATACCCTGATAATGCTGTAGCTCAGTAAGACAGAAAAGGTAAAGAGAGTTGGCTTCAATCACCTTGTATATCTATATAGAAGCATCCCAGAGAATGTTGGTTTTTAGACTTTTTAATATCTAGGAAAATTTCTACATCACACCAATATACTATACTAAACAGATACGATGATGAGAAAGCTAAACAATCCTCAGATGAAGGTGATGGATTTTAGAGCTATATCAGAAACCTCAGTATCTGTTTTTGTGGCTTATTTCCATCTGATAAGGTTTCCACCATTGCTTGCTCTGGGCTGTAAATTGCGTATCTGAGATCTGAGTCAAACATCACAGCCTAGGCAGGACAAACAAGCAATGTGCTCTAAGGGTTTTTCTGGAGGTCTCTGAATCATATATATCACTGTATTACAAGCAGAATTGTTCATGGTCAACGTTATACAACTGGCATGTGTTAATGGAGTTATAACTGATATACCTGTTTTATTTATTTATTTTTTTAATTTTCCCTACGTTAAGTTCATTGTTTCTTCTTTACCATAGGCCAACACTTGTTATTCCTATGAACAATTTGCCCAGAGAAGTGGAAGCCCCATCTCTGGAAGTGTTTAAGACCAGGTTGGATTGGGATTTGAGCAACCGAGTCTAGTGGAAGGTGTCCCTGACCATGGCCATGGGTTTGGAACTAGATGGTTTTTCAGGTCGCTTCCAACCTAAGCTATTCTATGATTCTATATCTCAGCATAACTGATACAGTTACTATAGAGCACTGCATAGTGCTTCTGTTCTTATATTTTCACATATCACCAATGCAAGCACACCCACCAGCAAAACTATTTAAATTGTACAGTCTTCTTTACCCAAGTAAACATACCTTGTTGCATTGAGATTTATCAGTGAATGTAGGAAAAGAATCATTTCCCTCTTATATTCTCTTTAATACTGATAAAGCAAAAGTGTTGATAGGTTAAACTTGAAATAGTAGTGGTATCTTACAGGAATCTGCAGCAAAGGAAATGGATGTTATTATATAGAATGACTAAGAAATATCAAGTGTTTAGGTAGAAATTAAAAACACACACAAATAGCATTCATCATATTTGTGTCTTAATGGGAATGAAGACGTGTATGCTAATGCTTTTTTGCTATTCAGATAAATACAGCTAGCAGTGATAAATGTTTCAAGTAACAGAGTAAACTGAATACTTTGCAGCATGACATCCTTATTGTACTTTGCATTTCTTTTTTTTTTTCTTTTTGATACAAATAAATTCTATTACTTTGCCCTGTCTACTTAAATGAAAGATACATTTTTCTTCAAGATTGGGCAGATCAGGACCATAAAATATTAATGATGAAAGCTTGGGGAATTAGATGTGTCTGTGACAATAGGTTTATCTTGTTGGCGGAGCTTACTTAGTCTAACCTATTTCTTTTGCCTGATCTCCATCAGAAATGATATACGGAAAAAAAAAAAAAAAAATAAAAAAAGGCTGTTCAGATTAAAATATATTTGAAAATTTTTGTTTTTTTTTTTTTTTTCTTTTTTTTTTTTCTTTTTTTCCAGGACAGATAAAGGGCTGGTTTCTTTTGATTTGTTTGTTTTAATGATGCAAGTTTATTTAGTGCCCATATAAATTTTGTTGCACACTTCCGTTATTCAAAATCAGACCTGTTTGCCAGTCTGCATTTTCCTTTTATTTCACCTTGTATCACACTACTCTGCAGAATGTTATTCCTCACGTGGAGCTAGAAGAATGGAAAGAAGAGTGGAGCAAGAATATGATATTTTCACTTGTAGTCTTGTACCATAACAGCGAAAGGATCCTTAACAGGCTAGCTGCCATGATGATTACAATACGTGGTGTGGAAGTAGCTGAGACTTTTAGGTTTTGACTAGGTTTGTGAGTGGAGGGTAGGGAGGAAAATGGGAAGTGATCATGCCCTCTCCCTTTCCAATATATATATATAATTCTACATGGCTGGGGCTTGCTTGATCAAAACTTCTGTCCCAAAGAGGACTGAGTGAACCCTTTCTTTGGTTGAGGGATATATTATTTTAGCTTCCTTATTGCTCTACCTCAAACATCCTGATTTGTGTCTTCATTAGTTAGCTGCTGTTAACATTGCTTAATTTTAAAACAAACAAACAAAAAACCTCTTCGGCTAGTGAGGTAGACAAAATTTTCAGATAATGTTAATCTGTGCAGGTTAGATGCTAATGATTTTAATGAATTATCCGGGTAGCAACATGTACAGGAACAGGTATGCTGACTCTGCAGTGAAGAATAAATGGAGTTATACAAGAAGAGCTCAGGATAAAAGTCCATGAACAACAAGAAGATGTCTCTATCAGTAGTTTGTGACTAGTTAGCCAAAATTATTTAACCAATCCCTATTTCACAGAACCACAGAATCACAGAATCGTCTAGGTTGGTAGAGACCTCCAAGATAACCGAGACCAACCTCTGACCTAACACTAACAAGTCCTCCACTAAACCATATCACTAAGCTCGACATCTAAACATCTTTTAAAGACCTCCAGGGGTGGTGACTCAACCACTTCCCTGGGCAGCCTATTCCAGTGCCTAACAACCCTTTCAGTAAAGAAGTTCTTCCTAATACCCGACCTAAAACTCCCCTGATGCAACTTTAGCCCATTCTCCCTCGTCCTGTCACCAGGCACATGGGAGAACAGACCAACCCCCACCTTGCTACAGCCTTCTTTAAGGTACCTGTAAAGTGCGATAAGGTCGCCCCTGAGCCTCCTTTTCTCCAGGCTGAACAATCCCAGCTCCCTCAGCCGCTCCTCGTAAGACTTGTTCTCCAGACCCTTCACCAGCTTTGTTGCCCTTCTCTGGACTCACTCAAGCACCTCCATGTCCTTGTAGTGAGGGGCCCAAAACTGAACACAGTACTCGAGGTGAGGCCTCACCAGAGCTGAGTACAGGGGGACAATCACTTCCCTGGACCTGCTGGCCGCACTGCTTCTTATACAAGCCAGGATGCTGTTGGCCTTCTTGGCCACCTGAGCACACTGCTGGCTCATATTCAGCCGACGATTAACCAATACTCCCAGGTCCTTCTCTGCCAGGCAGCTTTCTAACCACTCATCTCCCAGCCTGTAGCTCTGCTTGGGGTTGTTGTGCCCCAGGTGCAGGACCCGGCACTTGGCCTTGTTGAACTTCATACAGTTGACCTCAGCCCATCGGTCCAGTCTATCCAGATCCTTCTGCAGAGCCTTCCTACCCTCAAGCAGATCGACACATGCACCTAACTTGATGTTGTCTGCAAACTTACTGAGGGTGCACTTGATCCCCTCATCCAGATCATCAATAAAGATATTAAAGGAACTGGCCTCAGTACTGAGCCCTGGGGGACGCCACTAGTGACCAGCCTCCAACTGGATTTGACTCTATTCACCACAACTCTTTGGTGCCTCATGATGACGCTAAAGATAATCTGCTCCATGAGCTTCCCTGGCACTGAGGTCAAACCATTTTCTCATGGATTGTGAGGGCCACATTCTGCTCCCCATCCCCTTCCACCAACTCAGGGTACTGGGTATCCAGAGGACAACTAGTCTTGCCACTAAAGACTGAGGCAAAGAAGGCGTTAAGCACCTCAGCCTTTTCCTCATCTCTTGTAACTAAGTTTCCCCCTGCATCCAGTAAAGGATAGAGATTCTCCTTAGTCCTCCTTTTGGTACTGATGTATTTATAAAAACATTTTTTGTTGTCTTTAACAGCAGTAGCCAGATTGAGCTCCAGATGAGCTTTGGCCTTTCTAATTTTGTCCCTGCACAGCCTCGCAACATCCTTATAGTCCTCCTGAGTGGCCCACCCTCTTTTCCAAAGATTATAAACCCTCTTTTTTCTCTGGGAGGGGGGGGGCTGGGAGGGGGGGGACATTGCCTGCAACGTTGAGCAGGGACCTGTCTCCATTCCTCCTTAACTACTAGTTCCCCTCCCTCTGCCCAACAGTGACAGGGCAGGGGATCCATCCCCATTTGGGGGGTCTCATCCCAATACCTCTCCTTCAGGTTTGCAGGGAGTTGCCCCACCAGTCTATCTCCCTCTCACTCTCCCTGATGCCCTTAACCTCTCCACCTCCTAAAATTTGTAATTTTTTATTTGTTCTGAAGAAAAGTTATGCTATAATAAAGTATTATGTATTATAAACTAAAGAGTCATGGTGAATGAAGCTTAATCCAGTTGGAGGCTGGTCACTAGTGGTGTCTCCCTGGGCTCAGCACTGGGGCCAGTTCTCTTCAATATCTTCAATATCAATGATCTGGACAAGGAGATCAAGTGCACCCTCAGTAAGTTTGCAGATGACACCAAGTTAGGTGCAAGTATTGATCTGCTCAAGGGCAGGAGGGCTCTGCAGAGGGATCTGGATAGGCTGGACTGATGGGTCAAGGCCAACTCTATGAAGTTCAACAAGGCTAAGTGCTGGGTCCTGCACTTGGGGCACAACAACCCCATGCAATGCTACCAGCGAGTAGGCCAGTAAGAGTGGCTGGAAAGCTGCCTAGGGGAAAAGGGTTTGGGAGTATTTCACAGAATCACAGAATCACCTAGGTTGGAAGAGACCTCCAAGATCCTCTAGTCCAACCTCTGACCTAACACTAACAAGTCCTCCAGTTTGTGGACAGATAACTGAATATGAGCCAGCAGTTTGCTCAGGTGGCCAAGAAGGCCAACAGCATCCTGGCTTGTGTCAGAAATAGTATGGCCAGCAGGAGAAGTGATTGTTTCTTGGTACTCAGCTCTGGTGAGGCTGCACCTTGAATACTGTGTTCATTTTGGGACCCTTCAGTACGGGAAGGACATTGAGTTTCTGGAATGTGTCCAAACACGGGCAACAGAGCTGGTGAAGTGTCTAGAGAACAAGTCTTATGAGGAGTAGCTAAGGGATATGAGGTTGTTTAGCTTGGAGAAAAGAAGGCTCAGGGGTGTCCTTATTGTACTTAACAATTACCTTAAAAGAGGTTGTAGTGAGGTGGAGGTTTGGATATTCTCCCAAACACCAAGTGATAAGACGAGGAAATGTCCTGAAGTTGCACCAGGGGAGGTTTAGGTTGGTTATTAGGATATTTTTTTTTTTACTGAAAGGGTTGTATGTCATTGAAATAGGCTGCCCAGGAAAACAGTTGAGTCACCATCCCTGGAGGTCTTCAAGAAACATGTAGATCTGGAATTTAATAGCATGGTTTAGTGGTGAACTTATCAGTACTAGGTTAAAGGTTGGACTAGGTCTTTTCCAGCCTGAATGATCTGTTGATTTTATGATATTACAATAAATCATTATGTATTATCAGTATGTTTATTTGGGAAGTAAAATTAAATAAAATGGCCCAGTATATATTAAATCAAAACCATACCATAGTATAGATGGCACAATACAGTTCTTGCATTTCCTTTAGTCTGAGCTGGACAATTATTTTCTAATATAGAAGCCACTTCAAACTGCTTCTTGCTAGAAGATATATAGATATGCAAATATTGTTAAAATAGGTCTCTATCCTCTTCCATGGCTGATACAGAACAAAAATTAATAGCACATAATCAGAATGCAAAATCAGGTCTTACATATTTTTTTCATCCTTTGTTTTTATAGCTAGGTTAATCCATCCAGGTCACACAATTTCCATGGAAGATTAGCACATTATGTTCATTATTTTATGCAACAAATTGTTCTAGAGAATCTAAAAATTATGATAATGTGGACTTTTACATCCTTTTTAAATTAATTGTATATGACTGGGACATTCTTGTTTTTTTCTCCTCCTACTTGAATCACACTTCTTGACATGCATTTGCTATTGCCATATTATTTTGTTTACTACTGTGATGGGATTTTATCAATCTACTTCCAATAATATTTGGATAAAAATTGTTTTGCTCTCCTAGACCCTTCAGAAATTACACTGAGATTCCAAAGACAGGCATCATCTCACCTAATTTATTGTCTTCTAAAAGTGGAATGAAGAAATAAAATTTGCACATTCATAGTGCCTTTCTTAAATAAATTAAATTCTCAAACCTCATTACTATATATATATTTCTACCAAAAATATGAACCCACGATCTCATGATCTTCTAGTCCAGACTGCCTCAAACTTGTTATCCAATATTGTCTCCTATAATAAAATAATAAAGGATAGTCCTGCAGTCACTGGGGTATACCCACAAGGTTTCAGAGCTGCAGTATCTGGGCTCCTCTTAGATTTTTGTTTGTTTGTTTGTTTGCATATTGTGGTTTGTTTTTTTTTTTTGGCCAGTACAGTATCTTCCCCTGTTTGCTGATTTTGGTTCACTGAGATTATTTCACAGAGATAGAGCTACAAGGAGTAAGGTGTTTCTGATAGGAAATATTGGAAAAGAAATATAAGTCTCAAGGAGACTCAACATTTTGTAAAGACATAAGATTCCTTTTGAGATGACCACTAATGATTTTGTACAACAGGTTTGTCCTGTGTCCAGTGTGCTTCACAGATCAGAGGTAAGGTGTCAGTGGAGGACTACAACATAAGCCCATAGAGTCTAATTGGTCTCATTCCTGTCATTCTCTCAATTTTTCTACCTCATTTTTGGTTTATCAAGAGGAAAAAATTTCCTTTTACTCTAGAATTTTGAACTACCATCAGAATTTTGAACTACTATCAGAATTTTGAGCTACATCTTAGCACGATAGAAAAATATCTCCCGTACCCCATGGGTTATGAGTTATTTTCTTGGCTAAAATCATGTACCCTCATAAAGAAGTTCTGCTTTTCATTCAACCTCAAAGGTTATTCATTCCAGAAGTGCAGAACACTGTTTGAGAAAAAGGACATAATTGTTCCTTATACAATAGAACTGGATCAAACTGAAAACTGAGCTCACACATCATTTGCAGATTTTCTCTTATTTTGACACAATTTTCCCACTTCTTAATATGCATTTCTTACTGAATGATTTTACTTATTGTATTCTATAAAAATGTGAAGATGTTTAGAAACAAAGTATAGTACAAGTAGGAGGCTTACAAGCCAACATATGCAAATAAGAAAGTGTTGATAGTTTATGAAGTTTTCTGAGCACAAGGAATGAGAGGTCTGCTGAAAAAACTCAGAAATTATTACCTTTTTATAAGCTAATAAAAAAGTGGAAACCATTTGACAATTGTAGTTTTCTGGAGAAAACACTATAGACATTTTCCCCTTCTATGTACTCAAACAAATATAATGTTTAGATACCTACTTACTGAACAACTGATCTTTAAGGTCTCTTTCAGTCCAAACCATTCTGTTATAAGTAAATATTTCATGACATCTCTTAGAAAATATCACCAACTTGTTATAAATGGTAAGTATCCCCATGGAACAATTTATAGTTAAGCCAAAGACTACAAATAAAAATGACACATATCCTAAAACAGCTTAATTTCCCGAGTCTTCTCAAAATAAACAAATAAATAAATAAATGTTAGATTAATTATTAATTGCAAATTATTTTCACAGCAGTATTTCAGAAGTAATTCATTTGTTCTTTCACAGATCACAGAATCACAGAATACTTGGTTGGAAGGGATTTCTGGAGGTCATGTGGTCCACCCCTTGCTCAAGCAGGGACAACAAGAGCATGTTTTACACGTGCTTAAAATTAAAAATGTCCTGTCAGAAATAAGTCTCTACCTTCCAGATTAGTTTCCACCTTTCCTTTGAGTATTTATATTAGGCAATGTAAAATGTAAAAATACAAGTTGATACTAAGCAAAAACATAGGTTCCCAGTATTTTAATTTCACAAGCTGCTGTTGTGTTGTGAATATATACTTACAGATATGATGCATTGATCTCCAAAATTAGCTATGAAATTGTGAGAATCAAAGGAAATGATGTAAAGAGATTAAGTTTTATGTCATTAGAGGCAAATATTTTATCTAATAATTTAATTATGACATACAATAAGTAAATAAAGAATAATGCAACAAAGATGATGTCAAAATTTTTGTGCAACAATTATATGAAATGCATTCAAATGATGATTATGTGGATACACAATCTAAATGAGAATAAATACAGAAAGAAGAATGACCAGAAAAAATAAAAAATAAAGAACATTTTAAAACAACACTAGTATGGGAAATAATAAATAAATTTACTTAGGCAAACTAAGAAAAAACTTCAAAAAGATCCTGGACATCTGTAGGTGGGAATACCTGCCTGAGCAGGCATTCAGGGCCAGAGGAATGTAATCTTCATGATAAAGTTCTTCATGAAAAATTCCTTTATTACCTTAATAATAATACGAAATATGCTACTCTATGCAACAAATATGCTACTCTATACTCTATGTAATAATATTTTATGATTTGGTCTTAATTCAAAAAGCTTGTTTTATATATGATTTGTTTGTGGAAAGCTATGCTATTCTCTATTTTGCACTGTCAGTAAAACCTGATAATCTAACTTCTTAGCTTAATAATAATTAAATTATCATAGGCTGCCTGTAACAGTCATTCATTAGTATATGGCTTCTCAATTTTTTATTTTATTCTCTAATATTTAACATATAATCTTTCATAGCACCCTAACTGGAATTAAGTAAGAGGTTTATAGACTAGCAGAAACAGTTTTATCTGTTTGTCCAAAGTTTCCATGTTAATGAACACTCAGTTCAAAAGCTGAGTCTGAGCAAAAATGTCTAACCTTCCTAGCAGCTCACATTGGATCAATGTCCTTTTAGAAGGAAGAAAACTTTATTCTTTTTCTGTAAGCATTTGAACATACATTGGGAGAAGGGTCAAGAAGAAAGCTGAGATGGTGGAGGAAGACAGACAAAGATAGTAAGGGCTTGGGTACACTAATGGGAAACAGATGCATAGACTGGTCTTGGAGATGATAATGGAGAAGATTTTTTCAAAGGAAACCAAAGTGATTGTGCAAAGTCTCTTATAAGCAGGAGCTACTATATACTGTTAATCCAAGAGAAATCCTGAAAGGAAGGGTCCATCTTTCACACAGAGGTTCCAGCACTGCTTTTTTCCACATTCATTTATTTATATTCTGTCTTGTTTTGAGCTTCTGTGTCTAAAAATAGTTTGATTTTTATTCTAATAAACCTAGCTGGAGATGTTCAAAAACCTCTTGGGTTCTCTGGTATGAGCAGGTCTTTCAGGCTCATCCCTGCAGGGTGTGAAGCATGTGGGTGCTAGCCCAGATGTGTGTACTGCTTCCAGAGTAAACACAGACTGAAAGTCACAGTAAGGAGGAAAGGTAAGGACTGTTTGTTTTTTGTTTTTTTTTTTTTTTTTTAAGAAATATTGAATATATGTTATATTTAAGAGATATGGAAGATATTTTTCCAAGCATATTTTGTGGATATAAAGGCTGAAATATATTTAAAATGCCTTGCCTTTTTAAGTACTACATCATCCCTCTAATGTTCTATACAGCTCTAAATGATCTTCAAAATGTTCTTCAATCCCTCTACAGTTGTACACAGCTCTGCAGTCTTATGTGTGACCATCTTAAGTGGAATATGTTTACTTAATTATGTGTAATTGTACAAGCATAAAAGTATGTATTCGGTTCAGCCTATGATTATGTCTTTGAATCACTTTTCCTTTGGCTTGTATATCAGTACTGCTGAAAATTCCTTTAATTGTTGTCACAACAAGACAATCTGGGTTTATATGTGTGATTTTTTTCTTTCCTACGAGAAAAATCATAGATTCTGAGAAGCAGTATTTTTCTGTCTTGACATACTAGCTAAAACATGCTGAGATATATTTGTATTCATAACTAACAGCACATTCATTTTACTGCTTAACTAGGCAATAAAAATGCACAACAGCATATAAAGAATAACTTACCATGCTGAATTCAATCATATTTTAGCAATATTTCTCACTATTGTGCCTGTTGACACATGTTCCACATTTGGAATTTCTCCCACCATTAAAAAAAGTTAGAATATGGAAATAAGCATCAGATCAAAATGAAATGGAAAGATCTAACTATTTAAATAATTGACATTTTTGCACTTCTTTATAAATCATTGTACGCTGTAGGCCAGTATAAAAACAAAAACTATGTTTCATGCAGTTTAACAGGAACAGAAATGATAAAAAAGCATGATGTAGTACTGAGCTATGGAACTACAAATATGGAAAAAACAACAACAACAACAACAACAACAAAAAACACATTAAGTATAACCTGTGTTATATTTCTAATAATCTTAATTTCTGCTAATGAGAAATAAGTAGGCACAAACTTGCATGTGTTGCACAAACTTGATGGAAATATTGACTTTAGACAATGAACTGTCTAACTTTTTAAGTAGAACTTTAAGATGATGTACTGATATGGTTAAAGGGAATCTCAGAAAGAAGTCTTTTCATCTATTGATATTACAAGGGTATACTGCATTGGTATTGTAGGGTTTTCACTATCAGAGGCCCATTGAAAACATCAGCTGATGTTTATCTGCAGTCCAGATGTATTACAAAGTTACACAGGAAATTTTATATGAGAATCTCAATGGTCATTAGAACTCATTCAATTGTATAAAAATAGTATAAATTCTTCTACTTCTCATTCCCACCTAAAATTTTTAAAAAGCTACACACATGCTAAGCAACAATTAGATATTATATCATACTGAGAGTTGATGGCACGTAAGGCTACAGCTGTATTCTAACTTTTGACCTCATGTTCTAGAAGTCACTATTAAGAGCAGGAAGCTGTCACAGCACAACTTCCTTTTGTTATCTCACAGCTTTTTCTTTAAATATCTATTTCCAAAATTCCATGGCGCACTATTAAAACTACTCCAACCACCAATATGTAAAAAACCCACAAGAAAAATAATTAAGAAGATTCCAGTACACATTATGTGTCCCTCACACTACTATACCTACTTCCATCAAACAATGACAACTAAAAAAGCAGGTAGGAGTGAGAGACAGAATTTTGTGGCATTTTCACCCTTGTTTATTCTCAACATTAAGGATTTATATAAAATTAATAAATGTTAACTTAGAGTGAAAGAAGCCCAGAGCTTGATTTTCGAATTGCAGACAATTTGCCTTTTTCTCTAATTTACTACAATTATATTCCTGAGTTGCATGTTTCTAATATATAAATCAGTAAGTCACCATGTAGCACTTGTTTGGCTGCATTTGCAAATATGTTTAGTCCCACTTCCCTCACACACACACAACAGCCAGTCAAAAAAATTGTTACCTGAATATCTACAGTAAAAAATATTGATCAACTGTACTGAAAATACTTTATTTTCTGAGGATACTGTCTGTGTTTAATGCACATGTGTCCATCATCTCCAGAGCTTCAATTTAAAAGCATATTCTGACACATCTTGCTGCTAAATAGGTTTTAGGCCATGCATTAGTAGTGGCCTCTCTGATACTCTGTGGGTGTAATGTCTTAGAACACCATTGCTTATCATCCTGTCTCCTGCTTGGTACAAGCACAGCTTTTGGAATCGTGATAGCATTGTGAGCAAATATGTACCTTTCCTCTTTTAATTGTTGAACGACTGTTTACTTTGTGCCCTGAAATACTGAACACATTTTGGCTTAGCTGGGTTTTATTCACTTATCTTCCAGTGTTTCTTAGTGATTTTTTAATTTTTATTATTTTTTTTAGGGGGTGGGGGGTGGAGGGGAAGAGGGCAGGGAGGTAGGGAACAGGAGGTTGTGTGTTCACAGTCCTTGGATGTGTGAGGATATCTGGACCAAAGTCAATGGGGAATTGAAAATTTTCATTAATCTCATGAATTTCCCATTTTTCATCAGTTTTAGCTAAAGATTAACTGGTAGCAGTTCCCTCATATCCCTAAATTCGGGAGGGAGCAAGTTAGACTTTGGAAATAAGTATGAGTAGAAAGATTACATGCAAAGCTCAGAAAGAAACATGTATCATGTATCATGTATCATGTATCATGTATCTTATTTATTCCTTTAGTGTTTTTAGAGATAAATATTGCAGCAGTTTGATTTTCATATTACAACTGATAGGCTTTTGGTATTGGAAAAGTTTTAAGAACATTTTAGGAGATACAATTGATGTACTGTCTACTAATAGACTATTGGGTAGTAGCGGTGGCAGTAGTCTTGCATTTATTCCAGCTATTTTTAACCACGTAAGAGGTAGGGATCAAGGCTAAGCTAGTTACCTAGGTTATTTCTACAGTCAGTAAATAAAGAGAAAGGCACTTAAAAGAAGCATTCGTTCCCCTGCTATCAATGCAGTTTAAATGAGTCATCTTTGGGAACTGCTAGTCAGTTCATCTAAAGACACTCATCAGAAGAATTTACCAGCAATTTGAAATACTAGCAGCTCTTGTGTCTTTCAGATGAGAATGATAAGTGTAGCATCTAGAACTACATTAGGAGAATCTTTCAACAATTTCTTCTAAACTAACATTAATTATTTGCATTTATCTTTGGTCCTATAACAACACAGGAGAAAGAACATTGATTTTCAACATTCTCCTGAGTTGGAATTCTTAGGACCATAGAGAAAGTGAATAGATAACATTAGTGTATATACAGGTCAGCATACATTAGTGTAAAAAAAGCTGCCAAACTAAACTTTTGCACAAACTTCTGGTTCAATAACTAAATTATTAGAAAAAATAAATAAATAAAAATTACCCTTTAGACTTTCAGGCAACCTGGTCCTGAAAAGTATCTGGCTCCCTCTTCTTCTTTTCCTTCTGTCACACACTTATGTCCCCATTAGCCTTCTCTTCTTCAGGCTGAACAGTCCCAGCTCTCAGAGCTTCTTGTATGAAAGATGCTCCAGTCCACTAATCAGCTTCATGGCAAAGTGTTGGATTTGCTTCAATAAGTCCATATTTTATTTATTTTTTGTTTTGTTTTGCTTTGTTACTCAGTAGCCCAGAACTACTCCAAAAGTGTCCTCATCAGTATGTAGTAAAAGGTAGAAGGATCTTTCCACATGATGAAAATGGTCTTCCTAATGCAGCCCATGATGCTATTTGCCTTTTTGCTGTGAGGGCACATTGCTTGCCTATGGATAATTTATTGTCCACCAAGCCCCCCAGGTCCTTCCTGGCAAAGCAGTTTGCCAGCTATTCAGACCCTTAACCTCTACTGGTGCATTATTCATTTGCCCCTGTTGCATTTTCTGAAGTTCCTCTCTGCTTTTTTCTCCAGCCTGTCCAGAACTGAATGCTAACACCACCATCTGGTGTCACTCACTCCTCACAGTTTTGTGTCATCTGTGAACTTGCTGAAACTTCACTCTGTTCCAGCATCAAGGTCATTAATGAAGATGTTGAAGAATCTCATGTTCAACAGTCTGAATGGTTTCACTTGTTGACAGTTTACAGTCTTACTTGTAAACAGATGTTTACAAGTCTGACAAAGAGCAGCTGAACTGGTGTAGTTTAGCCTAGAGAAAAGGGGGCTCAGTAGAGACCTTATCACACTCTACCATTGCCTTAAAGAAGGCTATAGTGAGGTGGGGATCCGGCCCTTCTCCCAAGCACTATGTGATAAGATGAGGGTAAAATGCCTCAAGTTGCACCAGGAGAGATTTAGGTTGGAAAAATTTCTTTACTGAAATGGTTGTGTGGCACTGGAATAGACTGCCCAGGGAAGTGGTTGAGTCACCATCCCTGGAGGTATTCAAAAAACACGTAGATGAAGAACTTAGTAGCATGCTTTAGTGTTGGACTTTAATACTAGGTTAGAGGTTGGACTAGATGATCTTAGAGGTCTTTCACAAAGTGAATAATTATATGATTCTATGATTTTAAAACAGTAATGATCGCAGTATTGATTCCTGGAGTACACCAATAGTGATTTGGACTTAATGCCAAAGAATAATAGGAACGTTGAATTAATCTCACTTTTAAAATGAGATGAATCTACTGGATTGTTCCCTGAAGTGAAAAACACCTAGTATATCATAATTTGGGTTCCAAAATGATGGAAATAGAATTTCTCAGTAACACATGCAATTAATCCCTTATATTTTGAAATTGCTACAAGCATAGTTAATTTGACATTCTGAAAGTGTTCAACCCTCTCTGAAATGCTGTTGCATCCTATAGCATGTCTGCCAAGTCAGTATATACCTACACAAACACTGTAATTACCTAAGCTTTATCTTTTCCATCACATTTAAGGTCAAGCTTGAAGAGGCATATTCTTATTGTGTGTGTTTGGAGTGGATTGAGTTGTGGGTTTTTCCTTTCTACTTTGCAGAGAATAGAACTTTTGGGAAAGGGATCTGATTTCAAATACCCGATCTTATCTGACATTCAGAAAATACTTTCTGTACAGCAATTGACTGGTAGCAGTAAGGTAGACAATAGGCTGTATTATCATGTATGTTCCTCACTTGTTATTTTCACCCTTGTGTCCTGAAGCCCATAAATATAAAATAAACAAACTGCAAAACAACCATAAAGAGAAAACACTGTATTATGAATGTGATATCTTCATGTGTATGATATATATATAATAGAAGTTATGGTTGTTCTTACTCCTTTAGAAACAATTTTCTCTGTTCAAAATATTTAAAAATATGGAAGAACATATAAATTGTTTTTCTTCTAATATTAGTGGATGAGAGAAGTTTTTGAAGGACTCTATTAATTTTTGATTACCATTTATTTCTTTTAAAAAATGAAAATTTCCAGAAAGTAGAACAAAAACTACTTTTGATTAAGCACAATAGTAACTTGCAATGAATTTATCACATATGTGAAGAAGCTTTTTGTCTTATGTCTTATGTCTTATGAAGTCTTAAGTCTTATGAAGTTAAATTATGCAAAAGGCTACCATATTTTTTTTTCTTTTCTTCTAACATTAGAAGCATGGAATTCATCCCATGTCATACTGTAAATCTTTTCCTATTGGCTTCTCTTTAACTATGAGCTACTTATATAAGCTCTAATTTGGAAAAATAAAAATGGTAAGTACTTGATTTTAAAGACATTGAAATCAGAGTTCAAACTGAAAGAATGCAAAGAATGTTTGGTCCCTTTGATATTTTTAGTCACTGCTGTGTACACTATCTGGGGGGGGGGGCCCCCGGGGGGGGGATGGGAGTATTATGCTTATTTAATTCCCTTGAATATTGTTTCATGATATTTCTCAGAGAAACTTCATGATATTGCTCAGAGAAGCCATTCTATGATTCTATGAAGGTAAATACTCAACTATACTCAACCTCATGAGTACAGTCAAATTAGAATGCTATCCCATTATTTTTGTATATGGTAGACAATGCAGTTTGTTTCTTCATTTCTGGATTTCCCGTGTCTCAGGAATACTACAGATGAAAGTTCCTCCTTTGATGTATATGGTTTGCAGTAAGGAGCTCAGATCTACTAGAAAATGTTTTTACAAGGACCTCAATTTCCTCTGTAGATATTTTTTTTAAAAAATAAAATAAAATAATAATAAAAAAAAGCTAAAAAAATATTTCTGTAAAGGCATGAGCCTATATATCAGTGGCCTCAGCTGGTGCTTCTGCAGAAAAATGCTTAGTTCAATCTCTTTATTGTTCTAGAGATTCACTCAAGAAATCAACAGCAACAAAAATATTTCAGATATATTCTACATTTGGGGTTTGATCTTTGCACATCAAATTCTTTGAAGTAGATAGTACTTTGAAAAGATACTAACAAAGGAAGTAGAAAAGTGTTTCTAGAGAGCTAGTGAATTTATGTATATTCTTATATCTAAATTGCAAATCAGGGGTACAAGTAAGAAAATTAATAATTTCTGAATTCACTTTATTCAGTAATATATTTTCTTCAATTTGTCTTAGAATTTTGTAGATCCAGAGAACCAAGAAACAATATTTATTCCTTATTTTTCTACTTTGTCATTACTTGTTGTGGCTGCCAAATAGTGAAGTTAGGTAAGATTCATGTCACTTTGTTTTAGCTATGTAAAAGCTGAAATGTGCTCTTGCTCTTTTTCTCTCTCTCTCTCATTTGTGGAAGTTAGTAAATTATCTGTTATAACCCTGCCCCACCCCCCAACACCTGAAAAAAAAAAAAAAAAAAAAAGTTTTTTGAGCCAAAACACATCACCATTCAGATGACAGTACATGAACATACACCCTAACATGATGCCTTGAGTTGAGTCTTCTGGAAAAAGAAGCTGAGTGGTATTCACGACTGTGGTCAAAATTGTCAACTCTCCAATATAAGTAGCTCTTTGTAGAATACCAAGGGTTACATAAAAGGTATCACATTACTTTGAGAAGTTAAGAGAACCAAGATGAATGATGTGCACAATAGATATCCTACCTTTAGACTGAAGAGTCTATCTGTGTCTTTGACTTACCCACACTACCTGGTAAAAGCAGAATCTCATTTCACTCACTGCATTGAAATGAAGCAGCTCCCTGCCTTATTGTCCTACTGTATAGAGAATTTATTCCATATAAAATTATATACTTCATCTGAATGCATCAAATGAACTGACTTTCTGATCATGCCAGGTACTGTTGGTGAGTCAAAGATACAGACAGCCCATAGATTACTTCGCCCATTAACATAACCTGAAGGCATGAGTCCACTTGTAGCTGTTAAGCTCTTTAATGGGTATCTCCTTCTGCTTTCAAATATCATGTAGTAAAGACATTAAGATCTTACTCTGGGGCATGCAGGTAATAGTACATCCTCTGTGTGTTGTACTGTGATGAATCTATTGAGCAGAAACTCTAGCAGCAGCAAAACGATGTTCTGGCTAATGCCTGTGGGAAGCATGAGAGAGTGATACCTTGAGTCAGAGAAGTGGCTTGCATGATGTATAAAAGGAACTGTCTCAGGATAGACAACCAAAGTCATTTTTTTTATTTTTTTATTTTTTTATAAGGAAGATAACTTACAGGAGTCTACTGCAACCAAGAAGTGCCAGACACAGTCTCATAGATGGAGAAGATCTATGATTTTATCTTAAGATATTGTCGGAATTAGGATAATTCTATGCTCAGGAAAGATATGGGTCCATGCTGTAGGTCTTTGCTTTGGAGTTTGAGCCAGTGAGTTACTGTATATGTGCTATCCCCATAAATGAAACAAAAGAAACAAAGGGAAAATGTGGGTGGAATTACACCCTTTTCATATCTGTATCCAGATATTTCACACTGGTTTTGTAACCAGTGAAGAGAAACGGGCATTTTTAGGGCACAATTCATCTGATATATTTTAGACACTGACTTTAGAATGAGATGAATCACAGCGTACAAACACATTTTTCTGCACTGGCTATAAAGGGATCCTAAGTGTGACTAGCTCAGACATTGCCATCATAGTTGTCTGTGTTTGGTCAAAAGAATGTAATTCTAAGAAGACAACAAAAAACAACTCCAATCAGCTCACAAGTAATGGACATACATCCAACAGATGTATGCCAAAAGTCCAAATGGAAGAATGGACTGAATATGTCACCTCAGGAGCTAGGCCTTCATGCATCAGTTCACAAAGATATGTGCTCCATAGTATTTCTTGGAAGCCAAGTGTTTCCTGGATTGCCCTTCTCTTGTTATTAAGGGCCACTAAAAGTATTTTCTTCATAACTGGTTAGGAAACCATAGAACTGGAGATTTTAAGAGCATTTAAAGAGCATTTAAAGATTTTAAGAGCAGTGTTTCACATCACTGCTTCATTGTTAGTCTCCCTGAGCTGTCTATTGCAGTGGCAGAGAGAGGCTTCTACAAAAGGTGTTTCAGAGTAACAGTGTAAGGCAGGTGCTCTAAAGGAACCAGTCTGAGCAATGTGGCATGTGTACAATCATATAAGCCTCACCATAAAACACATTTCTGGATTTCAGGAGCTATTTAAAAGTAAGAGAGCTATCGCACGTATAAGAGGGCTAAGCTAGGAATGGATATGAATTGTAGAATATAAAATCAAATTTATTTTTTAATGTCATAGAGGTTTTACATCTATTATTTGCCTATTTTATTTTATCTAATGTATTGTGGATATTTTGTTTCTTTTCTCAGTAAAAACACTTCACTGTTTGTATTATAGTATGTAGGACCAACTAAAACTTTAAATTAGCAATCAGTATTTTTGAACTTCAGTTGCAAATAGATGTTATTTATTTATTTATTTATTAGTCAGCAATTCTTTTACTGTACTTATTTTCCCTAAACTCTAAAATTCTATTTCCTCTCATAAGTACACTCCAGTTACTGGTATTACAAAAATGAGAAAAGAAGATTATGAAAGTGGACATTCATATTTACTGAATTTATTCTTGACAACATTTAAGAAAACTCCTTTCTGTCTGTGTATTGAATTCATCAGAGTGCTGTGAATTGCTCTCAATAGCACATTCACTCACACTGAAATAACTGTTTTAATTATTAAGCACATCTCTGTGATATTCTTGTAATTTAAGAGACAAAAAATGAAAGCTTCCTGTCACTAATCTGAAGCAATATAGACTCCTCAGAGAAAAAAACAATTTGGAAGTTTATATTTAAAACACTCAAGACAAAATCATCAAAGGCCCCTTTAAAGGTTTATTGATTCCCTACTATCAAGCTCTGTTTATTTAACTATTAATTGTGTGCAGGAGAAAAAAAAAATATCACAATGCAATTTTTTACATTTTTTTGCCATTAGAAAGTTTGATAGCAGTCAGTCTTCTACTGCTATGGTTTGAGTTTATATATAAGTGATATACAGAATAGCGGAAAAGGTCATTTAAGCCTTTATTGATCATCATCATGGCACCAAGGGGCATGGATGGGACTCTGTAGGTCAGGTTAATGGTTGGACTTAAACTTGAAGTTCTTTTCCAACCTAGATTATTTTACAACTATGTGCTTCTATCATATTTGTCATATGCTAGGGATAAGAAGTCCCTCCACACCTGACAGGCTATTTTATTGATGTTTTGGTTTGGGGCTTCTTAAAAATAATAATAATAATAATAATAATAATAATAATAATAATAAAAACTCTATCAATGAAGCCTTGGAAAACAAAGTTTTTCTTTTGTTACAAAATTTATCTCTGGCATAACTTAACAGATGCAACTTAATACAATATTAGTAAATGGATAGATTGAAGCCGGGAGAAAAATGGAATAAGCATCTCCTGAAGAAATTAGAAAAGAATCTGCTACAAGGCAGAGGACGCAATTCCTTCTGCTTCACTACTATTTTTTATTATTTTTTTGGAATTATGGCACATCAGTTTAATGAAATGGAGTTCCAGCTGTTCTTTGGATATCAGAGGTTACCACAGATAGATGCACACAGAATTATTTAGGCTTTGGAGAGATGTTCCCTACACAAATGGAGCTAGTTTTATTTGACAGATCACAGAGATAGAGGGTAAGCAAATGTGATGCATGTACTCACAGAGAAACTATGCCTTCATGGCTCTGAAATGCTTCTTAGCCCTATGTGTAGCTATTCATCCCAGGACTCTTCTCATTTCTGCCTAGAGACCCTTATCTAAAGCGTGCTGGAAATCTGATGAGTAAGCTTATAATTATCATCATGGTAGTGGAAAGCTGCTAGTGTACATGGTGTGTTTTCTGGGCAGCCAAAGGCTTCCTTTCCATGAAGCGTCTATTTGCATGGACTCTAATTGACAGTAGGCAGAACTGACTTGGAATGAAGAAGCAGTAATGAAACCTCTCCTACATCTTCTGCTTAGCTTGCATGACCTAATTGCATTTCAGTGCAAGATAATATGCTGCAGATTGTACTGTCCTTCTAACATTGTCTCTCTTAGTTACTCAACATAAATTAATATAATAATCACAGCTAGACTAGCCCATAAATAACAAATAATTTGAATGTTTTCTCATCAAAAAAAATAAACAAATGCAAGAAAGGCTCATAGTCTGAAAATCCCCAAGTAGCTTCCAAGATATCAGTAGAGTTTGTGCTGGTAAATCTGAATACAGAATGAGAACTGAAGATGACAAATTTTGGATGCATCTTGCACCCACTGGATTGCTTCTACTGAAAAGAAAGCAGAAAATTATTACTGCATTATGTTTTATTGTGACAATGTATGAACTTCTACACATAAGAAGTCTTTAAAACAGGAACAAAAGGTAGCTTTTAATAAAGAATTATTTTAATTCTATGGAAGCTTATTCACCAAGATTTAGTGTTTTTGTTTTGTTTTGTTTTATTCTGTTTTGGTTTTTCCTGGGTGCTTTTTATTTTAAAGAAGAAGCAAATTGTTGGCCCTTAAACCCATACATAGTTTTGTAAGCCTTCTTTATAGAATGAATTAGTTTATTGATCAGGAAGCTTCTGTCTGAGTGCTCAGTGGAAAGTCTTAATGAAACACTTATCTGAGAAAAAGATTAGTAATACAGCCAGTGAAAAACAATTTTCCCAAAACATTTCCCACATCTCCTAATCTATTTTACATTATTTCCCATATTTTCCCATGAACTTCACAGATACATGGTTTTGTGCAAATAATAAGTTATTTGGCAGAATTTCATGAGATTGGAAGTTGCTCTATAACAGCTAGTCACATTTCAAAGTGGATTTTTTTCCTATTCTGAAATATTGAAACCTGGTCTAACTAGAGGGTAAAGTTCCCAGCATTGATGTTTGTTAAATAAATAAATGAATAATAATTAAAAATAAAAATAGAAATAATATAAAAGATTGGAACTCACCCAATAAAAAATCATTGTTTTTTGATCTTGGCAGGATATTCCAAATGCACATTATTATGTTCTATATAATAAATTCTATGAAATAATATGTAAGGATGCCATGTTAAAATAGCTTTTAATATCTGACATAGGTCCATAAGATGCTGCACAAGAAGTATTTCCTCAGAAGTGCATACTTCTCACAAAAGATATTCCTTGTTCTTCATTACATAATACCTCTCAGAGTTCTGAAACTCTGGCAATGTTACCACATTGTAACTAGCCACAGAAACTGTGAAACAAGAAGAGCATGGGGGATTATCACTACTTAGTGGCGAGCATCACTTTTTGCGTTTCATCAAATGATTGCTCTAAATTGGTCATATACTGCCTGCAAGGAGGCTCCTTTTTCTCTCCACATCAAGACTACAAATGAATAAAGATGCCAGCTACCTTTCTGTGAAATGAGGCCACATGATGTGCTGTAGAGAAAACCACGATTAGGTTCAACCAGGGTAAGAATGAAACTTTTCTGATGAATCCCAATTGGTTTTGGTCAAAACTTCTGTTGCTTTTCTTTTCACCAGCAAAATTTGTCTTATTCAAAAGTTCAACTAATTCTTTGTGCAATTCATTGCAATGCTGATGTCTAGGATAGTTGGTTATGGCCAAAGAAAAACTTGTAATGTAAACCTCAGGTAACAGACTGGGGGATCTTGAGTCAAAATTTAGCTCACAGAATAAGTGTTATTAGCTAATATAGCCTGTGCTTTCAGTGAAGGTACTGAGACCTGCAGAAGTGTATTCAGACCAGTATGTCTCACTAATATATTCAGTTTAGTGCCTAACAGATTCAAGAAATTTGGTTTGTCTCACTGTATGCACTGTATGTGATATTCCCTGTACTCACACACTGTACAAATCTTATTTGTGGTAGTTGTCCATAAAAGTTTCAGCTTGCTGTTGAATCTATCAGAGCTTGTATCCATGTCTTCCTTTTCTTTGTTGATGAGTCAATGGACAGAATCTACTGAATACTTATTTAACAAAAAATTTAGCTTTATCTTTCTGTAAATTCTTTCATCTGAACAGAGTCCAATGCTATTTTCAATTCTCAGGCATTTCTACCTTTATTTCTGGTGCATTCTAAACCCCCACTCCTGAATCTCCAACTGCTTCTAAGGTTTCTCTCTCTGGATATTAGTGTGTTCTCTTCATGCCCATCCTGTTCTTTTTTTCCCTTTGCTTCGTCTCTCAGAGCAGAACTTGAGGGCTCTTTTAGATTTCTTTGATATTTTTATAGCCTTCCAGGCTCTTTCCAGAGAGTTCCCATTAACTTGTCATCTATATTATTTTTCTAAAACCCATTTTTTACGCTACAATATGTTTGATAAGATATATCCAGTGGTATACACTTTCACCTACCCAGTGATGGATTAGATAGTGCTTTACCATCTAAGTCAATACATCTTCTTATTTCTTATTCTCTTCACCTTGATTCAACTTGACTCCTCCATGCCAGAGAATACACTTTACATTTTGCACAGAGCACTGCAGCCAAAGTTCTGTAGTTCCATTTTATGTTATTTTAAAGCTGAAGACACTTCATCCTCCAATTTCCATATTGAATTCACACTTTACTTTTTAAATGTATTTTTGTACCTTGCCTTGGCTGAAGCATCTGTTCCCTCCCAAACTCCCAACCTTTGTTCCCGAATTGTCAGATTCTGTGTATATCTATAAACTATTCCACTATTTGAAATCATCTGTCACTTTTTGTGGATCAAGGAGCGATATACCTTTCATTTTTTTTTTTAATTATTATTTTTTTTTATTTTTTTCCAAAACCCACTTCATCTGCCTATCCTATCAGTGTCAATTTTGGGTAGTCTACCACTCATATACCTTCTTCTTTTTTTTTTTTTTTTTTTTTGTTTTTTTTTTTTTTTTTTGCTTTCTGTATCTAGAATACAAGTTTCAGAAGACATGACAAACTCTAAGACATTTATTTTGAGCATGTGGAGCTACACAAACAATGGTAAACTATCTGAAAAATGTACTTATTGCCAACTTAAAATCCAAGATCTAGCCTTTGTATTTGTTAGCCTCATTGTGAATTAAACCTTCCTTTCCCTCATACCAGTTTTTACTTCTCTGCTGACAGTGACAGCTAACATCCTGCCTGTCAGCCTGAAACATTTTATACATACTTTGAGGCTTTCACTATGACAGACCTGATGGGAGTCTATCTGAGCCCAATGGAATAGCCTATCCACTATAATTTTCTAGTTGACTGTCAACAGTAGCTCAAATATATATGGTAACATGTTTTTGTTAGTTTATTTTTCATCTTGTTTAAGAAGACTGTGATTTTTGTAATAGCCATGCACAAAAAT
This sequence comes from Stictonetta naevosa, assembly GCA_011074415.1. Lineage (NCBI taxonomy): Eukaryota > Metazoa > Chordata > Aves > Anseriformes > Anatidae > Stictonetta > Stictonetta naevosa. Next base: position 49,479,081 of record CM021697.1, read on the forward strand.
TCTTTTTTTTGTTTTGTTTTGTTTTTGTTTAGTTTTGTTTCCTGTGCTTCCTTTGCTGTTTTTTTTAAAAAGGATTGAAAGGATTGAATGCAACCCTTAAGGCATCATGCACAGCTTTCCAAAAAGAAAAGCTGAAAAACAAATTGGACAAGCATTAAGAAGTGCAAGTAAAGCAATTTATTTATGCAACAGTGGAATGATATGTTCTAAGGCTGAGGAGTGAAAAAGCTTCTGAGCATCTTAGTCAAATCAGGGATTGCAATAAATTTCACAAATTTAATAATCCAGTCATGCTTTTTTTGTGTGTTATCTCTGGATTTTGTTTATATAATAAATGTAATAATGGATCTTCTTTACCATATGCCCTGGAATACAGACTACATTCAAAGGCAAAGCTTCATTTCTAATTTGGAAATATAACATAAAAATGATGCAATTGTCACTTCTGACATCCATCAGTTCCTCAGTAAATAAGCAACTTTTCTTGAGCTGCTCGAGCACAGCACTCAGGCAGACTAGAATATAATATAAATATCATCTTGTTGTGGCATCTCTTTACATCTGTAGATACAAGTAGATTCACTGTATTGGTCGGATAAGTCTAGGTCATTAACCCAGATTAGCATATTTAAGGGTAGAAGAACATCAGAGGGCCTTTTGATATATATCTGTTAGAAAAGCAAATAGATCAGGAAAACAAACAATAATCTCTGAAGGTGGGACAAAACACAAATCCCAAGTATTGTCAGAAAGTGATGAAAAATTAAAGTGAATTGAATATGAAAAGTTCATCACAGTGAGCTTGCATGTATGTGGTATAGATAAATTACTGCGGGGTTGGCAAAATAAAAGGTCCTCTGAAAAGAGGGAAAACAGGGAACAAAATCTTGCTTTGGCACAAATTTTCTTCTTTGAAAAAGCTACCTAGACATCACACATGAAAGCTGTTTAAAACTTTTAACAGTTTTTAAATTTCATTTAACAGCATTTAAATTTCATTTTTTATTTGTTTGTTTCAATGATTTGTTTATTAAGAACACTATTAGTAGAAAGTCACTAGGGATTTGCTTTTAAAAAAAAAATCATAAAATTCTGTTGAGTGTTGCAAATTCTGGAAAGGAAACATCACATTACTGTGTGAAAATCAGTCTTTACTGAGCTTTCACACCTTTGCAGGTCCTATAAAGAACACCTTCTTTATGCTGCAAAGGCATGTGATTACGTATTTGAGTTCACTGTGTTTTCATTGCTGTATCATTTCTGAAAGTCAAAAGAATAAAAGTTTAATATAATTATGAAAAACTGTGCAAATATGCATGAGTACAAACAAATATTAGAGATTTGGGGTCTGAAGAAAATGAAAAAAACTAATCTCATTCAGAAAGGAAAAGAGTTAGAATTCATGCATGTATGTTAATAATTACATTTTAACTGCTTAGTGCCAGTTTTATGAAACAAATTACCTTGATAACATTCTAATACCTACTTAATTGTGCATGAACAATGAAAGCATAAAATCTGTGAGCAAAGCTGTGACTTCAGAACTGAATGATGACTTGAGGTATCTTGTTTTCAATATTTGTCTTAGTTTTGAGTAATTATGAATATTCTGCTCAAATGGTCTTAAAGAACATCAGGGGTCTCACTGTGGAAAGTTCTGAGACTATTTGTCTAAAGATGACAGATGTTACCTACACCAAAGGAAAAATTTACCTTTTGTAAGGTAAATTTACAATTTACCAAATTGTAAATTGTAAATTGTAAATTACCAAATGTCACTTGTGTAGTATTCCACAATGCAATGTTACAAATTGGAAATAGAACAGCAAGAAGATGCAGTTCTAGGAAAGTGTAAGGAAATATGTACGTACAAATCTGTGCACCTTTTTTAGCTAAATGCTCACATTATAAATATGCCAAATAGTACGTTCAGACTGATAGAAAGAGCAGGTTGAAGTCGGGCAAGAGTGCGTCCGCACTGCCATCTGGTGTTAGTGATTGCATCCGTGTTTCTTTCATGACCCGCTGGCAGTGACAGGTGCATAACCACCGAGGTGTTCTTTCTGGTTCCTTTGGTTGGTATAAACCAGTAAGCAAGTTTTACGAACAATTAAACAGCATTGGAACTGTGTTTTTCTTTCAACAGTTTCAAGGATTCTATCTGTAAAACAAGAACGTTGTAATGACTTCATGTGAAACCAACACAAGAAATGCAAGGGTTTTCTTTTAAATGGTGGCCATAATAAACTCTTCTCTTTCTGCGTATCAGCATTAGTAATAATAGTTCTGCATTCCTCCAGTTTCACCTGAATAATTCTCTCAACTTCTGTTCCTAATCCAACAAAGTAACGATCTAATGAAAACTGCTTGTGCAAAAAGAAACAAAATATAACCACCAAACATAGTTATAAACACCTTCCTCACACTTAGGGACTTCAGTCAGGTTGCTCAGAGCAAAGGCAAGGGAACAGTTTAATACCACAAGCCCAATCAGCAAGTATGGCACAGTCATCTTGTGAGTGAAGACACTTGCTTATTCCCACGTATTCCTAAAGAAAACTTCAGTGTGAGCAATTGTAGTGCATCTCTGCTACCCCTGAAGCTGCAAGAGGTTGTAAGCACTCCAAAAACTACTTGAATTTTCAGTAGTCAAGCTATCTTACACCATTCTCTGAGAATTGCCATTATTTCATCTTTCCAGTGATACTCTGATAAGGTTTTAAAAGAGTGCATTGTTTTGGAAAGCCATCTTTTTACTAGGAGAAATATATACATATAAATATGTATATATGTGTGTGTATGTATGTATGTTTCATGGTCTGCTCTAAAACGGGCAATCTTTCCACAACATTTCCACAACTGTTATCATGTCCTCTGACATTCTGACAGACCCCCACTAACCATTGTTCTGTCACTGTAGAGGGAACAAGAGTCTGGAGATTCATGACCCTGATAGCTCCTTCCTGATATTCATTTGTATTAGACATTAAGGAAGAGTAAAGGGTTACTGTAACCTAAAAAGTAGCTACATTAGACTTAATCAGCTTAAGTATGTTCAGTCTGCTTCTAACCTTCCCTTCATCAAAAAAATAGGCACAAGTCTGAACAATTAATTCAATATATATTGCTAATCTTTTTTTTTCCTTGTTTTTTTTTTTTATTTGTGCAACATATAAGTTGTTCTTATTCTCAGCACAGTGATTTTAAAAGAAGGCTTTGTACAACCAGTGTCCATTCACTGCAGTTCGTCTATATGCACAAAACCTAGTAGTCACATTTTTACATTACTCATTCTTGATGTATTTACCTTTCTGTTCTCTGGAGTCTAGTGGACTTATATTTTATACTCTTAGATATATTTAATTAGTTTGACAAAGCAAATATAGATTGAATTTTGCATTTGGAAGGTTTTTTGTTATTGGTCCAAAATTTCTTAATACGACATGACAAAGCATAGTTGGGTATATTTTCTGTCAGGTTAGATATTCGGTGCTTTAAAAAATGAAGGTATTTAAATATAGGGTTTAAACACCACATATGCAGTGCTATTTGCTACTTCATATAGTTTGTCAACCTTTACATTTGTACATGACTTCAATATATTACATATGTTAAAAAATTAGATATTGTTATGGACAATAGCCATTATACTTTAACATTGAAAAACAGTAAAGACATAATTAATGAGTTTATAATATGCAGACCAGTCTGGAGTCCATTTTTTTTTTTCTCAGTTTGTGGTCAGACCTTTATCAAACACATGTAGATCAAAGACGTAGTCAAATGCATTAACACAGGTTAATGCTTGTGATTTGTTAGCCAAAAATGGCATTTATCTTAAGTAGTAAAATGACTGAAATAAATCTGTAACATTGGGATATGATTAAACAGTGCTGTTTCTTGATCTTGAACTGAACTAATGAGCTTTCTGATCCTCTGTGCCACTTTTCTTTGTCAGATTCATCTAACTGGGCCACAAGGGCATTCCAATGCTTAGATGTGTCCAGACTAAGCTAGACATCCATCTTTCTCTTACAATCAGTGGAGAAAATGACAGCTTCAGAGAGCCTTTTCATACTGGTACAGATGTCCGAGGTTGAGGGATGTTGCACAGTCCTGGTACTGTTTCCACACTGCAGAAAAGATACCTCATTTATACCTGGCAGTTCTTATATTCAGACCTTTCCTATTGGCAAGGGAATTGAGTCATGTTATAACTTCCTCCTGGCCTGTTGACCTGAGCTATCTTTGAAAGAAAGGACAGTTGCACGGGGAAAAAATGTAAAAATCATTTCTCTTGCCAGCCTAAAATAAGTCAAATGAAATGTGTTCTTTATTGAAAAAAAAAAAAAAAAAAGTAAAAAAGTTGTTATAGGTTGAGTTATATATTAAGCTTGAAGCTTGAAGAGACCATGATTACATAAAATTAATTCCAATGAATTCCACTTTAAATAGAATATTCTGTGCATGTTTGAAGTGCTTCATTATATATTATTTTTTTTATCATATCTAAAAGATAGATGAAATAGTTCTTGTAACACTGTGGTTTTCTTTCATAGGTGACACTACTGTATACTTTTCTTCACATGAGGCACAACTTGAAATATTTGGATAAAATGAGATGCTTGCGGAAACGATCAGCAGTGTCATTCTTAGGGGTCCTTGTCATTTGCTTGCTGTTCATGAACTTGTACATTGAAGATGGTTATGTTTTGGTAAGTTTCTTAGATGGAAGAAATCCTGGAACAAATGGAACAAAACACACCCCTAGTGGATCAGTAAAGTTCATAATTCCTGCAGTTTCCCACAGTTAGTGTACCATTAGCAGTAAAGTATTGTCAACATATTTCCTGATGAACTCAACTTCGTACTACACTTAGGCGATGCCATTAAGATCTGAACAGTCCTTTTTACAGAAGTAAAATATACTGTTGTTTGTTGTAAGTATGGGAGATAATGACGGCAGAAGATATTCTCTTTAAGGTATCTTCATATGAGACAGAATATACCTTGTATTTCCCACACTTATTAATTTCCAACAGTTTTACTGTAGAAATTGCACTTTGAATATTTACGTAAGCTAGGAGCTCCTTTTTCAGTTCATACTGAATATCTCACCTGTATTAAGCATGTTTATAGGAATATAATTATAGAAGACAATTTACAGTAATTCCACATTACGTTAAGGTCCTAGTAAAAACAATTTCTTTGTAGTGCTTTTATTCTCTGTTTTTCTCACATTCTGTTTCCCCAATTTGAGTCAGTCAGGTTCAGCGCTACTATGTGAACAATTAGATATAAATGACAACTTGTGTAGGTTTATGATAGTAACAAAGATTTATCAAAAGATCTGAGTTAGGGATTTTAAAAAGTAGGCTACCGACAATGTAACATAACCCTGCAATTTATATGTATCCTATGGATGTCTCACTGATGAAAGCCAAGTAAACTCTGATTATGATTTGAATGTTCAGTTCATCATAGGTTGGATTTGGCCCAGTAAAATGATATTGCAACTTATTAACTGGAGCTTGCAAATAATAAAATGACAAAATTAAATATGTAACGTGATATGATTAGACAGTCCTCTTTCTTTCTTGAATTTGACTTGAACTACTGAGTATATTTCTGATCTTGTGGGCCACACTTCTTTGTCTGATTCATCTAATTGGGGCAGTATGAGTTTTCCAATATTCCAGAAGGCAAAATACATTCTCACTTGGGTTTGAAAAGCAAAGTCATAATATCAAAAATGTGTAACATGTAAATAATAAAATACTTGAATTTATCAGAACTATATATGTATCTTGCTAGTGATTTTAATTAAAAACACTTTACTCATAAATTTACTTATTGCAATGTTGTTAATACTGCAAATATGATTAAGGCTATGCTAGTGCTTTTTGAGCTGTTGAAAAGATAACCCATGCTTCCAGCTTGTTTCTCTATCACAGATACATTGTTTTTTCTAACAGTGCTTGCACTGAGGTTTTTCATTGTATTATTTATGCATAATTTTCTGGTTGTAATCAAATTTGACCTGGCTTATCATGTTTTTCCCGTTAGTATTTTCCCTGATGCTGCTTCTTCTTTCATTAATCATTTCCAAGTCCGTTAGTATTTTCCCTGATGCTGCTTCTTCTTTCATTAATCATTTCCAAGTCCCCCAGATGTTTCTGAAAGTGCTTTTATTATCACCACTAATGGTGTTCCTCTTCGTTTGTTTTTGAAACCTTTCCCTATCCTATTTCCCAGCTCCTTGGATGGCTCCATGTCTTATTCTTAATTTGCTCTTTTCCCCCCATTTTTAGAAATTTGCTCTTTCGTTGCTTCTCTCATCACTCTTCTGGCATGCCTGCATTCATGTAGCTCTCAGCCAAGTCTCTTGACAGTTCTCCCAGATCTTGTGATACATTTATGGTCCATCAAGCATTTTTCAAATGTGTTAGGTTCTTGACATTTTAGCTTATTTATTTAATTTTATTTTCAACTCTTATGACCATGTCTGACAGGTCTGTTAACTTGTCTGGTGTGCTTTCTCCCCTGAGATAAAAAAATAAGTAGTTAATGTGTTGGTGGTGAGGAGAGACACACTTGGGGATAGCTTTCAAGGACAGGAAGCTAACCAGTTCCCATCATGAAATGAGAAGGTCCTCAGATCCCTGAAGACCTTCTGGCTTTCTAACTATAGCTGGTTTTCTGATGGAATATCTGCTGAAGATAACTGAGAGGGCAGGTGTAAAAGAAACTGGTGTAAAGGTCCAGTTACTCTTCCCAGTCTTAGACAGAAGGCCTTGCAAGGACATGTGGGGCTGGTAACTCTTTCTCCAGATGCCAGATTTAATGGGTGGACCTTCAGGAAGTTACAGTGAAAAAGTGGGATGCATTGTAAATCTTAAGATGGGAGAGTAGAACCTTCCCTTTTCAGTTTAAGACTCTCACATGTCTGAAGAATCTCTGCAGGATTCGCTGAGTCCCTGCAGATCATTTGCTGTGGAAGTAGAAAGTAAGGACCAACTAGGGGATTTTTTTAAGTTAGTTTGGTAGATGGTATGATGTACTGATGCATATATGTCAGCACCGCAATTTAAGAGGCTTCTACTGGAGTGTGTGTACCACATCTAACCAAACATTTAAAAGACATACTGAATTAATATAACACAGATGGCAATTTATCTGTGATTTCCAGTTATTTTTTATACATACTCTGTGTTGTAAGTGAACTTCAAGAGAAGCACGCCTGACTAACTATTCTGTGAATACTACTTTATTATTATTATTATTATTATTATTATTATTATTACTGGCACTATGAAAACAATAGTTATATTGTAGATGACATAGTACCTTTAGTGGAACAGATTATGTCTATAAACAATAGAGCACTTTGGAGCACCATGACATCCACAGGAATCTCCCAAGATCCTGCAAATACCAGAAGGTAAATTAAAGGTTAATTAAGAGAGAAAAACCAGAATCATCACAGAAACAAACAAGACAGCTAAGGAGAGATGATCAGAGTTTTCATCTTCACTAACTTCTGCACAGTAGTCAGAAGGAGAAGAACCAGATTTAAAATTTATGGAAAAAGCCATGTTTCTGTTTTGCTTTCCATTCAAATAATTAATGAAAACAACAACAACAACAATGGTGTTACGCACAACAGGCATTTTTTCAAGAAGAAGAAAAAAAAATGGTCTCTTTAAATATTTTGCTTGTTACAATCAAAACATAAGTATTTTAGTGTTCCATTCTGGAACCAATGACACATGATATTTTGACCTTAAGGACTGTTTAAAAAAAATAATAAGCTTTTGGGCTAGCACAATTGTTTTGTGTTTGTGTGTCTGTCTGTGTGTGTGTGTTTTAATTTGATGAGCTCTCATGAAAATCTTCTGAAGTCTTAGTCCAATGACTTACATTTTAATCTGGATTTGGTCAACATAAACCTTCCCCTCATAATTTATGAGCAAATGCAGAGTAGTATAGCAGCACTAGAATGAAATAACCAGAGAGAGATTGCAGATTAGGAGTGTAACAGTGCAGGTAGATACCCCTGGATGTCAGCCAAAGATCTTTACTGAGCTCAGAAATGGATTATTTACTACTTCTATAAAAGAATAATAAAGAACTTAATGTGAACCCAGTATCGGTTTACAGAAATCTCTTTGTGCCATAAAATACCTCTTGACACATTTTGAATATTTATACCATCAAATATGAATGCTGCTTATTGTTTCAATGGTTGCTCATGTTAGCAGCAGAACTATTTCTGCACAATGTTGTCAGTTAATGACAGATCAGGAAGTTTTCTAGTGTATTAACATACTGTAGCAGAAGAAAGAAACTCATTTCTTCACTGGTCTGTCATCAGACTAGAATCAAACAATGTAAGCAACAAATAAGCATTCCTACCTTTAAATTCTGTCTCATGACACTGCAGCCTTTCGGATATGTTATCTTTTCTTAAGGACTGAGGGAAAGATTTTCACTGAGACCTAACTTACCTTATTGATGAGGCAATACTGATGAAGCCTCTCCTTCCCTTGTGCAACTTCAGTAAGACTCAGGGAGCCTAATAAAAGAAAAAAAAAAAAAAAAAAAAAAAAAAAAAGAAAAAAATAGTAGGTGGGGGGGGGGGTAAAATTTTTTGTTTTTTTTTTTTTTTTTTTTTTTTTTCAAACCATGCTCACCGGATCCAACAAAAACTTTGTCTGTTTGGATGATCACATGCATTTCTACTTATCACATATCTGAGTTGCAGCTACTCAGAAAAGTGACAAAATGACCTGATTGTTCTGTCTTTTGTTGTTGTTGTTTTTAATCACTGAAAACATTAAAAAAAAAAAAATCTCCACTTCAAAATAAAATGATCTCATCTGAAGCTGACTGATATTCTCTTATCCCTGTCTCAAATACTCCATCATATTTTTTTTTGCAATAATCTTCCATCCTCAACACTTCCATTAAAAGAAAGAAAGGATGAAAGGAAGGAAGGAAGGAAGGAAGGGAGGAAGGAAGGAAGGAAGGAAGGAAGAAGAAAAGAAAGAAAAGAAAGAAAGAAAGAAAGAAAGAAAGAAAGAAAGAAAGAAAGAAAGAAAGAAAGAAAGAAAGAAAGAAAGAAAGAAAGAAAGAAAGAAAGAAAGAAAGAAA
>CM021697.1:49488633-49504292 GCA_011074415.1 Stictonetta naevosa
AAAGAAAGAAAGAAAGAAAGAAAGAAAGAAAGAAAGAAAGAAAGAAAGAGATAGATTACAGAGTTTTTGTCCAAATATTTTTTCTTCTTTTCCTTTTATCATAATCTGAAGGGTTATTTCCTGTAACCAAAAATGTATGTTATTCAGTAATGGGGTTTAAAAAAATAAAAAATGAGGTGACACCTATATGCTTTTACAAAAGCTGACATTGAAAAATGTTGTTCTTGGAAACCTGCCTGTCCATGTTGCCTCTCTGGCTGGCATTCTCAAATGTGTTTCTCTCTGTCTCTCTTCCTCTCTTACTGTTTTTGTTTTCTCACTAATAGGAAGGGGACAAGCAATTAATCAGAGAAACAGCCACTCATCAGCTCAACCCAGAGCGCTATGTTCACACTTTTAAAGATTTGTCTAATTTCTCAGGATCTATAAACATTTCCTATCGCTACCTAGCTGGCACGCCTTTGCCAAGAAAAAGTAAGTAACTGCAATCTGAATGTTATGAAATGAGGTAATTTTAAAATGGGTGAAATCCATGTAGTTTCTGTGGTATTTCAAGGAAAGAGGGGCTGAGATAGATGTTGAAGATCCCAGAGAGTGTGGTAGGACAGTTATCTTTCACTGACAGTTCCTAGACAACAGCTAATTCACTCCTAGCAGTGAATGCCCCACAGTATCTTCAACTTGATTTGACTGAATGATTTTTAAATAATCATCTCACCAACATAAACAGTGCTTAGAAATCCAAGCACAGAAAGTAAAATAAAATCATCTGTGATTTTTTTGATCATCATAGAAAGCTATAAGGTAAAGTTTGTTTGAATTAAATTTGAGAAATTTCCGGTTATGTTGGCAGGTTCTCGGGTTCTGAGGGTTCTGTGCAGTACTTCACTGCACAATGTACTGAATTTTGAGCAGACTTAAGCCTTGAGGGAAGCTCTGCATTACTTTACCAGAGCAGTCTTTTACAAACCACATTATTTTAAGAAACTTGAGGCAGGTTCAACTAAATTATGCCATTTCAATTACCAATTCTTAACATATTTTACATCAAACTGGAGATATATTAACAGATATCTGAAAGAACTAATTTGGACTGCTGGAAAAAAAAAAAAAAAAAAAAATACAATGGTAGTGACTCCAAAGCAGCAGAGATGAAAATTATTTGCTTATAATTAAGATGCATCTCTCTCCAGAAAAGCGTAACAACAGTAAAAATTACTTATAGAAACATAGATATGCAGTAGTTAGTTTTCTTCTACTCTAAAATAACATCTAAATTACATCTTTCAAGAGGGAGTTCCCTATAAATTGCTCAATGAGTCCTGAAAGAGGGTTAGAAGAAGAAATATTAGCAAGGAAAAATGGTTGAATTCAGTTAAAAATGAAAATGCAGAAAGGAATTATCCATTCAATATTCATAAAAATGTAAAGTTATGCATAAGTGGAACTAGTCTTGTAGAGTGCTTAAAATGCTTAATGTTTGGCAATTAATCTTTATCTCATGCTTTTGTGCTGTATTTCATAGTGCCTTGTTTTAAAAATATTGTGTGAATAGTAAGTCATAATCCCCTTTCTTTTAGCATATTTTATATCCTTAATATTGTCTGTGTTTGTTTTTTTTTTTTTTTTTTTTTCCTGGCATATACATGCACATTGCTTTGGCTTTTGTCCATTTCACACCATTTCTTGCAGTTAACATGTAAATGAATGTTTGATGCAATAGTCTACATATGTCTATTTCCTTGCAGTAAGATTTTTCTTTCACTAAAAATGAATAAATATCCTTTGTTTCATGCAGTAAGTTTACACAACAAACTCTCAGACTTTACCATTCAAAAGATTTACTTGATATAAGCACAGCCCTGGAGGATAATTATGTGGCTAGTTAGTTCCAATGTCAGATACTCAATTTTTGTCTGAATTTTCTTTTGTACAGGGTATCTTACAATTGGGCTATCCTCTGTGAAAAGAAAAAAAGGAAACTACTTGCTTGAGACCATCAAGTCCATATTTGAGCAGTCAAGTTATGAGGAACTTAAAGAAATTGCAGTGGTAGTGCAGCTTGCAGATTTTGATTCTTCCTGGTGTGAAGGAATGGTCCAGGATATTTCACAGAAATTTGCACATCACATAATTGCAGGTAGACTAATAGTTATTCACGTCCCTGAGGAGTATTATCCAGTTCTGGATGGACTCAAGAGAAATTACAATGACCCAGAAGACCGTGTGAAGTTTCGATCCAAACAAAATGTTGATTATGCTTTCCTGCTAAACTTTTGTGCTAACTTGTCTGATTATTATGTGATGCTAGAAGATGACGTTCGCTGCTCAAAGAACTTTTTGACCACTGTTAAGAAAGTAATTACTTCACGAGAAGGATCCTACTGGGTGACTTTGGAATTCTCCAAACTGGGTTATATTGGAAAACTTTACCATTCCCATGACCTTCCACGCCTGGCCCATTTTTTGTTGATGTTTTACCAAGAAATGCCTTGTGATTGGCTGCTGATCCACTTTCGTGGTCTGTTAGCTCAAAAGGAAGTGATACGTTTTAAACCATCACTGTTTCAGCACATGGGTTACTACTCATCTTACAAAGGAGCTGAAAACAAGCTGAAAGATGATGATTTTGAAGAGGAATCATTTGATATCCCTGACAACCCACCTGCAAACTTGCACACCAACATGAATGTATTTGAAAACTATGAGGCAAGTAAGGCTTACAGCAGCATTGATGAGTACTTCTGGGGCAAAGCTCCTTCTACTGGGGACTTCTACGGGATTGTATTTGAAAAGCCCATTAAAATCACTAAAATTAAAATTGTCACTGGAACTGAAGACCGGCAAAACGACATTTTGCATCATGGGGCCCTGGAAGTCGGAGAAAAGACAGTAGGGAGTAAAAAAGGAAGACAATGCACTACTTACTTGAGACTAGGGGAATTCAAAAATGGGAATTTTGAAATGACAGATGTAGAGCACAAAGTTCTGTTCAATATTAACTGCATGAGAATACTTGTTACCAAAAGTCAAAAAGAGTGGCTAATCATTAGGAGCATTAGCATTTGGACTTCTCAAACGTCAAATCAATAAAAAGAAACCACCTGAGAAGGTACAGAGTGAATACAATCAGCTGGGTCCCAAATGGTACCATTTCCCAGAAACACTGACTTATTTCCATCTCTTTACTAGAGAAACAGTAAATCTGGGGAAATAATAAAACAAGCAAAGAAATTTATTTTTTACTTGTTCGGCCAGGCAATATGCAAATACTTATTTGTTGAAAGTCTTGAATTTTATAGGAAACACAAAGATCTGAAACCTCTCTTGAGATCTTGAACATCTTTTTATTATCATTTCTCTTTTAGAGTGACATGCTGGACTAAACGGAACAAAACATTCTATAATTACCATAATTTTTAATGCTATGACCAGTATATTGTGAAAAGAAATTGGATTCCACCTTATGCACATATCAATTTAAAAAGTTATGGTAGTATGAATTTGTACAATAGTTGGTGATGTGTTTCTTTTAAAGGCACTTGTGACAAGGAAGTCTGTCCTGATATTGGCAGTTTCATTCTGAGCACTGTAAGAAAATAGTATGGCTGATCATTGCAACTTCTTTTCAAAAGCGAATGTATGTAGAATTATAAATTTGACATGACAACTGTGAAAAAATAGATAATTGCATTTATTATTCTGTCTCAGTAAATAAATACCTTTTTTTTTTTTTTTTTTTTTCTGGGTCCTTTCACTAAGAGAAGTATTTCTTGGCTTCTATATTATTTAGGGAACCAATTTACTTTAATTTAAATAAAATGTTGCATAGTAAGCAAGCATTCTGCTTGTATACAAATTTTGCTATCAAATCCAGGCACCTCAGGGGCAGCCCTGTTGTCTTAGGCAACTTAACATACCTCAGCTTCAACATCTATGTTCCTTCAATGGATGAAGAACTCCCCATGAGAAATATGGACATAGCTACATACTGGAGCATGCTTCCTGAGAACTGTTATAACTTATATGCTTACATTTGTTCACTTTTGGGCTCCTCACTACAAGAAAGACATTGAGGCTCTGAACTGCACCCAGAGAAGGGCTACAAAGCTGGTGAAGAGTCTGGAGCACAAGTCTTATAAGGAACTGGGGTTGTTTAATCTGGAGAAGAGGAGCCTCAGGAGAGATCTTATTGTTTTCTACAACTACCTGAAAGGAAGTTGTGGGGAGCTGGGGGTCGGCCTCTTCTCACAGAAGACTATTCTTAGAAAGAGTAGTTAGACATTGAAACAGGTTGCCCAAGAAGGTGGTGGAGTTGCCATCCCTGTGAGTGTTTAAGGAAAGGCTGGACGTGGTGTTTAGGGACATGGTTTAGTGGGTGATATTGGTGGGAGGGGGATAGTGGGACCAGAAGATCTTGGAGGTCTTTTCCAACCTTAATGATTCTATGATTCTATTCTATGACTCTATGATTCTATGCCCAGTCTATACATGATAGAAATGTAAAGTGTACCAAGTTAAGTAACTGGAGGTGAACGTAACACTAGTCTTTGCCAGCTGAAGTCTGAAGAATAGAGCAGATACAAAATGAAGAATCTTAAGGAACAATTAATATGTTTCTAAATTGATATTTTTTTTTTATCCCTAAAGATTTCTAATCCTGATCATGTTGCTTTTGCAGCCTTCCTTCCACAGCCTCTGTTTTTTCCCTGTGTTTTACCTGGCTTGAGCTAATAAGCAGAAAAATTCCCTCAATCATAATGACTTCAGTGTCAGCTTTGGGCTTTTAATGTATCACACAGGGAGGTGATTTATATATGATTTATATTACACACATACATTCACACTAGCAGAATTTATGTTTTTTTCTTTCCGTCTAAGAAATTTTCCAGACTTTCTCAGTAGACACTAAGAAGTCCATAGCTGTATCAAGTGTGACAGAGATGAAAAACCTTTTTATAATAATTTGTATAATAATTAAAATATAATCATATTACATATTATCAACCTCATGAATACCATGGTTATAATCTAATTACATGTATGGATTTTAGCTAAACCTGGAAGGCAAGGAATAACTGTCAAGAATGCTTGCATTGACCTAGAGTGACCTACTGCTGTACTCAGTACATCCAGACCTGACAAAGCTATTTCAGAAGGGTAAATTATTCAAAAATCTACAGAAAATGCCAATAAGATTGCTTTTTCTCATTCACATATCCTACTAAATTCAGGTCCAAGTTTGTAAAATCCCCCTACAGGTATGCAAAGTACATTTTAAAATATTTTTTCCAATAAATGCTTTCACATAATTCAAAAAAGCATCCTCTTCTCAAATAAGAGTTTTTGTTCATTGATGCACGCCTAATTCTCTATTCTTCTCATATATCTTTGGTAATATACTGTAAGAGCATCATACATGTTCAATCTGAAAAAGAAAATATTGCAATTTTAAAAAAATGAAAAATATGTGCTAATCTCAAATGGTTATAGATACCTAAGAAAGACCTATTTTTTAACAGTGATCTCCCATGATTATCAGCTACTTAGTTGATAATAACTAGTGACTACTAGTCAACATTATTTTTTAAAATGAACTGTCTTTCTGTTTTTCCTTTTTTTGATCATCAACTATTACTGCCAAAGCAAACATGACTATGTTAACAAGGAGCATTACCTTCGTTTTTATTCAGAAATTCAGTATTTCCAACTTAAACTTACAAATTAAGATGGAAAATGTACTTGGTCCAAAGCTTTAAAATGTTTTTGCTATCAAAACCACACAGAATGTGAATGGCTTGTCCAAATTTAATGCTCTTAACATTAAACACTTTAAATGGTATTTTTGAACTGTAAATCAAAATAAACAGTTCAGTTGTGTAAAAACATTTTTCACTAATGAAATATGTGATTTTTGTTGTTTTTATTTTTATTTTTTTCTGATGTTGTTGTTGATGTTGTTTTATTGTGCTTATATTGATCTAGCAAATTTTCATTTAAGTTCTACATTACAGTCCCTCAAAAATGCAGTTTCAGATTGGGGTCTAGACACTGATGTTTGGTGCCTGGCCTTGCTGTCACAGCTGTGAGCTATTGGTTGCACAAGCTGAACCCCTGTTCAGAAACGCTGATCCCACTAGCTTGTGCTAAATTTGCTGATTCCTGGGATTTAGGAGACTGCACTCTTCTCATCTACAGCTTCTACAGAGTCTAGGAAAAGTCACAGTAGCTACCACCATTCCTGTTTAAAGTGAAATAAAGAGAAAATTATAACAATTTAGAAAATATTTCATCTTGGAAAACTATTAAAGGAGAAAAAAATAGACACGCATCATCTAAACTGCAAATGTAACCAGTTTTCATTGTGAAGCACTTGAGAAATCCTGATGAAAACAATATTTTTTTGCTACTCTCATGTTAAATTTACAGTTCTTTTGGGCTACATTTCAATGTGTTAAATTATCAATAGTAATACAGAACATGCATTATGAGCTCAAGCAGTGTCATATCCTCAAATGGTACAGCAAAATGTTTTGCAAAAAAAAACAGGTCGAGAATAGAGTTGGATTATAATGAAAACAAATTATGAGCTTTTGTTCTCATATTCTATATATTGAGACAAATGAATTGGTGTCTTCACCATTCCACCAGCTTTTCAGATAAAGTAAAACTAGGAACTTAGTCCTTGTCCTTCAAATCCTTAGTCTTTGGAGAAGAAAACTGTAATATTTCTGCTCTTTTTAGCCTAAGCAGGATCGACCTATAAAAGCCCAAAAGTGCAGATTTTGTATTTTTTGTTTGTTTGTTTTTCATAGACGCTAATATATGTATTTTTTCCCCATACTTTTTAGGCATCCTGGCAGGATGAAATCAAAATAGTCTCCAAACAGATGTACTTGGTTACCTCTGCATTGTATTTTCAAAGTTCTTGCCTCTTTTACTAATTTTGACAAAGGAAATTCATCCTGTGTTACTGAGGATTTAATTAGTTCTTACTGTAAGTAGCACGGTCAGGCGGCTAGAATAAGGTTAGATTGCTCCTCCTGTTGTAAATGAAGAGAAAGAAGAACATATCCAGAGTCATGATAGCATACAATAGATCTGTTTCTTTCTATATTTGGAGTCTACGCAAGTTGTTTGGCCTGAATGTTCCTAGTTAATTAAAGATATAGGAGATCTGTTCTTTTTGCATTATTAAATATAATACATGTAAACATAGGTAAAAACATATGATACATATAAACGATGAAACAAATATAATTTCCAGTCAGCTTCACCACTCTTATAGTTACTCTTGACAGTATTTCAGCACATACCCCATAAGTGCTATTTGGCAATTTCAATGAAAATAATTTGTTCAGCTTTGAAATAAGACAGATGAATCTCCCACTTCAATCTTAAGCATTATTTATTACATTTTAGTTTAAGGATGAATTAACTACAGAGTAAGATTAGTTACAGTAATATATCCATAAATGCCAGCTTGGTATTAAGTTGGCATAAAATGGAATTGACATCTAGGCAGGTACAAGGCTATTTTTTTAGCTATGTTTCTAAATGTTTTTCAACTGTCATACCACCTACTGCATATTCTCAAATAAAATTTCACTTTGCCCTGGCAGCCAGTAAAAAGGCTCTTAATATTGCCTATTGAACTCAAAAGTACTTTAAGCTGGGTTACATTATTAATTAAACCTCTTGCCAGCTTTATGCTGGGCTTATGTGAGAGGTTCACATTTAATGAGTAAAGCTAATCAAAAGCTGATGCTTATGTCCTGTGTTCAGATAGTTAAATAGCTGCCTTCCCTCCTTGCTATTTACTCATTAACACTGTGTTTGCTGATGCCAGTTCAGGGAAACCTGACTGGCAGCCATGGAGATCTCAGGCTGTGAATTCTCAGTCTCAAAGATACTGTGTTTGTACTGCATGAAATGTTCCAGTTTCTGAACAGATTCACAACATATTTTTTTAATGTTTATTTTAAAAAAAAAAAAACAACAGCACAAGCACAGTGTTCAGTTTCACGCTCTCTTTCCCTTGGCATAATTAGAGTGGATTTTCTTCCTAGATACTAGATAACTGCATTGAGTAAGGGGCATTAAAATAGGTATTACCACCAAAAAAAAAAAAAAAAAATGCTATGCAAAGACCTACTTTTAATTTTTAAAACTGTGTTCAAAGCTTTCTTTGTGATCAGGCTTCATCTATCCTTAGCAATTTGAGTAGAAAGGGATGATAGTACTGTGATGGCAAGAAAAGGTTAAATAAATACTATGTGTATTTAACAATGGGAAGAAGGTATGTGTTGCTCAGCAACAGGGTCAGTCAGGTATATTTCTGCTATATGAGTGCACTTAAACTAACTTATTATTTAAAGTCAGTTGTTTGTCATAGTATCATCATTGTATTAACCCTTTTACAACAAAAAAGAGATTGTTATAGCCCCTAGAACTCTGCTCTTTTTTTTCTTTCTTTTTTCTTTTTTTTTTTTTTTTCTTTCTCAATAAAAAATGAAAGATTCAGCTTTAAAAGCATTGCCTTGGGCATGCAGAACACACAAAGGATAATATTGGACGTCTGTCCAGCCTGCTGTACAGTAGCACTGGAACATTTATGTCTACCAGAGTAGGGATTCAAGTGTGACCAGGAACAGTTGCTATGCTTTCTATGGTAACTGGAATATTTTTGATGAAATAAAAATATAAAAAGACCCTTTGGCTTACTGCCCTTCTCTTTAAGCAGGGTATGATTCACTTTTCTTTTAACTACAGATACCCCATTTTCATTGGATTGACTTGGGACAAAAATACATATAAACCCAGAGAAAAAAAGCATATTTTAAAGGAAATTTGACAGTAGGTTATTGTATACTTTGCTTTCTCAAATGTGTGTTCATTTTGTTCTGATAGCCTGGATTTAAAGTTCCAACTCAAATTGAAGTCTAGAGCTGCAATTTAAAACATTCTGGCTTTCTTTCTTCAGTACATGTACTTCTAACATCTGAGAGCTTTAGGTTCTTACAATATTTCATGCTGCTGAGTCACTTGCTTTATGTTAGTGCCAGTTGTGAGATTCTAGGTCATCTGCAACTTTAGAGGCTATTCTAATTTCTTGCTACACTTTCACCAGAACATACAGGCAATCCCTTCCCCTCTCTTTAATTTCAGTACTGAATAAATTAACATCATGGTGGGTAAATATTGTCAAACCCCTTTCACCTTCATTGAGGAAACTAGGCCAGTTGCTGTCATTTATTTCTCAGAATTATTTCTTTCACTCGGTCGCTACTCACTAGATTTAAATGTCATCTCTGCTGAGAATGCAATACACATAATATAATACAACACCCTTTTCAAGGAAAAGTATTAGTTCTTCTTTGCCTTAAAGCTATAATGATGCACTGTTTGATTCTGTCAAAATTATATGCATAAATTTTTACCTTCATGAAAATCCAGTAAAGCAAACTGGTTTTGTTAATCACTCCTGAAAATGTTTCCTGGCAGCAGTCTGGTTTATGCAGTTGCAAACTGAGCCAGGATTCTCTCCTTCACATAGATGAATAATGTCTTTCAAGGAAGGAAGGAAAAAAAAAAAAAAGTTCTCTCTAGTGATTGTCTGCTACCTTTCAAAGATGCAGTTTCTTCATATGTTCCCTCCTTTCTCCCCTTAAAAACCACATATTAAAATCAACATGTCTCTTTCTTCCTGATACCTCAACTCATCCCCATCTGTACACTCTTACTCTTATTTTCTTTTGGAAATGTGTAGTTTTACTTTAACCAGAAATTCTTAATTTTGGGGAATAGATGACAGTCAGCATTTATTTTAAGTCTATTTTTTTGAAGCATTCAAAATGAGACAAGCAATATATTCCCTCAAATGAGATAAAATGATAATGCTTGAGACTGTTTAACCGTTCCACAAACACACACTCACACAAACAAAAATAAATAAAGGACAGGTAAAGCTTTCTAGGTTAATGTGTGTGTGTGTGTGTCTGTGTCTGTGTGTGTGTGTATGTGTGTTAATTAAAAAACTGCAAGAAACCTACATCTACAGCTACCTTATGCATCGAAGACTTTAAGCTCTCTGGCTAAGGTGAGAAACTATTTTTTGATCAAAGCATTGTGTCAAAAGAAATTTGGAAACTGACTTTTCTACAGTGAATCACTCTTTCTTCTAATACTAAGCCAATTCCATAGAATGTAATCTCTTGGGCAATATCTCTTGCCAAGCTGTTGCACATATTTTGTAAACAGATGTTACGTTTCTTGAGCATTGATTATAATTAATACATATACCTTGACCATAAACTATTATTAAACTATTTTTTGTCTTCCTATATTTGAAAGCTTAATATATTTTTCTCTTTTAAACTGATGAAAAACAGTTGTTCTTTACAATAGCTTTAAGATAAACTCTTTGGTACAATAAATTAGGAAGCACATGTATTTTAACATCAAACTAGATTATATGTAGTCACTATACCAATATTTAAGAAAAGGTGTTTATGCCTTAACAGTACATTTTTTAAAAATGTTTATATATATATACATATGAACATCTCTGTTTTAGGATTTTATGAGGAAAAAAATAAAACAAAATTAAAAAAAAAAAAATACTGAAAAATTTCCCTTTCCCAAGCTTTCATCTCTTCTGCCAGCAGCAAAGCATCACATTCCTCCAGTTCTGCTTCATAAAACCCAGTTTCTTTGTATCATGTATTTAAGTCACCCTCCCTGGTGGTCTTCTAGAAACATGTAGATGTAGAACTTAGTAGCATGGTTTAGTGGTGGACTTTAATACTAGGTTAAAGTTTGGACTAGATGATCTCAGAGGTCTTTTCCAACATGAATGATTCTATGATTCTATGTGTTTCCCTTACCTCTACAAAATAGAGTCTGGATGCATTTCCTTCAATAAACTTGTATATTATTATACTTCCTAAATATAGAACAGTTATCTTTCACAGTCATTAAGATGAAAATATTTAACACATATTGAACATATGTTGTTAATCTGTCTCATTATTTTGATAATTAGTGGCTGGAGGTTGTTTTTATTTATTTATTTTCATGGAGAGATTTCCTGACAGCAAGGGTGGGACATTACTTTTATTTCTCCATCGTCTATTTTTGTCACCACCTTCTTCAGATCCAGATTTTGCCACTCCTCTCACTCACTGCTGGCACATATTCAGAAGGTGAAAACAAACAAAACAAACAAAAAAGGCACTGGATAGGTTTCTGGAAGAGGAGAGAGTATGAGAAATAGCATTAGAACCTGTCCAAGGTATTTGAAGTTCAGTGCAAAGAAAGCTAAAAAATATTTTCTCCCACTGCCCTGCTTTTTCACTGTGACATTTCTTCCATTTCATGTCCCTCTGTGGTTACATGATATAGAGATCACTACACTTGGTGAATTTTTTTCCATCAATTTTGCAGTATTTTCTATGCCACTTCTGCTATAAATCATCTGGCATTTCAGCCTGCTTGCTTTCTAGTAGAGCTACTACAACCTATAGCTGCCTACCTGGGATAAGTCTCTAACCCAGCATTATGGAGATGAAGTTAGAGCAGTGTCTTCTCCTGCTGAGACACAGTACTGGAGCCAAATGTGCCATTCTACTCCACCAAGACTCCCTGGGCATGCATTAGAGCAGCGTGGGCCTCTGGCTCTCATCCAGCAAGCTAACAGCTATTGAGGCTTAAATCCTGACCACTCGCCAGCTTTTGTTATGGTCACCTTTCCTCACTTTGCTTGAAGCCACAGCACCAGCCATGGAGTCAATGGAAGAGGAGAACTCAGCAAAACCACTGCTTGGTGCAGGGCCCTTGTGCAGATTAATTTTTGTTGGTATTTAAAGTAAACAGCATCTGGGCCCCAAAGCACCAGAGGTGCTGCCTTCTGCTCCTGCCACACCAGGCAACAGTGGCTGGCAGGCAGCTCACTGCACTATGTCTCCAGCTGGCCTGTAGAGCAGACTTTTTTTTCTTTTTTTCACATGTCCTTCCCTACAGAAAACAATCCTTATTATTATCTGGAGACCTTTTATTTTAGTGCAGCAAGTTTTGGAATAACAAGGTAATAAAGTTATTAGGGTAAGGGAAAAAAAATATTTCTAACTGTAAAGTTTCCCAAATTAGTCCTTAACAATAGATAGATTCAGTAACAAATAGTGAGGCATTTATTTTCTTCCATTTAAACTAGCTTTGTTTTATTTTTCCTCCTCACATTTATTGGTTACAGAGGCAACCAGAAACCAAAAACAACAAGAGAACAAGAGCAAACCTTTCCCACCCTTACTTCCCAGTTTGCATAGATTTCAATATTTACCCAGAAGGAAACATCTACCATCTGGTGAGCATACTTCGGTCAGACTCTGTGCTCCCAATAGTCAGACTGTCTTGGAAAAATTCCTAGCTCTTGCTGAAAAAAATAAAATCTTTGTTGGTGCCAGCATAGTTTTTGGGCCTGACACTTATGTGAGTTACACTGGAACGAATAACTACTTCCAGTACTGGTTGGAAAACAAAAGCAATAGTTATTTTTCTTTTCTTTCTCTATCTTATTTTCTTCAACTTTATATTATAAGTAAATAGAATGTGATGATTAAAATATCCCCAAAACCCATTAAGGGAAAGAAGATTTTTAGCAATAGCTTAGCTCAGAGTAAGAAACCACAGACTTTAATATCCTTCTCTCTCATGAAACCAAATGCTAAAACAGATTTCGCAAGGATTTGAAAATCATTCTTCAGTAACCTGGATCAGCACCTTCTTCTTCCTTGCTCATCATATAAGTTATGGAAAAGCATCTTTCTTCTGAAACAGTCTTTATTCCAAAGGGTAAAATTCAAAAATTCATAAATGGGATGTACATCAACTTGGTCTGTACTCGGTAGCTTAATTGGCTTCCCTGTACTTCTGCTAAAAGATCAGGATTTCAAGTTTGGGTCATTGAAGACATACAGTTTCACAGTCAGTAACTATTTCTGTTCTCTTTGTATATATTGTCTGCTTCAGTTCACTGAAGTTTTCAGACAAATGTGAGAAACACAAAGAAACAATTAGGAAAAATGTTTATAGCCTTCAGGAGAATTGTTCGTTTTTTACCCCTTTTGTTGGAAAACAGATCTTTTCTCCCATATGGCACCTCAGAACAGAATTTTGGCACTCAGGCTATTTGGAACACATTCCTGAGTGCTAATGCACCTTTTTTATTTTTTTTTTCTCAACTGCCTTTCTGATTTGTTTAAGCAATCACTGTGCATTATGAACCTGTGGTATTTTTTTTTTCTGTTTTTGTTTTTTTTTGTTTGGTTGGTTTTTTGCGGGGGGGGTGGGGTGGGGGGTGTTTATATGTGTGTTTTGTTGTTGTTTTTTTTGGTTTGGAAGTTTGGGCTGCGTTGAAAGCCAGATGAGGGCATGTTGGAGGTTATTTTGTTTTGTTTTGTTTTGTTTTGTTATCAGAATGTGAATTATTTGTAAGAAGTATTTCCTCTACCAAAATGAGCTTGTACTTTCTTTTTCAGTGATGCAAAAGTGAAAAAATAGTGGGGCTGAATTGCCATAGCACTGATACTGAAAGGCATTCCAAAGGAAAAATGTTTTGGTAGTGAGCATGCAGAATGGCACACTGGATTACATCTGAATAGGCAAAGTAAAGAAATAACTGTAGCTTAAACTATTCCTTGAGCCTGGAGGCAGCAATTCCACAGCCACTGAAGAGGAATAAGCTGTGAGAAGAGGACAGTCCCTGACAAAGTGAAAGATGACAAATATATCTATAGTGCTCCTAAAGCATTCTATAATTTAAAATATTTCAAGGTTTCTTCAAAGATCAGTGAAGTTGAAAGGGGTGTATGACTTCATTTCAACATACCTTTGATCACACCTTAATATGGCAATTGTCTTTAATCATTTAACTGATGCTAGTGATAACACTGACAGAGTAACCATAAAAACCAGACATTGTTGGTGTTGATGTTTTTTAAGAAATCAAACTCAGTTATCCAAAAATTAATTAAAATCAGTTAGCATGATTTTCCTGAAACTGAAAATTGGGTTTTACGGTCTTCTACTTTTGTTCTGGTCTTTCCAGTGCCTCCCTGCACTTTGTTGGTACAAATATCCAGTGCAGTCAATGAATCAAACAGAGGAATAAAATATGGATCAAATCAGTTACCATTTGGTTGTGCATATGCTTGTGCTGGCATAACTGAGGGAATGGAGCTCAAGGGCTTCAGTTACACAGAAAAAAAGACATTATATATATATTGACTAAGCAGTTATCTATAGTCCATGTGATATTTATAAACCCTTTCCTTATACTGTCTGTACCGATATATACAATAATCTTCTTACTGTCTTAGATCTAAACAGATTAAAATGATAAATCAGGAGGGAGAAAGAGAAAAAGTTTAATCTAAACAGATGAAGTAAAGCACAGAAATTCTAAGATTTAACAAGACCAAGTAATAAAACTATAGCACAGACATGAACAGGGCCCAGGTCTTAGTGTCTTCACATTGTTCAGCTGCAAATATTTTAGTATGGTTTTGCTTCTTCGCTGGCCTATTATAATTTATAAAAACTGTAATTTTGTGTCCATAAGAAAAAGAAAAAATCGCTTACTAATTCATGTATCTTAAAAAGCCGGTCCTGTGAAAAAATTCTCTTTAGTTTCATTCATGTCTCCTGCTAAGTTTTTGCTAACTATAGTTATAGACAAGCATTTTCCACACTTTAAAATGATACTGATTTGGGAATGTCAGTTTTACATGCATAAATTGGGACTTACTTGAATACTAGTTTTGCATTTTCCATCTCCACAGCCAAGAGTCTTTGCTGTTGCTAGCAGACTGATAAAGACAGCTGAGAATAAACCAGGAGCTTTATGAATGAATTAAGAAAATTAAAAACAGAAAACTGAAGAAACATCTTTTGGTTGTATTAAATGAATTAAAAAAAATACAATTACAATTTATTGGTATATTAAATATTTTTCCCCCAAAATCATAAACTTATGCATATTTTAAATGAATATTAAAAGTATAAAGGTAAATAACTATGTTGGTGGATGATTGTTGAGTGAGTGCATGAGGCTTCAGAGAGAAGACATAGAGACTGCTGTAGGACCTTGGCAGTTGTCCCAGTTTCTGTGTCTGGATGTCTACCTTCAGTGTATCCCACACTTCCCACTACTGTCTGAAGGTTCCTACTCTACGATAACTAAGAGTGTGAGCAGAAGATAATCACAAAGACAAACTTCACTGACAGTAAACAAGTTTCTTAGTGAGAGGATGCAAAGTCATGGCAGTATGGAAAAAATGCTGTGAGGGCAACAAAGAGGAGTGTGTTTTTCTGCATACTTGTAAACCCAGTGACAGAAAATATAAAATAAATTGAACTTAGTCTTGTACAAATTTCGAATGTAATTTCACAGTCCTTTGAATTTTTTAAGATTGAAAATGACATTTGCAATTACACAACTTTGTATAACTGTTTACTGTTTGAAAGATGAATAGGAGGCTTCAGAAAAGAAAAAGAAAAAGAAAGAAAGAAAGAAAGAAAGAAAGAAAGAAAGAAAGAAAGAAAGAAAGAAAGTAAGAAAGAAAGAAAGAAAGAAAGAAAGAAAGAAAGAAAGGAAGGAAGGA
>CM021697.1:49504806-49605324 GCA_011074415.1 Stictonetta naevosa
AAAGAAAGAAAGAAAGAAAGAAAGAAAGAAAGAAAGAAAGAAAGAAAGAAAGAAAGAAAGAAAGAAAGAAAGAAAGAAAGAAAGAAAGAAAAACAGAGAAACTACATAATAGGGTGAAAGAGAGAAAGAGATTGTGAGACTAAAAAGGATACAACTACATCAATCCTTTCTATTTCATAGCAGACAGGTCACAAAAGTTATGACCTTTAGTAAAGTAATTTTAAAAAATGACAAGGGTGGGAAAAAAAATCTACTACAGCCAGTCCCACTGGGAGGCAAGTAGAGACTGAGAGATGTCACAGAGCTATAGCACAGATCAATATCAGGTGGATTCAGAAGGCAGAATAGAATAGAGAAAATAAAGACAAAGAGACAGTAAAATTTGCACTCACATGAATTCTTTTATATCATTTAAAGAAGCCAGCAGTTCAGACAAAAAGTTATTTTCTATTTCTGCAATTTACATTCTTTTTTAATAATATATATTTTTGGTAGTGCTAAAAAAGAAATAGTCTAAAGAGACCTATGAAGTTAGATTTGGCAACACTAGATTTGTACTAATGAAACCATGTAGACTTTCATTGTGAAGGCCAGGTTCACAATGTTATGAGTTATGTGCATCGTGAAATGTCTGAAACTGAATACAGTTCAGAAGATATTTCCAGATGAAACCGGTCTATGTAAGTATTATCAGGCTACTCAATTTATTTGATTAGAGAGGTTTATTTATTTATTTTTTTAGCTAAGAATGTTTTGTGTGTTTCTGGTCTAGATAAGTGTAAAAATACCAGAAGTGCTGTACTCACAGTTTTTTACACTTGTGATTTTTTTTTTTAATTAAAAATAAAGAAAATAAAAAGAAGGAAGTTTACCAAAAGAAAAGAAAATATAATGTAACCTCTCGACATTTTCAAATTAATTTCATTTGCTGGAGGTCAGTAAATGGGAAAAGTCATTAATTGTTTTTGGACAGGATTCAGCTTCATTAGTACTGATGTTCAGTGCCATTTTAGGTATTATTGGATATCACAGACATCTGGGATCTGGGGTTTATTAATAGGACATGGGATCCATGGGAAATAATCAGCCACCAGAAGCATCAGCTGTAGGCCAAGCATTATTGTTATCCATTAAGATAAAAGATGGCACTAAACCTCAATATTAAAGCAACCTAAAACTGAGGCATCTGATTTACAATAGGCAGTGTAAGACCTCCTACAGTCAGTAATAAGTCAGATAACCGTTCTCCAGACAACTATACATCACATGCTAGGTTGAGTTAAAAGCTGAAGAGAGACGGCAACCTCTCAGGGTATTTATTTTGTAAGAGGCTGAAATGAGACTTGGATTAGACAAGACTTCTAGTAGAGTACTTTCCAGTAGATTGACTGAATAACATGTATCTAATTGTTTTGCCTCTTAGCTCAGTTTCCCCCAAACGCTCACACCCTGAAGAATACTCAGCCTGATGCTTTAAGCTGAAATTCCTAGTCTATCATTTTTCAAAAATGAAATCAATATTTACTGCCACAGTTTGTTGTTTTGCTGATCTCAATTCATTAAACAAAATCTTGAGGATCAGTTTGAAAGGTATTGTAACATCTTCAGTATAGCCTTTATTTCACAGACACTGACATTTTGCAATAATAATTTCAATATGTATATCTGCAAGGAACAGTACATTGACTAATTAATGTTGTATGTTACTAAACTCACTTTTCTTCATAAATTCCTTCTGTGTTCTAGAAATTGTCTAAAATAATAAAAAGAATTGTCTCAAAAAATATGTTCTTACAAATTAAGTATGAACTTCTTAAACATCTTTGAGCTTTACTGAGATAATCATATTCACCAGTCATACAGTCTGTGAGTCCATGGTGTACGTGTTTAGGGTGAATATTAAGTTGCCAAACAGATAAAAAACTGATTCCAAAATGGTCAAAGATATCTAACACTGAAAACCATGAAGTGTCTAATTCTAGCTATAAGGGCTTGTCAGTAACTGGATCCGACCCTTTGCCATTTCACAGTTCACATGCTGTTGCTATGTCCAAGCCCTCATTAGCCTTGCCCAGAGCTCCAGAGTGCATGCTGGAGTCTGCAGTGTCTAACAGGGAGGAAAGGTGTTCACAGTTTTCATCTAATGTGGTTTTCCAGCTTTAGACGCTCCTTTGTAATTTGGAATAAGGGTACCACCTACTGGCCATAAATTTTTACATTCAGTGTCACTAATTGCTTCCTTGTTGATTAAAACAACCTAATTTCATATTTCATAACATTATAGGCATGCAAATTTGGATAGTGTTCTTTTTGTTTTAAAGACATTTATTGTTAAGGGGCAAAGGATTGAGAAAAGCATTATACAGAACTACTTTAGTAAAGTTTTATTAATGCAGGTATGAATTCAGATATGAACAGGCAGTTTGATTTCTCCATTAATAGACAGGAACGGTCTCCATAATTAAGTGCTTTCCTACAAGGAAATGTGGAAGATTGCTCTTTTCTCTCCTTCCTTTGAAGACATCCATAGGGAACAACAAAGTCTTCCTGCTCTTGACTTTTATCTCACATCTCATAACTCTATCCTGCATGTTTTTTGCCTCTGCAGGAGCAGCAAGGCATGTCCAAACTCCTTGTCTTCAGCCTTCATTTTCCACCAGTGCATAAAGCACAAAAGAGGAGAAGAAGAGACAGAGCTTGTTTTAGGAGTATTGAGGTTCCACAGAAAAAAAAGGAAAGGTCCTGTAAGTGCTAGGAGGTGAGTGATCTAGGTTGGGGCCAGGAGAACCTCAGCAGTTGTTCTCATTCCTCACCCAGCCTGCTCAAGACTATTCACCCTTGAACTGTCAGCTCTGTGAAATGCTGATCTTTTGTAACCTTACTTCTAATGCCAAATTTCTATAAGTTCTTGGTCCTTGGTCTCAACCACCCACTAAAAACAAGCCTCATAGACTCAGCAGCCATTGCCTTCATATGCAAATGCCCAGCCTTGCTACCTTGCTACCAGCCTACTAACATCTTTCTCCTGGACACATCCCAATGTTCACCTCAACTTCTTGCCACCACAGCTCATTCTTCCTGCCTCATGCCCTTTATTCTCCTCAGACCTCATCAGCCAGTTCTTACCAAACTGAATTTGCCTAGGTGGAAAATCTGGAATTGGCCCTGGTTTGAAATAGAAACATTTCATGCAGTGAATAAGGAAAACATTTAATTAAACAAAAAGAAAATCAAGAGATATTTTAAATTTTAAATACATGTGTATGGTATTTCAAAGATAAAAATTACCCGATATGAAGGTTGATATTTAATCTGGAAGAAAAAAGCAAAACAACCAAATGGCTACAAAATAACATTTGACAAATTCTAACTTATACTGTTTATTTATAATTTTCAGCGATTAGTATGATTAATTTTTGGAAAAGATTATCAAAGGTAGCAGTTGATTATTAGTCTTTTGAAGTCTTCGGATGGGAACTGGAAAATTAGCTTTAGCCTTGATTAAATTCTCTCATCTCCCTTAGAGAAGAAGGCAAACTCGATGCAATCTTTCATTCTTCACTTATTAATTATGATTCTCTGAACTCTATCCAATGATGAAAATTACTTGAACAACAATTTAGACAGCTGAACTGCAAACCTCAGACCTTTGCCTTCTACAAGTCTAAAAAGAAAAGAGAATGTGTAATGGAAGAAGGAATGTATAGAGGATGGAAGAGGAAGTATAATGGAAGAAGGAAAATAGTATCAACACTTGTACAATGCCACTATTTAATATTTAAACATTTAAATATTTAATGTAGGACCTGTCTTTCTAAATATCTGGTTCAATTTAGGCTGCCACACTTGCAGATAGGACAAAACCCAAAGGACCTATGGCATTGGCTTCAGAAAATCAGAAGGGATGAGGTTATTCTGACCAGGCAGAAAATCATTGATGAATAATTAACTAAATGCTAATGTCACAGTGTTAATGTTACAACAAAGTTTTGTAACCTTGTTGCAAGTCATACAACCACATAGAAAATCCAGAATTAGGGGGTATAGTAGATTATTTTTTTTGTGTGTGTCCTATAAGAAGGATAGACTGATAAGGCATGTTTGCTAATTTTATCACCTTAAGCAGGGGAGCAGAGGGAAACTGAACCTTTGGAAAGAAAAAAAAAAAAAAAAAAAAGACAAAATCACCTTCTTTGAGGTGAGAAGATTAATAGATTATTAATCCTGTACTTCCTTTAAGCAAAGAACAAAGTGGAAGATTTCATATTTTTTTCTGGAAGGTTTTAATTCAGACGCCTTTGAGAATTTCAGTCATATCCAATAATAACATGGAAAGAATGGAAAAAGACAAATAATAATTAAAAACAAAACAAAACAACAAAAAAAACTCTTTTAGGAAGAAAGTAATTTCAAATAATTGGCTACTTATTTGTGCAACGGAACTTTAGGTAGTGGAGCAATGTCATATAGCCATGTCACTTTAGTTATAAAAAGGAAATGGACTCATTACAAAACAGTCTCTAATTTTAGAATTAATACATAAATAAAAATGGTATGTCATACATGACATGATTAACTTGTGAAACTCATTGCCATGTGACTGAAATGGAATGAGCAGTGCTTAATAAACTGGCAATATTTATTATAACAAAGCTTATCAATATTATTATAAGTGTGACTTTTTGCTTTCATAGATATACGTGGAATTAAAATGGTATAATTTTCTAATGATTTTAAAGAAGCATAGGACTAATTATTCATAAAGTAGGTCTGAGCCCTTCCAGATTTTGGTGAGTAGGAAAAGAGACATAATCTATGTCTGGATATTGACAAAAATTTACCAGCTATATCATGTTCTTGGAAGTATTGAAATGGGCTGAATGTTCCAATGGGCAGAACCCAGGCTTGGAAGCAGGTGTTCACATGTTCTGTGTACAGCTATGACATGTGTCATCTTGAACATAGTCTCACTTAAAATAGCAAGCAAAAGAAAAGGATCCTGTCCACCTCAATGGTAAGATCTCTTCCTCCTTTGCAAACTGGTAAAAGAGCAGCAGTTTACACTGTCAAAGGTCCTCTCATGCCAGCAGGATTTCCTTCCAGCTTTCCAATGACCAGAGGGTATCCTTTTATCAAGAGAGGGGCTGGGTAATGATATTCATAAAGCCAATTACAGTTTTGTCCACCGTATGACACAAGGTCTAATAACACTATTGTAAGAAAACATTTCCCCATCACAAAATGACAATTGACTGGCTTTAGCACACTCCTATGAACTGGCTGATCTTGCCTGAGCTCCAGCAGAAACTGGCAGAGGAGCTGACTGCTTGGCTGTGCCCATGTGACCTAGCTCAGCAGGAGTCCTAAATACCCTGGAAAGCTTTTGCTGTCTTGCTGATTTCCAAGATTGTTTCCTGGCTCTGAGACTGCTTAGATCACTTAGCAGACAGTTCTCCAATGTCTTTTGGCATCATACCTCAATATCCAAAAAGAAACAGTTAGATATGTGGGACAAAAAAAAAAAAAAAAAAGTAGTAAAGACATTCACTGAGGTGAGGATTCTAGAGAACAGTTCCAGAGCAGAGTATTTAGTTCTACAGTAATGATTAAGGAAAACAAACAATCAAACAAAACCAACAAACTCTGAATGGCTTTAAACTAAAGGAGGGTAGATTTAGATTAGGTATAAAGAAGAAATTATTTACTCTGAGGATGGTGAGGCACTGGAACAGGTTTCCCAGAGAAGCTGTGGATGCCCAGTTCTTGGAAGTGTTTAAGACCAGTTTGGATGGGGCTTTGAGCAATCTGGTGTAGGAGGGTGGAATTAAGGTCCCTTCCAAGCCAAATCATTTTATTATTCTATGATTCTAACTCCACAATTATTTGAATTTTTAACTAGATTTTATTTTTTTCTAGAAGGTGTATTTTTATGGATATATATATATTATTTCCAATACTGTTTTTCTCATATTTAACTTAATTTGCTGATGAATACACACATGCCAACCAAAGAGAGAGCACAATGTATATCATGAACTGTAATAAAACATACATATTCAGTGCAATGCAAAGGAAAGTGGTGCTCCTAAAGGGCATGGGCATGGGCAGTGTGACCAGACTTTTTCTTCTAAGATTTTAACCAAAATGTGAGGGTAAAAAAAATAATAGCAAAAAGAAACTCACCTTGACACTGAGTTTTTGAAAAAAGAAAGTAATCAAATTCCAACAGTACTGAGAATATGTAGTAATATTCTGTAGTCTGTATGATAAATATTGCTTGATTTATTAGCAAAATATTTTGAAGTATCATCATGTGCAAAATTCTGTCTTGTCTTACAGACCAGTTATTCTTAATACTGCCATTTATGTGTAACTTTATGAGCATCCTTAAACCATTTAAAATTTAAAATTCTTAAAATTATATATCTGTTTGAAACAAGTAAATTGAATAAGGTTTCTATGAGAAAAGTGTAGAAAATTCACATTTTTAAGTTATTTGGTATACAAAAGCCTTAAGGACCCACTGAAGTCTATTAACGCTAAGTAATATTTAACTGTAAAATTTCACAGTTATCAAGACAAATGACTGCTGAAAAGCTTTGTCTGTTTCCTTCCACCAGATGGTGGTATATTGCAAAAAAATAAAAATAATAATAATAAAATACAAACATACTTGTTTTAGATGTCACTTAGCTTTATTTTGAATGGATTGAAAAGGGAAATAGTCAAAGGATTTTTTTTAACAAAATATTTTAATACATTTTTATCCCATTTCTGCAATGATTCCTGACTGCACTGCTTTCACCTATCTTATTTTAGCAGTCTACTAGCTGTATTTTGCTCTGTGTCTCCCTGTAACACTGGTGTATATTTCTGATGGTAATACAAAGAAGTACTTAAACTATATTTAGATATTGAGATACAACTCCAGAATGTTACAAATGCTTTGACATGAGCCCAAGAAAGGGCTTAGCTTTGGCTTAAAGATGGGCCTTGGTTTTAACATGGGAAGATTCCTGCTAATTCTGAAAGAATTACATTGGCTAAAATGTAGAACTGTGTGCACAACATCCACAGCACCTTCTGGAACTGAGTAACTCAGCAGAAACAATGAATTTTGAAGCTTGTACAGGGCTTATATTGCAAGAGCCAGCAGGGGGTGGTGTGACTTGGAATGTTTCAAGCTTTAGTCTAGCTTTTTAATACTCTTAATGATCATGTTCAACTATTGTAATATTGAATTAGAATCTATATCTTCAGTCATTTCAGTGCTTACAAGAAAAAAAAAAAAATACAAAGGGCTCCCCCTTGCAAACTTTGTATTCTCATCTGAGAAGCCAGTGATTGTCTTCAACTGGGAAACAATCTCATAATCCAAACAAAATTACAACTGTATATTACTGGTTTTTACAAGGGAAAAGCTTAAAAGTTGAAATCATACTGTTGCCTATGTTTTATTCAACTTGTCTCTCCTGGTAATGCCTTGATATGCATTAACAAATAAAAGGGTACAGTTTGCTAATCCTCAAGTTCCAGAGGCTGATCTCAGGGCCCCTGGGAATATGACGCTCAGCACAAGCCCTGACACTTCACCCTAACCTGTATGGCTGTGAAAAGTAGGCTTCAAGCCTGGAGCAGCATTGTTTTCTAATTATCCTGTGCTTATGTGAAAGTCAAGCCTCAGATGCTAAACATAATTAAGGCGGATATTCTACTTTTTGGTCCCAAACATGAAGCAGACCAGGCTCCCAGATCTGTCATCCATACTCTCCTGTTATTTTCTGCCAAGTTGACTGCTGACTCTTCAGCCACCTGCATGCTAATTACATGGATCATAAGACCACTGGTTATGAACAGCAGCTCAAATCTTACCCTGGGCTGCAAATTGGCTGATGTGACACATAAGGTTGGAAATGATCTAACTTTATAAGCTTGTCAGTGTACATGCTGAAGGGGTGGCTTGCTGTGTAATAGTACCTTGTATTGCTGATAGCCTCCTCAAACCCGTAGTAGGAAGTAATCCACCTTGCACAGAAAGAAACATAAAAGTAAAATGTGTATTTTTGTTAAAGTCAAAAGTGCTCACTAGCAGTTGGAAAACTGATGGAGCATAAAAGTGTGGTGGTTTTTCTCAGGTGGGCAGCCGAGCTCCACCACAACCACGCTCTCACTCCCCCTCCTCAAAGAGGAACAGGGAGAAAATACGATGAAAAGGGCTCAAAGGTTGAGAGAAGGATGAGGAGATCAAACAGTAATTATCGTGACGGGCAAAATAGACTCAGCATAGGGAGATAGTAAGATTTATTGCTTATTACTAACAAGCTAGAGAAGTGAGAAACAAAGGAGAAACCAAAAGCACCTTCCCCCAACCCATCCACCCTCTTCCACCTCCTCCCCCCAAGCGGCGCAGGGGAACGGGGGAATGGGGGTTATGGTCAGTCTATAGCACTTCTTCTCCGCTCTTCCTTCTCAGTCACTCTTGTCCCCTGTGCTGTGGGGTCCCTCCCACGGGATACAGTCCTTGCTGAACTGATCCGGCGTGGGCCTCCCACAGGCAGCAGCTCTTCCAGAACTGCTCAAGATATGGGTCCATACCATGGGGTCCATCCCTCAGGAGCAAACTGCTCCAACCTGGGTCCCCCACGAGCAGCAGCTCCTGCCAGGTCACCTGCTACTGTGTGATTTCCTCTCCATGGGCTACAGGTCCGGCCCGGAATCCGCTCCGGCAGGGGTCTTCCACAGACCACGGTCTCTGTCGGTGCAGGTCCACCTGCTCCACCGTGGTCTCCTCCATGGGCTACAGAGTGGAACCCTGCGCCACCGTGGTACTCCATGGGCTGCAGGGGACAGCCTGCTTCACCACGGTCCTCACCACAGGCCGCAGGGGACTTCTGCTCCGGTGTCTGGAGCACCTCTCCCCCCTCCTTCTTCACTGACCTTGGCACCTGCAAGGCTGTTCCTCATTCCTCTCTCTCTCCCAGCTGCTGTGTGGTACAGCACTTTTCCCCCTGTCTTAAATATGCTCTCACAGAGGCGCAAAACAACATCACTTATTGGCTCAGCTCAGGTCAGCAGTGGGGCCCTTACCAAACATGGGGCAGCTTCTAGATCCTTCTCACAGAAGCCACCACTGTGGCCCCCTGCTACCAAAACCTTGCCACATAAACCCACTACAAAAAGCCATGGAAACTTCTATATTTCACTCATTATTTTTTTTACAATTTGAAGTGGGCCCAAAACAGTGTTAGATTGGGGAAATGAAGCAATAATTTTCAAATATACCAATTATTTTCAAATGGCAATTTATGCTTTACAGGCTAGCTCTGTTTTCTGGTGCTCAT
This sequence comes from Stictonetta naevosa, assembly GCA_011074415.1. Lineage (NCBI taxonomy): Eukaryota > Metazoa > Chordata > Aves > Anseriformes > Anatidae > Stictonetta > Stictonetta naevosa. The sequence goes on from CM021697.1 coordinate 49,514,148, forward strand.
CTCGAAACAGTTTGAAAAAAGGCTTTATGCAGAAAATACCATTTTCTAAAAGGCAGTCTTGATTACAAAACATGATTCCTTACTTTACAATAGGTCAAGTAGTGTTTGGTTGCAATGACAACGTCTAAGACTCTGTGTTGCCTCCTCATTTGCTGTAAAACATGGAAAAGAGCATTATTCTTAGAGTCTCTCGCACTTTTTATTGGTCTTTTTTTTTTTTCTTACCTTCTCCTTCTGAATAGAATATTCACCAGCCCAGTATGATCTCCCTTTTTGTTACCGAATTAAAGAAACAGTACGCTTCTGATATCTAGAAGATCTAGAAGAAGATCCCTGCTCAGCCAAGCTGATCTTCCACCCTGCCTTCTTGAATTCATTTTGGAATTGCCTGTTCCTGTGCTCTTAAGAGGTGGTACTTGACTGACCAGCACTGATGGATACCCATGTCATCAAAAGTGGATTCCCAGGGGACCTGCCCAACTAGTTCCCTGAGCAATCTGAAGTCTGCTTTTCCTAAATCCAGGGTTGAAGTGTTGGTGGCAATTTTCCTCCTATCACCAAAGATTCTAAACTCAACTACTTCATGGTTACTATGGCCAAGACAGCCACCAATCACCACTTCACCCACAAGACCCTCTCTATTTACAAGCAACAAATCTAAGAGGGCACCTTTCCTAATTGGCTCCCTTAGTATCTTAGTACAAAGAAGTTACCATCAAGGTGTTTCAGGAATCTCCTGGCCCTGTCTGTATCAGCTGTGTGGTATTCCCAGTTCACGTCTGACTAGTTGAAGTCACCCATAAGGACAAGAGCAGCTATCTATAGGTATCTTTCAGTTCATTAAAGATAATTCATTGATGTCATCTTCCTGGCTGGGTGGTCTGTAGTAGACTCCAACAAAAATATCCACTTTATTTGCTTGTACCTTAATCCTTATCCAGAGGCTCTCAACTGTGTTATCACCAATTGCAAGGTCCATACACTCCAATCCCTCCATTATATACAATGCCACCCCCTCACCTTGCCTGTTCTGCCTATTCTTTCTGAAAAGCCTATGATCTTCCATTGTAACACATCAGTCATAATATTGTCCATTTATTTGACCTTTTCCTGTTTTCCCAAATCTTTTCAGCTGGTTGTACAAAACTGTGCTATTTCAGTAAGTTTCAGCTTTCTACATTATCAGTCTCAGTGAATGTCTGTAGTGGTGCATTTGAGATATCAGTTCTCATTCACACCTGTTGCCAAACAGATTTTCTTGGTAAAAGTTTAGCTGAGGAAGATGAGTCAGAGAGCTTTTCTTTATCCTCAAAGGGGCATATACATTTCTAACAGAAAAGCACTGAAGTGCTTGAGTGAAGAGAAATCAGGTTTACAAGCACCATGCTTCAGAGATTTTAACACTCACTCTATCTAAATAAAGACTTTACTTTTCACAGTAAATGTCAGAGCCTTCTTTCACATTAAGGCATGCCTTGGGAAGTGGTGCAAATAGTACATTTTGTTTCTTCACACACTACTGAAAGCTGCTAATAAGGCATCAAAAATGTTTTAGCACAGCATATCTTTTTTGCCTTCTGCCTTGTTGAATGCTCAGAAGAGATCTTGCTCATAATCTATATTATCCAGGTCAGAGAAACATGAATTTGGGAACCAGGTCACAGAACCATGTATTGAAGTAGGCTATCTGATGTACCATGACTGTGCTAGATACTTGATGAAGATCTCCTTTGATCAAAGACCAGTTTCAGATGAACAGAGTATAAATTTCTGGACTATATCTCTAAACTTCCATCACTGAAGCCTGGATAATAGAAGCTACAGTTATCTATGCCACTCCATGTTCATACACTGAAGGAAAACTTTCATAGAAATAGATGTTTCTCACGGGTATTTTTGTGCCACAAATAATTTGAGAAAACACAGTTCAGCAGTGAAGCATCACAATTTTTATTAATGAATTCAAGCATCAGCATCAATCCTGTATTGTTTCAGTTTATGGACACAGTGAGTGGGTTCTCAATAGATATTTTACTATGCATTTGCTGTATCAGTTAACATTCAAAGAAAACACCTTTTAGGGTGCTGGCCACACAGAAATCACCCTGGTTGGAATCCCAAAGACTTGAACATTTTACTGATGTGACGATGAAGGGCTTTTCACAACCACACAGCCTCATTTGGCCATCTCTAGTTCTTCAAATTATAACAGCATCCTATTTGAAACAGAGCAACAAATGGGAGCCCTGTTAGAATGAACAGAAAGGTCTGAGAATGGAAATGCAGAGAAAATGATAAAAATACCAAAGAAATAAAATCATGAAAAATGAAATTTATAACATTTAAGTTAACAGTCTGTATACAGGAACAATTCAGTCTAGCTTTTATTATCGACCTTCTTTGTATTAGAACAGTCCCTTTGTTTCTTCATTGCCCTGAGTATTATATAAGTATTTAACAACGACATTTCTTAGCCTGTTCAAAGAGTAATTTCCTTATTTTTCTTCAGCAATATTTATTTAAATGCAAAGAAGAAAGTGCAACACAGATCATGTTTTGACCCTCTAAATAAAGGTGAATTCTCCCTCAAGCATAGTCTTCTCTATGCTAGCATTAGATATTGTTAGATTGGTTTGAGTCTCGGTTTGAGCATATCCCAGAAGAAAAATGCTTATTGTTTTGGTTGGAACCTGTATTGGGTTTACATGGTAATGTTATGGTAGCTCAGGGGCTGCAGGGGTTGGATCTGGGGGAAGAGCCCAGAAGCTGCCTCACGTCAGGTAAGAGTGAGTTCCAGATGGTTTTCAAAAGAGACCTGCCACTAGCCAAAGCTGAGCCAGTAGACAATGCTGGTTGGGTCTCTGGAAAACATATTTAGAAAAGGGAAGAAAACTGCTGCACAACAGCACCTGGGAGAGAGAACAAAAACAAAGCAAAACAAGCAAACAAACAAAAAAAAAACATGGAGGCTCTGCAGACACCAAGGTCAGTGCAGGAGGAGGGCAAAAGGTGCTCCAGGCACAGAGCAGAAAGTTCCCCTGCAGCCCGCGGAGAGACTCCTGGTGGAGCAGGCTGTTCCCCTGCAGCCCATGGTCCCACATGGAGCAGATCTCCACCCTGCAGCCCATGAAGGAGCCCCTAGTGGAGCAGGTGGATGTGGCCTGCGGGAGGCTGTGGCGCATGGAGAGCCCCCACAGGAGCAGGCCCCGGGCCAGAGCTGCAGCCTGTGGAGAGGAACCCACGCAGGAGGAGGGGGGAGCTGCCACCTGTGGGGGACCTGTGCTGGAGCAGTTTGCTCCTGGGCGATGGACCCAATGGTACAGAGCCATGTTGGAACAGTTCTTGGAAGACATTTGTGTGAAACCCATAGAGGATCAGTTCAGGAAGGATGGCATCCCATGGGAGGAACGCTGGAGCAGGGGAAGAGAGTGAGGAGGAGGAGCAGTAGAGATGGTGTTATTGAGTGACCACAACCCCCATTCTCCATTCCCCTGTGCCACACAGGAGGAGGACGTAAAAGAAGGTAGATGGAGGGGAAGGTGTTTTTAGTTTACTTTTGGTTCTCACTACTCTCTACTCTTATTAGTTGGCAATAAATTAATGTTCCCCAAGTTGAGTCTGTTTTGCCTGTGAAGGTAATTGGTGAGCGTTCTCCCTGTCCTTATCTCACCCCATGCGGGTTCCCATTGTATTTTCGCCCCCTGTTCTGTTGATGAGGGGGAGTTAGAGAGTGACTGGGTGGTGTTTGGCTGCCTATTGGTCTTCAGCCACAGCAGAGCCAGACAGAACAAAAAACCAGGTAACATCTTCCCACATTTTCCCATTAAGACTCTTCTTTGTCTACATTTTATTTCCCATGTGCTTGTTTCCTTATAGATCATTTCAGTAGAAGTATCTAACAGAGAAATCTAAAAAATCACGAAGATGTATATATATAATGTTCATAATTCCCACAGTCTCCACAGGCAGAATCTTGGAATATTAACTCTCAACTTCACTACACTGAAAAGCCTTCAGTAAGTGGAAAAGTTTGAGAAAAATGGCAGTTGTATTCACCAAGTATTTCAGCTTCAAAAGAAGTTGCAATCTTGGTACTTCAGTGTCTTCTGCATATTAAAGACAATCATTCAGAAGTTTGTGTCATCATTGCCTATTTCTGTGGCAAACTGAAAGACTATCAATGTACCTTAGTATTATGCAGTTACATGTCCCGATAAGTTATACTCTCTTTGCTGCAAATTTCAGAATAATTTTAATCATCATCTATTCATGACTACATACACATATGCCTTTGCTCCTCTTGTTATTATTCTTTTGATTCCTACTTTTTTTTTTTTTTTTTCACAGAACAAAAGGCATGTTGCCTGTTCCAAACGTCTCTTTATTTAAAAGATCAGTAAATAAGATACTAAAACACAACAACAACTGCAGTATACAGGTTATGTAACTTCCCTAAAGGTTTGGTAGCACTCAAAAATAACCAAGTTATTTAATTCATGCAAGAACCATTAAGTAAACTGTTTCTAATATCTTCTCTGTAACTGCTATAAAATTGGATATATTTAATCTCCATTTTTTGGAGAAGGATAATTGTTTTTTAGCCATAAGGATTACTCAATTAAATTGTTTTTACTTTCCAATAAAAGGCTTTACAGTATTATGTTCTACAGCAGTTGTCTTTATATTTATAAAAACATTATGGTTTTGAAAAAAAATGGAGGAACCACACTAGTCAGTTCAGACAAAATGATTCCCAAGCCATAGTGCTCTATGGACAGCTTTCATTAAGAAAATAATTCTCAATACAGTGCTTTGTGTGCATGTGTGTGTGTACACATTTATTTTAGGCCTTGAGTTAAATACTTCTTGGAAAGAAATAATAAGATTATATTATCTGTTATGCAGCTTGGATTTTTTTAAATGATGAATCAGCAAAACCTGCAATAGTGTTTTTTTGTTTATTTTTAAATCTCCAATCTACCCTCAAGATCAAATTTGCTAGCATAGAAGTAACACCAGTTTTTCATTCACATACTATTAATGCTTTGCTAAGCAGCTTAGATACTACATCAGGCTGTTGATAGGCATTCATAGAAGAAATGTGTAGACTATCCAAGGAGCACCTTATGTGGACATAAGAGAACCATATCCTGCAAAGCACTCCTACAACTGAATTTCAAGAGTGAAATGGTTAAGAGGATTCTTAACTTTCATTTCTCTCAGTTGATCTTAGTGGCTTGAAAACAGTGCTAGTTTAATACTGCATTGCATCTTTTGACTCAAAACAGCCTGGAATTCTAGGAGCTCAAACAAACAACTGCTATTCCTTCGTAATTCAAATGCAATTATCTGTAGTCCTTCCTTTTCCCTCTGTAAGATGGGATCTGAGGAGTCTCCGGAGACAACACCTGTACACGTACACTCTCATCTACTTGGAAACAGCAAGTCTTAGTTGAGCTATTAGCAACTTCTGAAGGCTTTATGTTTCTTAATATCTGACCTCTCTCCAAAACCTCCTGAATGCTTCCCATGCTGTTTCCCCATATTGCTACTTCAAATGAGTCATTAATTTTAGCCAACTGGAGGTTGCCTGCCAATGAAGTACCACAAAACTTTTTCCAGTTCATGTTGATTACTAGGTCTCTCAGACTCATCCAGGTATCCTGAACCTGGCACATCAAAACTGATGATAGACATTTTATTTTGTGTACATGTCTTAAAGTGCCACCTGGTAGATTCAAGAGATTGGATGAAAAATTCAAATTTCAGTAGCAATGAGAAGAAAAGGCCATCAAATATGTTTTAGCTCTTTTTGTTCTCAAAGCTTAAAAACATGATTCAGATGCACCCTGGCAGTGCAGTAAAGGGAGGGAAATCAAAATAATTGGAAATCTATTTATTACTTTATTTATATGTCAGGATCCTTTATTCAACTTTGCAGATTTTGCAGCTTCATTCATGGCTTTTTATTTTATTTTATTTATTTATTGAATTTTGTAGTTATTAAAATCTCATTTCCCAGCTTCTTACTGGAGATCAGCGTCTCCCTCCACTTCCTTTGCTAACTGGACAGCAAGGTATGAGTTCTGCAGGTTTTCTGCAACTGTTGTTTTATGACTGCCTACAGTCAGCCTAATATTTGGGATGTGGAGAACATCAATGATCAGTCTGGTACCCTGGAGAATTTCAGGAAAACCTGCTCCTGGCGGTGCACTCCTACTTTCAAGTAGTAGCTTGAATCTTCAGTTTGATACTGCACAGTGCAAACTGATAACTAATCTTGGGGAAAAGACTAAAGAACAAGGCCAAATTATCATGACTATGTTGTTAGTTAAGAGTAGAGTGTGATACACAGCTACAATCACACATCATAAAATTAAATCGTCTGTTTTCATAAGGAAACTCCAAATTTCATCTACTCTGTTCACAACACAGCCATTGAACTTTTACCTGAAACTTAAAACTAAGCTTAGACTCATGACAGACAGAAAACAACAGATTTTATAATATGCCACAAGTATGACTCAAGAAAGTTATTTTATCACAAATTTAACCTTGAGAAGAGTAACAATTACTTTTTAATGTTGTTTATTCTAAAGAATAGCTAAGAAATATATGATTTAGAGATGATAAATTGTGAGATTCTCTATGCTTAGCTTTTCTTATTTAGGACATTTTTGAGACTACAAATGATAGCTATTCAAACATATGGTATCAAGTTAAATTTTAGTTAATTTAAATTCTACATTAGAAATAGCTGAGAGGTTTATGCAGTTGGTCCACATGACAATATCCAATATCTGAGGAGTACAAGAAATAATAAAGTTTCTGAATAACTGGTATAATTATTCATTTATAAACTTCATGTAAACATGATTGATGGACTATGTAGGAAAAAATGTTCTCTGTGGAGACAGAGAGCACATCTCTCAGTAATTACCTTTGTAAAACACAACTGTCCGCATCAAGAGGAATTTATTTAAGCCAAGGTGACAATCCGAGTTAACGTCTTCAAACCAACATTTTTAAACTTAAACGAATTTTGAGGTACAGTGGGAAAAAAGCTGTCTGAATTTACAAATCTTTGCGTATTGTGAGGGTCTCGTCTGTCTTGAAGTTCTTTCAGTGCTCATTGTTGCTGCAAACTGCCTGTTCTTCACAGGCAGTGTACAACTAGGGCCAAGGATCCCACTTAAAGAACAGGCAAAACAGAGACAAATATGCCTGCCTGCCTATTATTATTATTATTATTATTATTATTATTATTTTAAGCTTGCGTCATCTGAAAAGGAGGGCTAAAGGAAGACTGAAATTCCATAGGAGTGAGATTAGCAGGAAACAGGAACAGTTAGACGTCAAATTAGATTTCAAGAAAATAAGGGGCCCCCAAACATTAAAACATCATTTTACAGCTCTATTTATCTGGCTTAATCATGTGTTTTCAGTGTGTTTTCTAAAATTTTAAGCTGTTATATTTGCTTTTTACCAGTGACCAACAACCTGAAATGCCAACATTGACTTTACTGAACAGTTATGAATATTGTTTCCTCATTTAGTTAGGACTTCCTTTCACTCTGGATGACATTGCTCTGACAGTTCCCTGAACACCTCCATCAAATGCTAGGGAACATTTTAATGAGCTACCTCCTGTCACGCTATAAGATCTACCTCCTCCAGTGACACACAATAGCTGACCATGTGTGGATTCACACTGTGCTGAAAGTAAATGGGTTATTTTAAGCCATTTTCAGACAGTCAATCTAGCTAATCTGTGCCTTGCAAAGAACAACCAGAGAGTCAGAGTGTAATTTCCACTTGAAGGCAGGGTACTAATTAAGGGTGGAATCTTTTAACCAACATTGTTTGAGATCCTCTAATGAAACACAGGTGTGTGCTTTTTTTCTCTCAGATGACAACCACATTATTATAATTTTTTTAAACTCTCACACTCTTAAAATGAATACACAGAGAAAAGTACCATGGCAAGATATTTCCTTTTTTTTTTTTTCTTTTTTTCTATTATTTTTTTTCCTGTGCATGTTTGTGTGTTCTCTACAAAACAGTGATTAAAATAGTAATATGAAGTCTTTTCTTTCTTTCCATTTATTTTTTATTTCTTCCCATATATTACTTGCACTGAATTTTTGAACAAACTCCATCAAACTCCCTTCTGCTCTGGTATTTCAGATCAATAGCTAATTTAGAATTTAAGGTATCCATAACAGGACAGGCTTGTAGGTTTTTGGAAAGAGAGGTGTTTTTCACTTAAGAGCACACTGTGTCTCCAGTCGAATTCTACAACTGTTTCACAAAAACAAACAAACAAACAAAATGAAATTAATCTACTAGAACCATATTTAAGTGAAACTCTTAAACACATTAAGCATTTAAACCATTGAGACCAAATGTGCTTAATTACTTTGCTCTATTCAAATTATAATGATTATAGTAATTAGCGCATGGTCAGTTATACCTTGTGAATGCATTCATTTAATGGCTATTAAATATATAAAGTGATAACATTTGCAAGAGAAAAGGAAATAGAAATAGCTGTAGTGTAGTGAAAATACATTTTACAGTAAAAGGATAAAAAAATAAAATTCTTCCCCACGTAACAAAGTTGGTATAACCATTGGTAACGGTGTATTTTTCCATGCTACTCATCCCTCTATATGTTTAATAATAATTGACAGAAAATATGACCTATGAGATGATTTGGTAATTCTCTACGGGGTTTTTGCCATTTTTTCAAACATTTTGAAGAAATACCTCAAACAGAAAACAGGTAGGCTTCAAAAGCAATGTCTATTCCCACTTTTTGTCTCCTGGTCTGAGCATCAAGACTTCATAGGCCACAGACTCTCTCTCTATTTTAACTGTGGTTGTTTCCCCCAGTTCAAATTGTTTTCTTCCAGACTGGAATCCAGGAGCACTGAGATCCCACATCTGATGTAGGGATTAGACACATGGAGCTGGAGAGCATGTGAGTTTCAGGTGGTACTTAAGCACTTACCCCTTGAAAATATATATATATATTTTTTTTTCCATGATGGGAGCTTCCCTTTTGGTGGACTTCCAAGACTATCTTCAGCTCCCAAAACTACCTGTTGTTATTACAGATTTGTAGAGCAAGGGAGCTTTATAGAGGGAAATAGCTTTCAATAGTAAATGTAAGATGTTCTAATTTTAATTCCTCTTTTAAATATTTTTTCCTGAACTTCTCATATAACTGTATTAGTACAGTGACTTTTCCAGTAACACCACAGTAGCATGAATCATCTTTTATTAATTTATTTATTTTCCTGAGCACTCATAAATTAGGTAAACACCATAAATTATTTTACTGATTTAATAAACTCTTTTCCTTATTTAATCAACATCACACAAGTTTCCGAAGCATATCTGGCTTTGTTCTCACTAGCATAGTTTGTTAAAGTCTCATTAATGCATTTTCTTGAATTACGGCAAGTGGTGTCAGGAATCAAGAACTTCAATTCACTTACAAGCAGGCTGTTTTAAATATGAATTTTGAAATTGCCAATAAATATTTGACCATATTTCCTTACTTAGATCTAATCCCTATTAATTTAAATTGGCCAATCTATAAAATATTGCAGCAGTTCTGAATACTGTATTATATAAAAACTTGAAAGCGTATATATGTTTGGGGTGTTCCAAGAACAAGTTTCCATAACAAGAAATTGTTAAGATCAGGTGTATGGACAATATCAATTTCCTTGGTGTATGTCAGTGTGTGAAAATAGGAAGAATACTGTATTGTTGGAAATATGTTGAAATCTCAGTAGTGTGCAATACATCATGCTTAGAAACTAGATTTATTTGCAAATGTATTGATCCAATTAATTTCAAGTAGGAAAAAATCACAATCAAGAAACAGCCATTGCAAACAACAACAACAAAAAAAAGTTATGTTGTCATCTTGATGATTTTCCATAGTATATTTTCACACAAGTATGATTTCAGATCTAAATAAGATAACCATAACACACAGTTACCTATAAACTAAATACACATTGTTTTCCTCTGCTGCATCAGTAATATGAATTTCTCTTGAGTATGTATGGTCTTCTAGCTTTGTTCACATGTAGTTGCCTCTTCAGAATATAGGGATTTTTTCTTTTCATTATTTCCTTTTCTTGGCTTGAGTTCTCTAGATCATAAGCATCTTGCTGAAGTAACTGTTGGATGTCAGAAGACACAGAATGGTATCAGGTTTTTTTTTGGTAATGAAAATTATCAATTCCTAGAGAGCTTTATAAGCCCCAAACTCAGACCTAACTTAATATCAGGCTACAGATTTGCTGAATCCTATGGAAGTGATATTTAAACTCTGCTGAAACTAATGAGATCATTGGTTTTGACTAGAGAAAAGCTGATATGCCCTTCTTCGACTAAATTTGACTTAAAGCTTCCTAATGATTGTCACTTTATATTTTAACCAAAATACCCTTTTCTAATTTCACATGGAGTATGGTTAGGAGTAGTGCTTCCCAACCACCACAAAAAGTGATGCAATTGTAATTGCAGGAGCTATGATTAAGTTACAGGCTATTGCATGTGGTCAGTGCTATGGTAGCTCTTTTTCAGCAATAAATGTAACAACGGAGTCCTCAGAAAACTGGTTCTCAGAGACTTTGCAGACTTTTGTATGGGCCATCCTAGCTGGTATGAAAGATTGAGAATAAGCAAATACAGAGCTGCGATTCAGCAAGCAAAAGGATATTAAGACTCAGCCAGACTGCCCATGTATTTGTAACAGCTGAAGAAATGTGGTTTTGCTGGAAAGCAGGTAGTGGCATTACACAAAGCAACTTTTAACGTAATATATATCAGTGGAAATGGATTCTGATAAGTGTTCTTCATGTGATCATTGCACTAAGGTATATATGACAGGTGGACTAAAAACAGTCACTATTTAGGATTAGCAATCTTTAGGTGTGGGAGAACAGGAAAGCAGGATTCCCTTGATTCTGGTTTCCTAGCAATGTACCTGTCCAAATTACATGTATACATGAGCATGTGTCCATGTATTTTGAATCCATTTTGTCTTAGGGCCTTGAAAGGTTTTACAGAAACTCTGCCTACATTTAGTTATGCCTGAATAAATATACTGTAATTTCATGTATGTTGAGCAGATTTTAATTTCGTGCTCTGGTTCACTGCCACGTGCTTGTTTGGTTTCCTGGAATGGCTATGAAGAGTGGAGAAATTATGTAGTTAAGAATACTTCACATATGTGCATGCATCTTTATCCAGAACAGGCATTCAGCTCTTGAAAAACTACATTAATTCACAATCCTTTCACTAACGGGCATATTAGAGGTACTAGGAATTACAGAATATCAAAAAGGTAAGGAAAGTTTAGACAATATAACAGGAGTGATTTAAGCCAAGAACACACAAGGCTTGGAAAGCATAGGGTATGGATTTTAAAAGATCGATGTGAAGACAAAGGGATCACAAAAGCATAGTAGGCATTGAAACTTGCATTTGTGACATTTTACCTCCCAGTGCTGAAAGGCTCTACTGTGGCAAACTTTCTGGAGTTGATATACTGTCAGCATTGCTTCCAAGCTGAAGCCATCCAGACCAGCAGGGAACTGTCTTCCTGAAATGAGATCCTCTTCATCTGCCTCTACTGTTTCCCCCACTTGGTTGTTCATGTTGTTGACAAGATTGCAGACATTTAACAGGGTCATTTTCCAGTAAGGAAGTTTTGCTCTGTTAATCTGAAAATAAAAATGCCTTCTACTTAATGTATTGCATTTTTTAGTTTGTTTTGAGTAATAATGTATGACATTCAAGCATTTTGGTAGGAACAAGTTTGTTTGAAGTCCTTTTCATCTGCACAACTTTAACACAATAATTAGAGAGTGCAGAAATTAGGACATCTCCTTTATTAAAAACACGAAGTCTGTTTCCCCACTGCCTTACCCTCAAGGTAGATATATGCAATGTTAAAGTAAACTGCTACCAAACCAGAATGGTAGCATTTCTTAGTCATTCTACACAGGTGCAAACAAAAACACAAATTGAAATTAATATAATATAAATTCATAGGTGTAAGTCAGGACAATGAGTCAGGACCACTGGATAAATTCCCAGTTCCAGATTCCAAGCTGGATGCTTGTGGTTAACTAGAAACTCCTCCCCAGTTCAGAACAAATACCAGTCATTTCAAAATTCCCCAAGGAAAGGACAGAGTCACTGCTTAGGGCAAGCTGTCTGATGTGGCTGGATCTGATGTTATGGAATTTGTAAGCCCCAGGATTTTTGGATACTGGAGAGTCATGAACATGAGAGATGTATATACAAGGTCTAGGGACTTGGATAAAGGTGGAGCAAAGATGAAATAGAGTTGTGCAAACAAAGTATTCCTGATTTTGTGGCTGGACTGAAAAACTGAGACCAACTGTTTTTGGGTGGTCCATAATAAACCATTTCAGAGTTGTTACAGAAAGACAAAAATAAACAGGAATTTCACCACGGTTTGTGACAATTTTTGCTTAATATAATACCTTACATTATTTAAGAGCTATTTATCTTTAAACCTTTAAAAATATGAGAAAAAAACATTTTTACTTTCTATTAGTATTTTTTTCAAGCAACTGTGGTAGTAGTTTTCTTTAGCTTTGATTATCAATGGAAAAAAAGTGAAAAAATAATTCCTACCTCATTCACTGCTGTTTTCTTTGCCACTTTCTCACACTATCAATTATTTCTTACAAGTTGTACTCCTCTTACTGATGGGTATTAGTTTACTACTTACTAAAACTAGTTTCCTTCAGCTGGAACTGGTGACATAGCAATCTTCAATCCAAAGCCAAACAGTAAATTTCTGTTTATTACTGGCAAGGGTTTCCTTGCAGAGTACATTAGAATTACACAGTACTAATGAACTAAAATGTAGTTTCTTTTGCTGGATGTACCTAATTAAATACGGTTATTGCATTAATACAGACATTGCTTTTAATAACCAACAGCATTAACAGAGTGTGAATGCAGTTCTTACCTAGCTGAACATTTGGTAATCACACAACCTGTTGTTTCTTCAAATCAATTACCTAACAAAGAGGTATTGTATGTAACATTTGTGCATATTTGCTACTATTTTTTGAGGGAAAAGAAAGAAAATGGAGAGAAGTGAACAAGAAACAAGGAAGGCTCTCATCACTAATATCATTAGTTGAAAGAAATGCCCTTTTGTCTTTAATTATTACTTCAGTATATATCTGATATATGTGGCAGGTTCAAAACAAATTTAACCTCTTTACAGAATGCCTAATTTAATTAAGAAAAGTTAAATTAGCAAAAAAAGCAAAATGTGCACTACAATTTCAAAATCTTTGGTCTTTTTAAAAATATTTGTGAAATGCAAAACCATGGAGCCTTTCATATTAAATGAGGTGACTTTTCCAATAAAATTCTCTCTTGTTACATGAAAAAAATATGAACTAGTTAAATTGCAATGAAGAATTAATTCTAGGGACAGTGCTATGTGAGCAAGTGAGAATTGTAAGTTGAAACCAAGTCCAATGGATGGGACTGGAAAAGAAAAGGGGAAATATGCCTTGAATAATTTTTAATAACTTTTGATCACAAGATTCCATTTTATGTTACCTTGATGCATGTCTTCGTTTAAAGGAATGCTTCTCTCCATTAGTAAATTACTTAAATTGCAGCCTTCATTAGGTGCAACTGGTCTTAGCTGCTACTTATGAGGGTAGGGGGAAAATAGTCTTGCAGTTCTGTCTGCAACCATACTTTGTCAGTCAAAAGAATCTAGTTCTCATTAATACCTTGCATATATCACTTCAAAATATTTTTACTTGAGTACACATGCTTCTGACTTACACTCCTGTGGACTCACACAATGATACTATAAGAACTATTAAGAACTTCATTTTTTTAAAACTGAACATGGAGCTCTCTAGGTCTTGTCCACTCACTGAACAAAGCAGTCATGTTACTTTTCTAATACATTTCACTATTACAGCAAGCATTACAACCACACAGCTTTGTTTTATAGGGTATGGAAAATCTCTGAGGTGGGTATTTTGGGAAAAAAAAAAAAAGGCAAAAATAGTTTTAGTTGACTGCAACACAGATGTTCAGATACACTTCCAGTGCGTGATACATTTTCCACACAGGTCTAAGCAATACCAACTACAGTTGCTCAAGATATGTTTTGCTATAACACCTCCACAAGAGATCAAAGAACTCGTATCTGTCAAGAAAGAAAACATTTTTTTTGAAGATTAACTTGAAAAAAAATAATCTGGGAGGGATCTGATTGAACAAAAGAGACTGCTGGATGAATCAGTATGTAAAAATTATTAATGCTAAAAAATTCATGAAGTGAATATTATATACACATTTTCATTGTTGAACATGCATCTGAAATATGACTCAGATATACGGTTTCCCACACCTTTTTACATCTTGAGAAGTTAAAAGAGAAGTTAAAATTGACTAACAAACTGAACTTAAGAATATTTTCTTCTTAACAACAGTCTTTTCCTATGAAAAACTACAGAGAATCCCAAAGTATAATACATCCGATATATTTTTCTTTCAATTACTGGTTGAATGATGACCTAATACGATTTATTTAATATAACTTATTGTTGCTGTTTTGTAATTAATACCTCCCAAATGTTAAATAATAATTAAAAAGTTCAATTCTCTGTTTTTTTGCCCCCCCTTTTTTTTGTGTGTATTCTTGCCTTCATCTAGTGAAAGGAGGTGAAAAACGGATTCATAACCAAATAAAACTCAAGACACCAAAAATATAGGTAAAAACTTGGACTTAGCTTACAGAATTCTTGAAGTATTATAAGGCAGAGAACGGAAGGCTTTTTCTGGTGCTTTTTCATAGAATCATAGGATCATACACTGGTTCGGGTTGGAAGGGACCTTAAAGATCATCCAGTTCTAACTCCCCTGTCGTGGGCTTCCATTAGACCAGTTTGTCCAACCTGGCCTTGAACATTTCCAGGGTTGGGGCATCCACAGCTTCTTCAGGTAACCTGTTCCAATGCCTCACCACCCTCTGAGTAAAGGGTAATATCTAATCTAAACCTACCTTCTTTTAGTTTAAAAACATTACCCCTTGTCCTGTCACTACACTCCCTGACAAAGAGTCCCTCTCCTGCTTTCCTGAAGGCTCCCTTTAAGTACTGAAAGGCTGCCTTCTCTTCTCCAGGGAGGCCTTATAGAAGCCTTCTTTTTCTGGTACACTTCCTTGTTGTTAGTTTTGTTTCATGAATTCCTCTACATAGAGTAAAGCAGGGATTTCATTTGTTTTTCATCAACATTAATAAAAGAGTGTGCAGATATCTCAGCATGCTACTGAAGTCATGCAAAAGTATCAGTAGTATAAACCATATTGGCTCATAAGGTCTGCACTGTCTACATAGGTGCTTCAAGGGTTCCTCTTCAGAACAGTAGTTGAATTTTGTTCAGAAGGTATCAAAAGAAATTGTAATAAAAATGTTCTTTCTTTAAGTAGAGAAGTTATTGAGTTCCATTACAGCCAAAGTTCTTCCATGATATACACTAATGCCTTTAAATGTAATGACTTGTAAGCCATGACTGAGTCAGGAAGTCATCAACTTCTAGGCAGCTGTATCCTCATCTGCCTCTGACAAAAAGGTTAAACTTTCTGGCATATACTGTCAGGAATAGGCATCCAAGAACAGTAAGAAGCTCAGAGGGTCCAAGATTTCACAAAATTAATGTAACATTAATGATCACAACATTATATTCTAGTGATAAGTTATTCAAAGAAACGCTTTTCTTCCTTTCTTTTTACTGAACTGATATCATCTCAATCTTGTTTGAGTTCAGGACATTCTTCATGTAAATGGTGGTTTCATCTTAACATTTAAGGAGGAGGAAAAGAGCTATCTTTCACAAAAACAAACAAACAAAAGTCAGCAGGTAATTTCATACCTGTGACACCACAGGTTGTGTAGTCTTACTAAATCTTGCCAAAGGCTCTTTGGATTTTATCTTAGAAGAAAGATAAATAAAGCATTTTAGGGGCTTTATCTTCTTTGAGGTGTAACAGCAGAGGAAGACAAACTGTATTAAATGTTGAAGACAGTTCAAAATAAGCATGTATGTACTTCCTTTTTTAAAAAAAAAAAAAAATGTTGTAGAGGTATTCAGGATACGGATGAATGTCCAAAAAGGCCAGCAGACATTGGACAACAGTCTGCAAAGTCAAAACCATGTGGTAAAAAGCTTATTTCCATATTTTCAGATAGACTATTAGTCTTAATACCATACTTCACAAGTACCAACTTAGGAAGAACTTTTCTGTGAAATACTAGAACTATAAGTGCTAATCCACTTTACTGCATTTTTAGATCTGGGTTTTCATAAACACTTTTTTTAAAATTTATTTATTGTTATTTTCCCCTCCATGTTAGTGCTGAGAACCATTAAGCGTATTTAAGTTGTCTGAATTTCCCTTGCTGTTGCTAACCAAGTCAGTGTCCAAGATGATTAATACAATTCAATAGTAATTGCCCTCAACTGGAACTTGAACTCAAGCACAAACCAAGTCAGTTATCATACACACCATCATAAAATTTGTCTTTCACATTAGAATCATACTTCTGTTGTAGACCAAAAACTAGCAGAAGCCAACAGGAAAAAATATATATATTTGTCATTTTACTATTGAATGGGTTGGTGGTCTATCCCTTGTAGATGTTTTATATGCATTTTAGTGGTTCTACCATGCCTTACTTTGATGTCAAAGGACAATACATATTAAATTAATTAGTTTTAAATAGTATAATCTAGAATTAAAGTGATGTCTCTGCCATATGTCTACTGTTTCTGTCTACTTCAGGTGTCACTTGTCTTATATGTTTATATATACCATGAGGAGATCAAATAGCAAACTACACGATGTAAAACAACATGTAATAGTGTATGTCATACACCTTCATGTTATAAACTGGTGTACTGTATTTGGGCATTTTTAGTTACTTGAGATTGTACTCTATGCTGAGAGAGAAGAGAACATGGAAGTGAAAGTTAGGATTCAACTACAACCAGTAACAGAAATACCAACAACTGCAGGGTTTTCTCCCAGGACACATTCTTGTTTGGTACACAGAGAAAGAACTATTTTTGTCAGCCTCCTACATTTAAATTTGTCTCTGAAAAATAATCTGTATTAAATCTTCATTTACCTTAGTGACAAACAGGTTTGTTTGGAATCTACCATGCCAGTAAAGAACGTGAGA
This sequence comes from Stictonetta naevosa, assembly GCA_011074415.1. Taxonomy (NCBI): domain Eukaryota; kingdom Metazoa; phylum Chordata; class Aves; order Anseriformes; family Anatidae; genus Stictonetta; species Stictonetta naevosa. Next base: position 49,531,433 of record CM021697.1, read on the forward strand.
ACCTAAGAATTGCTAGACCAGATCAAAAGAATGTATTTATTAGCCTTATTTCTCATCCTAGCATATTCAAAGACTACTGTGAAAAATCTCACATACAACCTAATACAGTAAAAGCAAAAAAAAAAAAAGTAGGCTTTGTCCTTAACATTCAACTAGTCATTAGCTTATGAAGCCTTATTTGAAAATTTTCACGAAAATCTCATTTTATTTTCCACTGAAATCAAGCTGCGCTTGAACTTCACGAGAAACAATAGTTAAATCACTCAACCTTAAGCCTATAACACTCATTTCAGAGTTTGTTCTTCAATATGTTGCTGAAGAAATATTAGACATCTATATTTTTTAAATCATTTATGGAAAGTAACAGTGTTGCAAAAGTGCCTGTCTATCAGCCCATTCAATACATATGTGCAACACTTGCTGCTTCATCTAGGTCAGTATGATCTTGGAACAGAACTTTTTTTCTATTTGTATTAAATAACATGTACATCACTCAGTCTGGCCACTTGTCAAGGAAATGTCATTTACCAGATTAATAGTTTCATAGTCATCTCCCCGTGTTCTTGTACTAACACTATGATGAAATTCCTAAACTAAGATCAGCATATGCATTAACAGCTTTTGCTTCATGACTGTCTTAATTTTATATGCATATAGAAAAAAGTTCTGCATAAGAAAATCTCACAGATCTGACTAAAGGTTAATTTAGCTTTCAGCAGACATAATCTTATTGGAAACACATTTCCTCTTATAAATTTATGTCTCTACACATAACACACTTTTGACAGTTTAATGAAAGTAACAGCGCTAAAACTGAGAAACACTTTTTGTGTCACATCAACACTTTTAAATTTCCTTTGAACTGAGAAAATCTTGCAAAGTGATGTCTGGCACTAAACTTTTAGGTTTAGACCATAGGTTATTACTTTGTGTAAAGACTTCTAGGTTTGTAATGAGAATTCATTTGCTCCCTACCCATCAACTAAAAGAAGAAAAATAATTACCTTTGATGTATACATATTGGTCAATAAATCTGCTTCTAATGCTTTCATTTCCTCTTCTGAATCTGGGAATAAATCAGTAACATATGTTTATTATTTCATTATAAATCACAGATATCTGAATTCAGCAAACAGTATTTAGATATTTCAATTAGCTTTGGAAGGAAAAAAAAACAAAACTCTAAGTACAGCAAAGAGATCTAAAGGGACTGTTATGAGCCTTTAGGTAACAGTAATATTATTTCAAAATGGATACTCATGACGTTTTAAAGCAGGATCAAGATTATTGAGGTGAAAATGAAAGGATTATTAATGAAAGGATTCGTTAATTCATTAATTTCAGTTCACTGGTTAACAGCCATTCCAGTAAACAAAACCACTGCTCTATCTTCATTCAAAATCAGTATGATTTTCATAGTCACTATTTGTCACCTCTTCTAACTTTGGAAGATTTTGGATATTTATTTTCAAAGAATATTTCCTTAAGTAGTAAATAAGAATTTAGATCAATGGCAATTGAACTAATAGACAAAATTTAGTCTCAATTATTCTTGGTTAAATTGCGAGTATTTTTACTGATATGAGGGAATTAAGCAAGACAAGCATTTGTGACAAACAAGCTCTTTTGATAACGCATGCTCCAAGTGAAAGTATTTTAACAAAAATTATTAGGATTTTCTTTACTAATGTAAATGACTTTTAACAGCTCAGTTGGTTTGCAAGACTTGATTTGGTCAAAAAGAGTAAACATTGCTGTAGAAAGAAAAAGCAGTCAAAAACTTTTCTGCTTTGTGCTCTACAGAACCACAAGGAAGAACTGTCGCCTTGAAAATGAAGCAGCAATCACAGCTCAAATACGAGATATATACAAAAATCAAGTGAAACAAATTTCCACATGGTTTTTAGGTTCCACAGAATACTAGCAGTCCTAAGCCAAACAATACAGTTACATAGAATTAAAACCAAACTACATAGATATTTATTCCATATTAATATAAACCATACCTCAGTTTTATTAAAATGATACTTGTTATCAGCATGTAATACCCTACCATAGAATCTGTGGATAGGTTTTATTTATACCTGAATTTCAGGGATCATCATCAGGGATTATCTTACTACTGTCTACAGAACATAGGATCGTAAGAAACCTTTTATGTGTGTGCGTGCTTGTCTGTGATAGATTTCTGCTAGCACAGGAAGTCAACTATTACAATACTCTTAAAAACTGATCATGATCAGTCTTTGTAACAAGATCACCCACCCCCCACCACATTTCTTCTTTGGGAAATTCTTCCCAACTATCCAAAGGTCAATCACGTTTTTCTAATTTCAAGCCTAATTTTTTTCTAATTAAAATTTTATTCACAGCTCACATATAATCTCCTTCACTATATATGCTGCCTCTCTATTTTTAATATTTATCCAGCTTGTGTGGGTTTTAAGAATAATCACAACCCTTCCTTACTTAGATCTTCAAGGTATTTTTATACGGTGACCATCAAACAAATGCAAGGTCACTGTGCCTCTACTTTAGAGTTTCAGACATAAACCATTCCCCTGGAAACACCATAGACACTTTACTGAAAGACTATGCTCATAGCTATTATACTATCTCTGATCTACGTAATAGCCATCTGTTCCCTAAGTCATCAGTGACCCTCCTCTGTGCCTGACGTGATCTCAACACAGTATGGCACAAACTAGATCAGAGGTCCTACTACTTAACTACCTTAATGTTTTACAGTTGCTACAGAAGTAGCTTTCAGACACATTTTCGGATTTTTCTTGTCTTTCATGGCTGAAAATCCTTATTATCTTGTAATAACAGTAAGGTCAGATAGCATAACCAAGTCTTATGTCTCCTCACACATTTCCAACAGCCATGGTTCTGTTAAAAGGAGTTTGTAATAGAAACTTATTATTTCCTAATGGCACTTCGCACAGTAGTACTTCTTCCCATTATTATTATTCATGTCATCAAAAACCTCCTGTGAATTATAACAGTCTTCTTCTGTAGTGATGCTCATATTCACCTTTGTGTTACTAGTTCAATGCATTCATTCATCCTTTCCTTCATTTTGCATTAAAGTTGTTATCAAAAGTATTGAGTAAGACTGGTCAGTAGTACTGCAGCAGCTCACTAGCAACTACTCTCTAGCCTAATACTTTACAGCACAACTTATTGTCATCGTTACCTAATCTTTTAACAGCTTCACCTGTAGCTGAAGGTCTTTCTGCTGGAAGCAAAAGATCACCACAGCTGAATTTCTACTAACGATAGCAGCAGCTCCTGCAAATGGGTCAACAGTACAGGTGTGACAGCATTGTGATTTGTTGTGTTGTATCAGCTGGAAGCAATAAAATAACTTGCATCTGGTGAGTACCCTGGCATTTAAAGGCTATATAGAATAAAAGATTTTTTCTACACTGTCAAGGGTAGAAGACAGATGCAGAAGGGAAAGGCTGCACTGAATAGATAGGTATTAAACATTTTGACAGAGAAAAGAACTTTGGAGGATATATTTAGGAGATTGTTGCTAGAGTGAAAAATGAAACAAGGATTGGAGGAGGAAAAGGGAGTGCACACAGATAATTCAGGAGTGAAAGAGACAGATGAGGAGTAAAAGCATAAAAAGATCAGACTCTGATAGCAAAGAATAAAAAAATCTCATTACGTGTTATTGTCCAAATCTAAGGAAGATCTACACACTTTGTTGTCTTTTTAATGATTCACTTATAATTGATAGGAAATACAGCTTCTGTTCATGTATCTACATTCTATAGAAATAATTACCTTCTACAGAACATACTTTCCCCCTGATGGCAGATATTTTCAAAGGGAAATTAAAACTGAAGATCATTTTATTTGTGACATAATTGTCCATATTAGTAAAAACTGATTTGGCTTTTCCATGCAAACTTATCTATGACATTTCTCTTAAATATAACTCAAAATTTCCAGCAAATAAACCATCAGGTTAGTTACATATACGATTTCATTTATTTTTGTATGCACCTCTTATAATTTCCACTGACATCTTCAGCTTTAGTGGGCTTATGAATTCAATACTGCCTCACTGAAAATACTATTTATGCCTTTGTTTAAAAAGCTTTAGATACATAGGGAGAAAATAATGAATATTAAGTCCTGTCACTACGATCACCAACTCTCTAAAGCACACAAAACAATAATGCTGAAGTTGTGTCAAAATAGAGGTATTAAGTGAGTTACATTTTTCTTCTCTGGGGAAACACAAATTTGTAACTTGTACCCAAAGGGGGAATTCTGAGTCTTCCTGAATTCTGAAGCACAAAAATAAAGCCATTAGTAAATTTACTCCTTAAACTTTGTGGAGTTACAGATTACAGTCATTTGCAAGTTAGAGCGGATTTTAAAGCCTATTCTGCTCCATGTCTGGGGCTGTACACCTGTGTTTTTTTGTTGTTGTTTTGTTTTTCTCAAAAGCTGATGACCTAAATGGCACAGCTATGTAATTTCCCAAATGAGAAGGCAGTTCATTTTCATTTATGGCCCTCTTTTTTTTGTGCGTTTCTAAAGTAATTGACTATGGAAAAGAAATGCACTTACATTTAACTTCCTATTGTGTGATCAGCATCACTGTGACCAGCAGTTTTTGTCATTATTTTGGTACAATCACTAGCTTTTTTTTTTTTTTTTCCCCCTCCAGAATCCTAAAATTTTACTTCAGCTACTAAAAAGTGACTACAATGCATATGTAGTCATGCTGACTTGGACTATGGGAGATATTCATCCAAGTTGCAGAAAATACAATATATATGATAATATATATGATAGCTTGGAAATACATGGTATTCAGCAAACCTCAAATAAGGCAGCAAAATTAAGTGGATAGTCTACACCGATGTGTGTTTCTCAATGACTACTCAACACTAACAACCACGGCAGTGATGCTGTGGGGCTTACAGGAAGGGAGAAAGTTAGGAAAGTGACAGAAAATACGATGCTGGCCAGAGCCTGTTACCGGGGCAGCTCCTTGGCGCCTGAAGCTCATCCAACCTCGTTACGTCCGGTCCCACTGGAAGGGGCAGGAGCGCCTCGGGGCTGGCTGCAGTCGGGGGCCAGGGAAGCTCCGTGTGCGGGCGCGGCGGGGCGCAAGCGCATCGGGGGCTTACCTGAGCAGAAGCTGCAGGAGGCCAAGGCCAGCAGCACCACGCACACCAGCTGGGCTCTCATCCTTGCCGCGCCACCCTCTAGAAAGTAAAGTCCATAAATCCTGGGGAGAGACGGAGAGAGAGACAGACAGACACAGAGAGAGAGCCGCTCCGCGCCCTCGGCAGCGTGTTGGCTGGCGGCCGCAGGCACTAGATGGGGGACCTGGACCCTTCCCCAACTATATAAGCCGCGGGGTGATGTCACGGCGGTGCCGCCATCGCCTCCCTCCTCCTCCTCCTCCCCCTCCCCCCCCCCCCCCCTTCCCTTCCTCCCCGCTCCCTCTGCCCCCTCCCCGCGGTTCCGCGCCCGGCGGCTCTGACGCCAGTGGCCGCCTGACGCACGCGGAGCCCCGCGGGGCGCGCAGCGGGGCGCGCAGCAGCCCCCCCAACAGCCCCCCAAACACCCACACATCCAGCGCTGCCCGAGCGGGCTCGTCCCGGCTGCGAGCTGTCCCCTGAGCTCGGAAAGCCCCCAGATACAGGCATATGTATATTCACCATTAATGAAAAGAAAGTTTCCGCAGTTGCTCGGACACCCGCCCGCGCTGGGCGCTGAGCCTCCTGCGGCCGCCGTTTGGTGCGCTCTGTTTTAGCCCTTTTAGCTTTCCCCGAAGCGAGGGAGGGACTCGCACGCCCGGTAGGGCAGCGGACACGGGCGGCAGGAAACATGAATTCCATGTGTGAGCAAGAGAGAAAGATAACGGGAAAGTCACTTGCTACAGCTTTTTCACATGAAATGCGCGTCTCGCCCGACACGGCGAGGCTCGCTATCCCTTCTGAAGAGTAAGCCCACAGCTATTGTTTCAAGAGAGTAAGCGCTCCTACAAGACATTTCTTCTACGGTTTACTTTTGTGCTTGAATTTTGGTTCGTTTTTTCTTCTTGAATTTTTTAATACTGGTAAGACATCTGAGGATATCTTACCAATATTGTAAAATACTGGAAGGAAGTATTGTAAAATACTGACCAGTATTGTAAAATACCAGTATTGTAAAATACTGGTAAGACATCTAAGGAGCTGACAGCCCCCTAAAGCACGCAGGAGACGCGAAGGGCTACGCGGAAGGCGGCGCGGCCGCGGAGCGCTGGCGGCGCTGCCCCGGGAGGGGGCGCCGTGGCAGCGGGCAGCGCCGGGGGGCGCAGGGCGGCTGGCGCCGGGCATCTGTCCTGGGCTGTCCCCCGCACCTCAGCGGCCCGGCAGCTAAACAAGCAAATCCCCACGGAAATCGTCTGAAGTAAAGGGTAGGGCAGGCTAATCTTTAAGGTGTGAGTGTGCAACTGTAAAGCTGAAGATTCGCGTCAGCCTCCATCGTGCTACTGCTTTTAGTGTGATTTTTCTTGGATACAGACAAATGCTCCATCTGTTGAATGTGCATAGTACAATGTGGAACATTTTGATCTCTGAATACTTTTAAGGATGGATACACATGCCACACACAGCAGAAACTCTCTCTGGTAGATTTCTGCTAGAGTGAATGTTCTCTGCACTGCAAAAACTTCCTTTAAAATACAAAGAACAATGATGGGTGCTGTTGTCTTACTCTATCCTTTGTGCCTGCCTCTGCCACTGAAAAGGTGCTGCAGAAACAGAAAACCTGCAGAAATTTCAAATCCCTGATACATGGAACACCTGGTGAGAAAAGTTCAATTAACTGAATTCCTTCTTTCCTGAATAAACTTTTGCAGCAGAACTAAAATTTGGAGGTTGTTTTGTTTTATGGTCACCTAAATACATAAAAAAATACAGCCGAGTGCATTCTAGTAGTATTAGCTGTTTTAAAAGCCCAGACTTTTGCATACTGCTGCAAACACATCTTTCTTCCCTACTAAGATGGGAAAGAGAGGAAATGAGGAAAGGAAAAGGGAAGGTGGGAACGAAGGGAGGAAAGGAAGGAAGGAAGGAAGGAAGGAAGAAAGGAAAGGAAAGGAAAGGAAAGGAAAGGAAAGGAAAGGAAAGGAAAGAAGAAAGGAAGGAAGGAAGGAGTCACGGTGTATGGGCTATGTTAGTCTGCCAGAATTTCAGCTATAACTCTCATCTGTGTTAGCACAGAGGTTAGATTAGATGGCCACTCATGCTCCCCTCCAGTCCCATTTTCTATTATTTCCATGATGTAGAAAGACCAATCTGCAGCTGATTTTGCTCTGTGGGTGTTCTGCAGTTCAGAAGGCTCTGTGAATGAGAATCGTATTTCATAGATATTTTCTAGTGCCTACTCTCTGTCACAGATTTCTTCAATAGTGTAATTGCCCATATTCTTATGTAACTGGGATTTATAGGAATGACGTTTTATTTTTTTTTTCCTCAGGAAGAGAGTAATTGCCAGTTTCCCTGCTATTAAAAATGATGACCACCCAATTGCTTTTATTATTATTGTTGCTGTTGTTGTTATTATTTATTTATTTTAATCTTGGTATTCTAATATTAGTGATTTCAAGGGGATGCATGTATAGTATGTTTTGGGCCACAATCTTTATCATTGCTCTATTTTCACCTGTTTGGTCGCTGTTTGTCGTGTTTTTTTTTTTCCTGAGAAATGTAAAAGCAGAAACTTCAGTGTTAAAAATCTTCTTTTCTTTCTCACCATATTGAATGTTCTCACATATTGTCTTCAAATCCCCTGAATCAGGCACAACTGAGTTCAGGCATATATATATATATATATTAATTTATTCTTTTCTCTCAGTAGAACTGAACTATCTTCTGTTTCCCAGATCTTCCCTTACTTACTTTTTCTACCTGTTTCCTACATCTGTAGCTTCTTCTAATCCTCTGTTTAGACTTGCATATTAGTATTTTTAACCCTTTAAATAATTAATTCCTTAAATCATCTTGCCTTCACCAAGTCATCATTATACCACATTTTCCCAGATGAGAAGGATTTCTCTTATGAATGTGCCTCAAAAAAAAAAAAAAAAAAAAAAAAACCTTTTATAAGGAAAAAAAAAACTCATCTCTCTTTCTTTCCACCTTTCTTTTTAAATATTTATCTGCTAGAGAAAACATTTATAACTCTTCATTAGTGTCAGCTTGGGAATCTCAGTTTATCATTACTTGCCCTCAACATGTGATTTAAACAACCTGTCCAGGCCCATAAATCATTTCCATTCACAACCGTGAGGCATCTGAAGGTAATGAAACAGTCAGGCAAATGGCAGATTCATGAAAGCACAGATACATAAATCTCTGTTTACCTCGACACTGAAACATAAAACTACCATCTCAACATATGGATGTCACCTATCACAAAAGCTATAATCACCAAACTGAAGGAGAAATGCATTCTGCTGATGATCCTGCAATAGAAGGTACTGGAACACAATAAGGAACAGTCAATGTTCTGGTTAGAATTCTTATTCCTTGGGAACAGAAATAAAAGTGAGAATGAAAGAAGTGAAATTCAAGCTGTTCAATTTTTGTCATTAAATATATTAATTTGTTTGAGATTTTTTTTGGGGGGGGGAGGGGTGGACTTATTTTTTATTTTTATTTTTTTACCCAAACCTTGTAGTTGTATAAACATATGTGATGTAGAAGAAGGAGGATTCTGAAGGAAGTCAGCAAGACAATATTTCAAACAGCAAACTGGCTCAAGATGCTAACTCACAATCTCAACCTTGAATTTATTTGTGATGATTTAAGCTGTTTTGCCCCTACAACAGTTTATCAGCGTTTCAGGTTATTAATGCTTGATAGAAAACTGATGACATTAATTTCTGTTATGTCAGCTCAAAAGACAATAAGCTCAAGCAAAGCAGCAGGACAGAAACATATTCAAAACACATTTAAAGTATAAAGCAGACACTGTAGATGAATTTCTCATGGAATTGTGAGTCCTCAGTGCCTCTTTCTCTGTCTCAAAATATAATATATCTAGGGTGTAATCCTAAAATCCTGGAGACCAGCTGTGTTGCTGAGGATAACAGGAAAAAAAAAAAAAAAAAATGATTAACATGGTGAATCTTTCCTAAGTAAAACATTAAGCATTTTGTCTACTTTAAGCCCAACCTCCTTTAGCCATTCTGTGATATGATTTTTGAAAATTGTGAGGTTGGACACTATAAGGAAAACTTAAAAATCTAACTGAATGATATTCAAGAATTTACTGTTGTGGAAAACTAAACAAAACCATAAGCAGCCACATTATTAGCTGAATCCAATGTCTATATATATATGCATATATATGTAATATGCAGCAAATCTATAGCACATTTTGCAAGGAGCTGCAAATCAGCAGAAACTTCCTGGACTTCTAAAGGCTAAGAAGGTATTTATGATTTAAAGATCTGGACCCTGAAAGTGTGAAAGTGGCATTCTATGAAGCCTCTACAGATGAGGTCTACATGTTTGGCAGGGCTTTTTTTCTTGATGCTTTCACTCTTCAAAGCATATACCCCAGGGGATCATGATTCTCAAATCACAGAGTGTTTTTAAGTGTCTTCTCAACAGAATGATCTGAAGTACCATTTTTTCTTTTGATTTTTTTTTTTCTTTAAAGCTGTTATATTTTGGGGACAATGAGATTCCATAAACCTTCTCCTGACAAAATAGAGTCTTTCTTTCTATTATTGTAAAGCAAATACAGCATATACATATACAATTAAAACAGAGTTCAGTTAAAAAAAAAAAAAAAAAGAAAAAAAAAAGTGAACCTTTCTCCTATATATGTGTAGTTGTATAATTGGTTTAGTAAAATTCATTTTGGATAAAATAAGCCAGAAGAAAACTATCTTCCCTCCTACTCATAGTTTCCTTTTTTATTTATGTTTTTCTTTAACTAGTATCTTAGTAAACAATCCTAGAATCTTACTAGAATCCTAGGAAACAGTGCAGTTTAGAAGTGCCACCACAGTGTGTCGTGGGAGTTATGCTTTGGACACCTCCTGCTTACTTTCACCTCTCAGCAGTGTATTCCCAGGACAGACTGCACCTTTCTCATTTCTCATTTTCTCCAAATACCTAAGTTAATCAATTTTTCATTTGTCTCCAGTGAGCTATGAATATTTTAATTTAAGATTCAGGATGTAATATATAGAATGGATATGGGTGAAAAGCCTGATGTAACTTTGTTGAGGATTGCATATTCATGAAATCCACTGTTCATCAGAGTGATCATGCTTTAAAATTCTGTTCTAAACTGATAAAATATATACAAAGTGCAAAATTATTGCTTTAATTGTCTACAATTCCTGAAAGAGCAAAATAAAATTGATCTGAATTCAGAAGGGTGAATGATATTCAGATTTTCTCAGCAATTGTTCTTCAGTTTTCCCTGGAACATAGTAACCAAAACCATTGAGTATACGCTGCTATATTGCACTGCTTCAATTATGTCACATCAATAGGAATTGGACTCTGTGCTGAAAAACTCTTGAAATCATTCTATTTTGTCTTTCCTGCCAGCTTCACAAATTTCTTAAATAATCGTGCTATTTCCCTTACCCGAGTCAATTTCACTTTAACTAGTTATTTAGAAATCACATGGCCATGAAAAGATTTTGTGTTGAAAATACTGAGGAATATTTCCTCTGTGCACAGTAGAGAGGCAGTGTTTTATTATTGTAAACCAATGAGATTATGCTGAGATCTTCAACTGGCCAGGTACAGGTTCTTCATAGGAGACCATAAGAGGTTTCCTAACTAGAAGTAACCTTTCTTTTTTTATAAAAGGAAGTCTCAGGAGTCATAGACAGTCTTCCACAGTTCTTTTACTAGAAGGAGAAAAGAGTAAGAATCACTGCATAATTTCATAGAAGTGTTTCCCTTATTCGTTTGTTGGTTTTCCTTATCTTCTCTCTTCAGAAAATTTCACTAAGCAGGGCAAAATAACTATTTTTTGACTTAAATTTATTATCCATATACAAGTTGTTTGGTTTCACTATTTATGAGTAGACCATTTAAAAGCTGTTGCTAAATTTGATTGCCTTTGATTTAGGACTTATCTTTAGAACCAAAATATGAATTCAACGACCTGTGGTTTCAGTTCTGTGCAAGCAAGTATGCACATTTGAAATCCACACCCCCTCTGCAACTTCCAGCCCTTTTACCTATGAGAGATGGAAAACATCTAATTTGCACATCTGTGGACTCAAATTTGCATATAAAACATTTAAGAAATTTTTTGGAGATTGAAAAGCAGACATCCTAATAAAGAAAGACAACATGGTAATAAGAAGACATGTTACAACAGCAAACACAGACAACCAATCATTTACAACATACGCAAAAACATAACAGACAAAGAAAGAAAGCAGTCTTTCTGAAAAATAAAATCAGGCTTTGCATCTGAAGAATATTTGGCATTTGCATAACACCTTTCAATCTCAGTGTTTTACAAACATTAATTAACTAAAGCCATGTCTAAACTAGAATACAGTTTATAAGTATATGTACTGCTCTGGAAAAGGAAAAAAAAAAAAAAAAAGTGTTTGCTGTCTGAAGCAGGGTATACCAGCCTTGTGTGTACTGGTAAGGCTTATCACAGGGACTTCTGAAGAGATGCAACCTTTACCCCAATTCCTTATCAAAACCATCCAGAGAAGAGCATCCTCCTGGTCAGGTGCCATGTTAGTAGTTCCACATCTGCAATCACGATCCATTTCATAACTGCATCAAGCCTTGGTTTAGTTATTCCTCTTTCACTCTCCCCCCTCTTCTCAATAGAAATATGTTAGACTGGCAAAAGAACAGTTGTGCTGTTTCACTGCAGGTAAACTAGGGAATTGAGCTAGCACAGAGTGCTCACACCCCAGATTAACACAGTGATGTCAGCCATACCTTGTGCTACAGACATGATCTCAGCTTCAAACCACCCCCTGGTGCATTGATTAGTGCTGCTGGAGCCATGTTTAATTGAGACCCAGAGGGAACTGTTTTCTAATCACTAGATGATGTAGCCCCAGTCCTGCAGACACCTTCATACATGTCTAATTTTAAGATGAGTAGCATGACTCAAATGCTAAAACATAAGCTTGTCTGTATCTGTAAATTTCATGTATCCACAGTGAGGAACATGAAATGTTGATTTAAACAGTGAGGCCTAGATTGCACCTCTTGATTTTAGTGAGATACTACTGAAATACTTCAAGCATTACCTGAACATATATTAAGAGTACAACATTGAAAGTAGGTTTAAAGAGCACCATATTTACCTGGTAGTCCATTGTAATATTTCACAATGTTGGTTTAAGGAAAACTAAAATTTTTGAAAATTGTGAATAAAAATTTAGGGCAAAACAGCAAATTTCAGTTTCTTTTCCCTTTGTTCATCATTGTTCCCAGCCTCCCTTGGATGAACAAGTGCTGCACTTGTAGTCACTGGTAACTGGTGAGACAGCTTGATATTCTCTGTTAGGACCAACAAGCACAGCTTTGCATAGATGTACCTGCAATGGTCTCACTCCATAGGGCCATGCCTTTACGAGCAATGTAGGGTGTTAGAAGCAAACCTCTCTGCCACTATTTCCATGAATAACATCAAAGGAAAAAGATTTTTTTATATATACAGAAAAGGTCCCTCTGCTGTGGAAACAGACATCTGAGTCTTAATGCAGAAAGAATAATGTTAGATAGCATCACTATAGAGCTAAGGGGGATGTAGAAAGTGTGAAAGAGTTCAAAAACTTAACATCTGTGGTATTTTATCTGTGGCAGGTTTATACAGGCAGAGCAACTATAGGTAGTTCCTACTATCTGCAGTCCAAAGCTGCAACAGGAGAATGTGTATAATGGACAGAGACCTCAGTCAAAATGTCAGCTGCATTTTATTAACCCCTTCTATAGGTTTTCAACTGTACATCTCTTACTGACCTTAGTAGAGAACACAGGATAGCACTGACCAAGTTTACCACTCTAAAAATAATTTCCAAAGTTTCTCAGAAATAGAAACATTAGGGATGATGATTTGGCCATTATTTACGTATATGTTTATAATGAGCACTTCATATATAAAGCTGACTTCATCAAGTAGTCAGTGTTTGGTTATTCTGTACAGTTTCTTTTAGGTGGAATAGGGCTTGCGGTTGTGTTTGAAAATGCTTGCAATGTGCAGACACTAGCATAATCACAGCATAGAGGCCTTATACCAGAGATAGATTCAATACATAGTTCTGACTACAATTTTCACTATGCAGGAGATAAGAGGAGAGGACACTTCTCTGTCATGAGTAACAGTACAATGGTGCTAGATGTCATTCATGTTTGCAGCACTGAACCTTTGCATATAAGCTTCAATGGTAGTAGGAGTTAATTATCTTAGCAACTTTGTGGATTTGGACCTGAGGGAATGCTAAGTCAAAAGCATCAATACCTCTTTATTAGATAAATATATTCCTTTTATAATGCTTGTCAGGACTTAGGATGCTAGCTGCCAGCAGGTTGGGGAAGAAGTCAGTGGAGTTAATTCTTTTTATTCTCCAGAGGTGAGGTGCCTGGGCCTTGGGCAGTTTTCTTGCTGAAATAATAATTAATAAATTAGTTGGGGAAAATACACACTAAAGTGATCACAAATTCACTGAGTTCAGGATTCTGTCAGGAGGAAGCACGGCAATAAGTAAGATCACAACTCTGGACTTTGGGAGAGCTATCTGGCCTCTTCAGACACCTTCTTGGAAGAATCCCGTGAGAATTGACCATAGGAGAAAGAAATCTGGTTAATATTCAGGGATCACTTTTTCCAGACTCAAGAACAGTGCATCCCTATGAGCAAGAAATCAAGCAGAGGGAGCAGGATATCTGCATGGATTAAAAAGGAACTCCTGAAAAAACTAAGACATAAGCAGCAGTTTTACAGGAGGTGGAAGCAGGGACAGGCTACTTGGGATGAACATAGGGATGTTGTCAGAGCAAGCAGAAATGCGAGGAGAACAGCCAAGTCCCATTTGGAATTAAATCTGACTAGGAACATCAAGGACAACAAGAAAGGCTTCTTCAAATACATTAATAAAAAAAAGGAAATTTAGGGAACATATGTGCCTGTTACTGATTGGGGCAGGGACCCTGCTGACAGAGGACACAGATAAGGCATATTTACTGAATGCCTTCTTTGCTTCAGTCTTCACAGCAAAGGCCAGCCCTCAGGAATCCCTGACCCAGGAGACCAGGCAGAAAATGTGGAGAAAGGAAGACTTTAATTTTGTTGAAGAGTATCAGTTAGAGATCATTTAGGGAAACTTGACATCTACAGGTTCATGGGCCCTGGTGGGATACATTCTTGAGTGCTGAGAGAGCTGGCAGATATAATTTCTAGGCCACTCTTGATCATCTTTGAAAGATCATGGTGATCAGGAGAGGAGCTTGAGTACTGGAAGAAAGTGCCATACTAGTCTTCAAAAAGGGCAAGAAGGAGGACCCAGAGAACTATGGACCAGCTGGCCTCACCTCAATCCCTGGAAAGCTGATAGAATAGCTCATTCTGAAGGCCATCTCTAAGCACGTGGAAGACAAGAATGTAATCAGGAGTAGTCAGCATGGATTCACCAAATGGAAATTGTGCTCAACTAACCAGATTGCTTTCCATGATTGAAAAACAAGCTAAATAGATAAGTGGAGAGCACTGGATTATGTCAACCTGGACTTCAGCAAGGCTTTTGACATTGTCTCCCATGATATCCTCATAGGCAAGATCAGGAAGTGCAGGCTGAATGAGTGGACAGTGAGATGGACTGAGAACTGGATGAATGGTGGATCTTAGAGTTTTGTGATCAGTGTCACACAGTCTAGTTGGAGACCTGTAACTCGTGGTGTCCCCCAGGTGCCAATACTGGGTCAGGTATGGTTTAAGTTATTCATCAGTGACCTGGTTGAAGGGACAGAGTGCCTCCTCAGCAAGTTCACTGATGACACAAAACTGGGAGTAGTTGCTGAAAACCCAGAGTGCTATGCTGCCATTCAGAAGGATCTCCACAGTCTGGAGAGCTGGACAGAGAGGATCCTATTGAATTTCAACAAAGGCAAGTACAAGGTCCTGCACCTGGGGAGGAATAACCCCATGCACTAGTACAGGTTGGGGGCTGACCTGTCAGGAAGTAGCTCTGTGGAGAAAAACCCGGGGGACAACAAGTTGACCATGAGACAGCAATGTGCTCTTGCATCCAAGATGGTAAGTGTTATCTTGGGTTGTATTAGGAAGAGCATTGCCAGCAGGTTGAAGGAGGTGATCCTTCCTCTCTACTCAGCTCTGGTGAGGCCTCACCTGGAGTATCTTGTCCAGTTCTGGGCTCCCCAGTACAGGAGAGACATGGAGCTCCTGAGGCAAGTCCAGAGAAGGGCTACTAAAATGCTTAAGGGCCTGGAACATCTCTCATATGAGGAAAGGCTGAGGGAGCTGGGCCTGTTCAGTCTGAAGAAAAGAAGGCTCAGAGTTGGATCTGATTAATGTGTTTGAGTATCCGAAGGGAGGGTGTCAAGAGGATGCAGCTAAATTCTTCTCAGTGGTGGCCACCAATAGGACAAGAGGTAACAAGCACAAACTGAAACATGGGATATTCTGTCTGAACACGGGAAAAAACTTATTTACTGTGAGGGTGACAGAGCAATGGAACAGGTTGACCAGAGAGGTTGTGGAGTCTCATTCCCTGGAGATATTCAAAAGCCATCTGCACACAATCCTGGGTGATATGCTGTATGGAACTTAGCTTGAGCAGGGAGGTTGGACTAGATGATCTCCCAAGGTCCCTTCCAACCTCAACCATTCTGTGATTCTGTGATTCTGTGATTCTGTGATCCCATGATTCTGTGACTTTATACTTGACCAAGAAGCACAGAAGATTTCCACAGAAATGATCGTTTACAAGGAGACAATTTTGCTCTATTATGAGGAATTCTACACTGTTTCAATCCATGGTAACATCTTCAGAAAATTTATATCTTGACATACTTATCTCTGCTACGAAAATTCTTTCCTCCTCTGGCTTCTTTTGGTCTGTCAGATGCAAACATGCATCCCACATGGCTTCGTGCCATTTGAAAATCTTGGTATTAGCTGGTTTGCAATGCCATCTCTTAGTTTGAATTTAGGTCATAAACATTCAGACGTCAAATCTTCCTAAACTTTTCTTTAGAGATTTATTTTCCTTATTGGATCTAATGCTGAATCTGTTAAAGAGCAAATACGGCTTAGATTTCTGAAGGACTTCAGTAGTTTTCTATGTGTTATTAAATTTGAATTTGACCAAGCCCTAGAAAATACAATATGAGATATTCTGCTCATTCCAGAGAGTAGTCTCAATAGTCTCTTCTTCCCTTCCCTTCCCTTCCCTTCCCTTCCCTTCCCTTCCCTTCCCTTCCCTTCCCTTCCCTTCCCTTCCCTTCCCTTCCCTTCCCTTCCCTTCCCTTCCCTTCCCTTCCCTTCCCTTCCCTTCCTTTCTCTTTTCTTCCCCAATTGGTCCTGTTTGCGTTGCTTTATTCTAAACTTAACACCAGGTTGATCCTTAAGTTGATGTTCCATCTAATAAATCTTCTTTCTAGTTAGGATGAAAGTAAGAAATTCTTTTGGATGTGAATTTCTGACCAGACTCAAATTTTCTTTATTTACCTCTTGAAGGAGAAAATAATGCTGTATTCACTGTCCCAGAGACCAGTCTCTACTAACACATTTGCAGTTGTTCATTTGTGTAAGAAGGCCTTGATCAGACAAAACTCCCATTGGCTTCAATGCAGAAGGTTAAAAAAAAAACAAAACACCCTACATGTATGAATTTAGTTGTCTTCAAGTATTACATCATATGCAGATTCCAAATGTACTGAATTTTTTTCTTTTCTTTTTTCCTCTTTTTTATTTTTTTATTTTTTCCTAAGAAATGGAGTGAGAGGAAGATTTAGAAGATGTTTTAGCCTAGAATTTTCATATGTTGTCTATTAGAAGTGTTCTTATTCTTCATGGTACACTAATTTACTTTAAAAAGTAAGTCATGAACTGGCAGTGTGCCAGCATAGGATTGTGAAACAGCAGCTTTTTGCCACTGTAGAATTATCAATGATACTTTCAATTCTTCCCAAGACGATACAGGATTGGAAGGTGTAAATGTTTCTGTCCTGCATGAGAATAGACTACAGGGATGGATGTATTTTATTATTTACGTAAGATTTGTGCATTTTCCATGTATGGCTGGTATCTAGCAAGGGAGAAAGCTTGTGTCTGACCCACATGTGAGCTGACATCTGGAGGATATCTTTCTCCCTATGCAGAGAGACGAGAACAGGCATGCTGGAAATGTACATCACGAAAACAATATCAAGGATTTTGGTGTAAAGTTGAAAAGTGATAGGCTTAATGGGTGCAGGTACTGACAGGATTTCAGGAACTGTCATTAAAGAACATAACTCTGTCTGTAATGACTGAAGTAGTGTACACCTCCAGGGGGCATTTTTTTCAGATGTTTGTCTCTAAAAAATGTTCTCATTCAGCAGACAAGTGAACATTCAGAGGCTTGTTTCTTTCTGAAAAACATTTTCATTTGCAAAGATCAGTTCTAAATACTGTAAAATTTACTTAAATTACCTAAAAATGAGTTTCTTTCCAATATTAAATAATGCCCCTGAGTTGAATAATGAAATAACTGCTACAGCTCAGTTGAGTAATATGTTTTTGAAATATCACAAGAAAAAAAAAATGTATATATATATATATATAACCCTAGAATATGTGTATATTTGAGAAATCAAACCTGGCTATGGTCATGTCAACAGTTTATCTTCAATTCCAATGAGAATATGTCACTCTGTTTAAAAAAATAATAATAAAATAAATTAAATATAACATTCATACAAGGTAAAGTATAGATACTCAGGGCATGAGGATTCCTTACCTTTGAGATCAGGTGGATACATGGTCCTTATCCTTCTTAAAGCATACATGGTTAAAAATCAGGGTGGGAGGAAGAGACAGTAAAGTTTGACAGACTGGTTTGAAAGGTTTTACTCTCCTATTGTGTAAAGAGATCTTAGGAGAATTCTTACTGTACTTAAACCTCAGAAAACCATTAAATATGAAACAAATGGGACATAACTGCTGAAGGACAGAAGCCATATAATTAATACTACTTTTGTTAATCACATAGAGGAGTGCAAAGTGTATCATCATTAATGGAGGTTTAAAGTAAGGAGGCTTTCCCTCAGAGGGTGGCGAGGCACTGGAACAGGTTGCCCAGAGAGGTCGTGGTTGCCCCATCCCTGGAGGCGTTCAAGAGCAGGTTAGATGAGGTCCTGAGAAACCTGGTCTAGTGGGTGGCATCCCTGCCAATGGCAGGGGGGTTGGAACTAGATGATCTTTAAGGTCCCTTCCAACCTGAGCCATTCTATGACTATGACTGTCCTGAGAACTATTCTCATAGATTCTTCCCATATTCCTTTGCTTTATATATGTTTAAAGTCCTCCAAGTACTGAAAGTAGTTCTCTCTGTTGCTTATCTAAAAATCCTATGCTCATCTTTTCTCATTTAGTGCTACAAAGACTGTCATTGCCCATCATTGGATGTGGGCAGCATAATAGTGAGCCTTTTTTTTAGAACATGAGAGTATGTTGTAGTATGTTATGAAAATTTAACATACATCTATTGAAAGAAAAAAAAATGCTATATAGAAAAATTTTATTTAGATACATTTATAACTCTATATCTACATTCCCCCCCCAAAGAAAAAGTATTTTTAGCATATATTTAAATGAGAAAAAATATTTTGTGTGTGTATATGTGTTTTTCTCTTCAAAATGTAAACTCTTCCAGGAATAGGATTATTATTATTATTATTATTATTATTATTATTATTATTGATGTATCTGGTGTGTTTCCAACATACCTTTTGTGATGGATGCAATCTTAACCATGGCTCTGTGCTCATATCCATTTTAGGTTTTCTGATAAGGCCTCTACATCAATTATCAACCCAGATATGGCAGTTTGGGATACAGCAGTTCACCCAAACTGCTCTATGTGATGTGGATGACAATAGAGCAACTACTAAGTCAGACACTTACACACTTGAACCAAAGAATATAAGCAGAAAACATTACTGTAGCATTCCATTTGAAGTGCTGTGAAAAGTAATTATATGTTTCATAACATAAATTAAAAAAAAAAAAAAAAAAAAAAGGTAAAAGAGTATTAGATGGATCATTTAGCCCTGCCTGATGTTTCCGTGATTACCCAGCAGTTCTGGAGGAGTTGAGAATTTAATTCATGTCTCTTAGCACGTTTTAATCAAAATTACAAAGTAAAGAAAAAGGATCTACAAGACTGGTGGAGAAAAGACACAAGGAAAAGAGTAATTGTTTTGTTACATCCAATCATTAATAGAAGAGCTGCTTTACTGTATCACACCAAATGCTTTTCTGGCATCACATCCTGTCTCTGATACTCATCCTGCACTAACAGATGTTTAGGGAAGAGTGCAAAACCAAGGCAAATACAAGGTAGGTTTTTTTACTACACACTTTAGGTAATCAGCGGTTTAAGTATTTTTTGAGCTGAAAGTTTGTTTAGACCATTATATTTAATAGTCCCTACAGTGGACAGAAAGATTTTCTTTCATATACCCTGATGCTGATGACAAACATTTACACCATTACAGTAAAAGTAGGAACACATAAGGGAGGAGACTGTTGTAAATAGAAAAATGGTAAATCCAATCACAGGACATTGTCTCAGTACCTAATGAAAGCAAGGACAGAAAGAGATTTGGGGATGGATTAGGAATGTGCTGACTGAAAGTCATACAGAGACAAAGAATTTGTCTCCACATCTGGGGAGACTGAATGAGATATGTGATTAGCAGCACTTGGGGCTTGTAGAATATAAAAATAGATCTGTATCTGAAATAACCTGCTTACAGAGGGACAAACTGCCTGTTTTGCTTACTGCTGTATTACAATGCAGAAAAATTCTTACATGGAAGTACTCTACACAGGTCACAGTGGCTGAGGTGAAGTTTCAACTGGATCCAGTCTGCAACTCAATAGAAACCTAAAGGTTTCCTGTACTTAGGGCTATGTCAATGGCTAATGAACTGTAGGGAGGAAGGAGGGTAGCAGAAAAAGCGGTTTGGGAAACAGCTGCACCAAGGCAATAAGTACCTAAGAACACAATGATTTTTGTGACTACTAGTGGCCATATAGTCCATGGTTTTGCCTAACCTCTTTTTGAATTTTTGTTAATATTTTTGTTCTCCATGGCATTTTTAAGTCAGAGGGCAGTTCTGTAATTTAATTAAAAATGAAAATTATTTAAAAAAATACATTTTAACCTTGCTGATTATTTCTTTCAGCAGGTCCTTGTACTTACACTGTAAGAAATCATTCTTTCTATTTTTTTCTCCATGATATACATGACAGTAGACTTCTCTCATCGTAATCAAATATTCACTGTTTTTCAGATTTAAAAGTTTTAACTCTAATTATTTTCTCATTGTACATTAAGCTATTCTTTATCTAAAAGTTCTCTCTGCCATTTACTGTCCCTGTCCCCTCATGGTGCAATATAATTTTTCATATGGGATACCAGCTGTATTCAAACTGTAGGCTCAGAATGAATGTTTACAGTAGCTTTTCAGCTTCATTCTGAATTCCTTTCTGAATAATTGTTAACTGTCTCTCTCCTTTTCTTTCTTCTTAAAAAAAAGAAAAAAGAAAAAAAGAAAAAAAAAGTGTAGCTGAGGTCATCAACATGACCTTTACCTGCCGGTTTATCATCACCCACCAGTCTTCTGAGACCCTCTTGAAAATCCTCTCAAGGAAGCTGAACACCACAAATCTACAACCTCTCTGAAGATATGTCACTCAGTTCTCAGTTTTCTATGTTTTAGCCAGTTACAATCCCAGCACTGAGCTTTCCTTCTTACCCTATTAGACTATTTAGTTTCATGTCTCATAAACCTGGCTGCACTTAAAGCAGACAGTAGTTATGATGTAAAATGAGGTTGCTGGTGTACTAGGATCAGACTACGTATGGTGATGTAGAGTAAGGAATGGGTAATTTTTCTTGTTTCAAAGGGAGCCTTTGCTGCCTCCATTGAGTTGCTTGCTGCGGCAGTCAGAATGAAATTATACAACATGGCTGAGTCAATCCAGCTTTTCAGGGTTGCTCAGACTGTCCTCCCACATCTCTTGGCCGGATGGTCCTTTTTCTCTCCTCACATGCCAGTCCTGCCAATTGTTTGACACCCCAATAAGCCAATTTAACTAGCTAGCCCAGAAAAAAAAAAAAAAAAAAAAAAGTTTATTCGCTTTTCTGTGTCACATCAACTTTCCATCCATTTAAGAAGTTGAATGGTGTAAACGCAAAGCCTGCTGACAACCAGACCTGGCACAAGGAAATGGTCGTGAGTCTGCCTGGTGGGAGAGGAAAGAAGACAGCAAGTCATTAGATTAGATGAAGTCATTTAATGTGAATCCACTCTTAACATAGGGTTTCACTGAGCTGCCAAGCTGTCCTACCACACAGCCAAAGGGGGAGGTCTTGTGCCTTCCCCCTGTTTCTGATTCTTTTTTTTTTTTTTTTTTTTTTTTTTTTTTTTCACTGTATTTCCTCTCTTTCACTCTCTTAGTCCTGCTTCTGGTTTAACTCCCTTGCACCAGCTTTGGAAATCACACCATCTGAATGGTCTTTTCTGATCCCGAGGTAAGCCAATTCACCTCACCAATCAGTCCAAAACAGATGGAGCAAACTTTTGTTGCTGGGTTGGAATTTGAGTGAGTTACCTGCTTACCAGGAGATCAGATGAGATTCCAAACACTGTAAGATAGGTACTGGAACCAAGCAGTAGGTATGAGGGAAGAAAAGGAAGGGGAGAACAGTAGCACATCTGCTCCTTGTTGCATGCAAAAAGTTAATTCGGCTCTTTGCATTCTGTGGAATTATATCCATAGACTGCTATGGTTAAAGCTGGATTGGACATCTCTATACTGCAGTTTTTTTGTAAAAGGGATGAACAAAATATTCCATGTGAGTTGCTTTGGAAGATGGCAAAAGAAACATTTAAAGTTATTATATTAACTTTAAGCTTTCTGATTAAGCACCAAAGATTTGCATCCAGATTTATTATTGATCAAGCTTATCCAGGTGGGAAGTGATACTCTAAAATTTATAATTCCTTTTCTTTCTCCTTTAAATACCAGAGTGAATTGTTGAATTGTTGACTAGTCTGTCTGATGATTTGATGATTTTAAGTCCAGTACATGCACATTTTATGGAGTTTTTTTGTGTTTTTTTTTTTTTTTTTTTTTAAAAAAAAGTCCTAGAAACTCTTTTGCATTCATTATTTCTCACTGGGGGATGATATTGTATAGAAAAATGATTTGGCTAAGCCTCATGGGTGAAAAATTGGATGTTACCAGCTATTTTTAGTTTCACACAAACAGAGAATGACTAGAAGGTGATTGTGATCAGAAGTTGAGCTGTGGTTGTTTTTGGTGTCCCTATGGCATGCTGGGAAGGGCCCAGGTCTGGAATGTTGGCCTGATATTCTTGGAAGATCAGAGATGGAGTTTAAAGAAAACTAAGGACATGTACATACAAATGCGAGTAGTTTGAGGCACTTTGGGAGTTTAAGGGCAAGCTAACTAAACTGTTGTGTCAACACTGCCTACAAAATTAACCTGTCCCTCTGACATGTTTTGCTACTATTTCCACTCTGTTGAGAATCTGGTTTATATGCTGAAGAATGGAAGTTCATGTCTCTTCCATTGCATTTTCTTATGTTTCTGTATATGTGTTTGTATAAACTCACTAAGTCCTTTTGCTATCTATGATACGTTTATTTTGGTTTCTATAGATTAATTGTATACCATGTGAGACAGCATGTATTCTCTTCTTCATGGTTTACTAAATGTCTTCATTTTTTTTTTTTTTTTTTTTTTTTCCAAACAGCAATGTTCTTCTTTTTCTTAGGATTCTCTCCTTTATTATTTTCTAAAACTTTATGATACACTCACTCACTGTTTTCCTGCTTTTGGTTAGCCTAATTGTGAAATTGAATAGACTGAGAACCTTCTCTTCTCCCTCAGCTGTGGGGAAAATGTCTGCTTATTAGCGCTGGAGTCTTTCCTACAATTCTTTGCTTAGCTACATAAACGTAGCATTGTGATTTACTTGCATAGAAGGATCTTGTTCCCACATTACATAAGTTTGGTTTAAAAGTATTTTGCATTTTCTAGTAAAAGAACAATTTACATAATATTTTCATATTTCAATAAATTAAAACTGTGAGGTGATTATTTATGAATAATAAAAACAGCTACATATATTGCTAGATTCCCATCTATTTTTGTAATTATGAGAAAAGTGAATATTATTCTGGAGATAAAGCTATTTCATTTTGCCTCTGCTTATAAAAATCGCTATTTGAATATTAATTGTTCTACAGGAAGTCTTACTGATTTGATTTTTATGCCAAGTATGCCTTAAACTTCTCTTAGGGACTGAAAAATTTCCCCTATCCTTTAAATATGAGAAAATCCCCTCTTCGTGGCACATATAACCCGAGAAAGCAAAATGAAAGACTTCTACGGACTTAATGGGTTTGGGCTTACGTTCATAATGCCAAAAGCAGACTGCTTAAAATCTCCCTTGGCAGCAGGATGAGAAATCTGAAAGTTGTTTCATTTCTGCTTTCCTATTTTTGTGTTATTTGGATGATTACACAAACAAGGCTTTTAAGAGTCTTGGGTCACTCTCTTTGTAGTCACAGCTCAGAGAATTTAGAGGCGTGGGACTGAACTTGAAAATATGTGGGGCATTCCCAGCACTGCCAGTAATAGGTAACCCATGGAATGGGCCTTTGCTTTGTTTTCTTCATGCTGCTGTGACTATCTGGACTAAGGGAGGAAAAGGGAATTTAGAAAAAGAAAAGTATATATATATATATTTTTTTTTTCAGATAAACACTCAGTCTGGTCCACTACTATCCCATCCCTCCAAGTTAACCAAACAATTCCCTATTATGTTGCACATTCTGTAAGCCTCATAAAGAATTTGCCCTGTAATATGTGGGGAGAAGAGAGAGAAAAGGAGGAGAGGGAGAGGGAAAGGGAGAGGGAGAGGGAGAGGAAAGGAGAGGAGAGGAATTTACATCTAACATGTACCTGTTAAATTACCTGCACAAAGTAGAGGGCTAGGGTAGGCTGTGCTGGAGGCTTCCTGTCCCAGGACCCTCAGCCACCAACCTTTGGGGTGCAATGCATCCTCTTTCCCATGCTCCATTCCAAATTGTTGGGGGGAGGGGCGAGCTAGTATTTTTCTTCTAAAACTTTAAAAAGTTTTCCCTTCTGAAACTTCACTACAAATCCCTCGTTCCCATGGGGTTCCAGCAGACAGGAACTGTAGTGTGTGTTCATTTCCCTCCTGCCAAAGCCAGCTCAAAAGAATAACACAAAAGGACCTGCAACATCCCAGTACAAGCTGCATTTTTTGTGTTGCTGCCTCTGCTAGGCCACTCTTACGAAGTTGTCGAAGGTGCTTTTAGCCACACAAAGGTCTGCAAAGGCTGTCATGCAAACAGATCATTTACTTCAAAATCCAGGGAGGGCAGAGGGGCCACAGAGGTCTAGCTTTTTCCCTTCATCTTCCCATTATTTGTCCAACACCTTTTAAAGAGGTACTGCTCCTTGATCTGAAAGGAAGGTTATTATGTACTGAGAACTGGCGTGGCAACTGTTGCTTGCCCTTCATTAACGTCGGTGTTTAGCTGAACGACTTGACCTGAAGTGGCTGGAGCCTCCCGGGGAAAGTTTTCAATCCTTTTGTTGTGTGTTTTTGCAGAGTTCCCCTTCTCTCCCATTTGCTGGCTGGTGCCCTGAGGGTGACGAGGCTGAAAGTTTAGCAAGTTCTAAGCATAACTTCATATCACAAAAGCAAGTGTGTGTTCCCCTTCCCCAACCCCCTCCACCCTCCCACCCCCCCTTTCTTTTTCCTGCTCCTAAACGCCTCCTTCAAGATTGCAGCTGGGCAGGACTCCAAAGGTGCAGCAGCAGCAGCAGCAACAAGCCGGAGTTCAAAGTTAGCAGTAAATTGCACAACTTCCAGCTCATCGCTACGCTCAGTGACTATTAACAAGCTGGAAGGAGCTCAGGGAAAAAAACAGGGGAGAAGGTAACACCCTCGAATTGTTTGGGGATCGCTGATGTTATGCTTCTGCCGCTGGAATCATGGCTCCCTTTGGAAGGAATTTATTAAAAACCCGGCATAAAAACAGGTAAAGTGCGTGCATACGCGGAGGAAAAGGGATGGGGCTCAGGGATGGATTTTACACTTTTTTTTTTTTTTTTTTTTTTTTTTTTTGGTTCTGGGGAAAGGATGTGTTGCTGCGGTCCCACGAAGTGCTGCCGGGAGCTGTAACTTCGGGGCTCACCTGCGAGCGGGAGTCGGGCCGGAGGCACCAAGTCGGCGTGTGCGGGGGAAGGGGCCCTTGTTCCCAGTCTACCCCCTCCTCCCTGACTCTTCCCCCTCTTGGCTCTCGCACATTTGAATTCTGGGCACTATTTCCATTGAGGGGAACATAGCTCTTCCTGACTTTGAATCTCTCCCGTGTTAACCAACGCGAACGTTTGAAGCCCCCCGTGTTAACAAGGTGAGGCTCGGCCGGGGCTGGGAGGCGAGGCTGGCGGCCCTGCCGTGCGGATCCTGCCGGCGGTGAGGGTCGGGGCGACCTGGCGCCCCTCTCCCGCGCTGGGAAGAAACTCCCCGAGTTTTTCACGGGAGGGCTGCGGTGGGCCGAGCCGCGGGGCGCCGGGCTCCGGGCCCCTCCGTGTTTTGTTTTCCCTATCCTCACTGGGGTGAAATCTGCAGCCCCTAAGCAACAACCCCGTCCTCTCGCTCGGCAGGAGAGCCAGAGTGGGCAAGGTGAAGGCTTTTTTTGTTAGCCTTTAGACTGAGCTGAACTCGAGTGCCGTTCTTTTTTTTTTTTTTTTTTTTTTTCCTAGGAAAATGTCCTGGGTGACAGCTATGGTCTCTGTGTTGGCTCCTGCGAAGTTTCTTTAGAGGGACTTTGACCCTCGCATTTTGCATACTTCTACACGCCACACTCATGAACTGTAAAAAGAAACAAAAATGGTGTAGAGCAGAGTTATGTAATCATTTTAAGTGGTAGGATGCCCCTAAAGTTTTTAAAGTTTGCTTGGAGTGAATATGCTACTTTGGACACCATGGAATTAACAGTGGCTAAACCTGTTTTAGATAAAATTGAACAGAAACAGCACTGAAATTTTGACTTGCTGAGAAACTCAAAACTCATTTGTAATCTCTTCATTCTTTGACTGATGCTTGGACTGAAATTTAGGTCATATTTAAGAGTACATGGGGGTAAATCTTTTCCCACGAGAATATAATTGGGCTCTAAAAAAGTCACATAAAAAAATCTTTTGTTGTTGTTGTTTTCTAAGGGCAAGTTTTAACTTTTGAATTTCCCAACTGATATACAGAAAGTTATTCTTGGGGTGGGATTACGTGAAAATATTAATACATTATACAGAACATAAATCAAAAAGATTGTGGCTGTTGAGGTTCAAAAAGTAAGATACCATTTTAGAATTATTGGTATCATAGGTTACTGCTTAAACAAGTATATTCTGATAATAGGTCTAGAAACAGAAATATTCTGAAGCACTTCAAATTGGGATCCACTCTGTTGGAAGATATGGAAAGGTGGACGTGAACTTTGACATGAAATTGCTTTTACATAAACCTGAAAATTTGTTCCCATTAAAATAGAAAATTTGCTACTGCCATCAGTTACCTGAATAACTGCGTTAAATCACAAAGCATACTTCCATGCTGCTCAAGTGAATTTGTTTCTCTTTTGAACTTGTAAAATATCTTCAGACTAATTGCCTTAATCTCACTGTGTTTGCTGATGTGACATTCTATTCCTCAGGAAAAGAAAGTCATAATCCAAAGCTTTTAAGAGGCAATAAAAATTAAAATACCAAAGGAACCATTACTGTGAACACCTAGCACTTTCTTCTCATTTCCTGCCCCCCCACCCCCCACCCCCCAAAATAAGGGGGGGGGATGGAATGAATGCCTTTACCGGCAAAGAAGTGTTGTGGCAGTATGAATAAGCAGGTCTGAAGGGTCTGAAAGTCTTGTGACTACAAAAAAGGTGGGAGCTGAGGGGGGATTAAATCAAGAAAAAAGCAAAATACCTAACTCTTGAAACTATTTTCTATTCAAATATTTAATTTTTGGTGAATGTAAAGCTAACATATGATACTGAATATTGAGAGTAAAACTTTGATTATCCATTTATTAATTGGATCCTGTAGTATGACTGAAGAGCTGTGAAATAATTCTTTTTTTTTTCATTAAAATATTATCTTTGCCAACTCATTTGAAACCTTGAAAAGGAAGTCAAGTGAGCTTAAAATCAAAAGCAGTAGTTGGGGAGTTAGAACCTGTGGCTCATTTTCTTGCCTTAGTTTGCATACCTGTCAGGAGGAACCAAAAAGAGACACACATCTATATGTATATATTTAATCTACTGACATTTTTATTAGGTCTAGCACTTGTCCATTGCTTTGAGAAAATCAGTTGTAACAGAAAAAAAAAATGTTGCATAAAGAGGGAGTACAGGAGGAGCAAATGCTTTTCTCCTGCCCTTCTTCCCATTTTGCTTTTTCTCTGAAAGTATGTAATGACCATTAACTATATGCAAATATAACAGCTGGAGATAAACAAATGAGGAGTAATTCTCTGTTTACAGTAGGAGGACATAAAACTAAGTTAAATGGCTTAGTGAAGGCGGCAAAGGCAGTTCGAACAAGAGCCAGAAGGAAAATGAAGGAGTTAGAGTCATTTGCTCAGATAACAAGATGACACCTCTATAATTAGTGCTTGTCTTGCAGCATTGCCTAGAGGTCCCAGTACAGGATCAGGGCCCTGTTTTGTAGTAGACTCTTCATATCCAGGTCATAAAATGTCAGTCTCTGTCTCAAAGAACTCAGAGTTTAAATAAGGGTTTACTCTAATATTACATGTATGTATGAAGTATTTGAGCAGGAAACGGGGGATATTGGCTGTGATGTCATAAACCTTTACAGAAAGAAACTGAGATTAAACCTCAGAGGAAGACAAAGCCTGTGCTGAACTGCTTCCAGTATTTGGATGATCTGTTGGTGTTACTCTTTTTGGGCTGCTGAATTCTACCTAAGTAGAGAGACAGCACAAGTCCTCGGTTTAAGTCAGCCCTGATTTGATTTCAGAGGAGCAGCCACTAGGAAAGTGGCCCCAGCATGTTTTTCTTGGCCAGAGGGTGATGTCTTGATATTTTTTCCAAGAGTTGTAAGTTTTTATGTTATTCTTCAACCTCCTATGACATCAATAAATAATTATAGTCCCCAGAGCATGTGTGTGCTTGTCAGCATTGTCCCTTGGAGAACAATGCGCCCAAAAGGTAGCAAGGCCATGCCCCACCCACCTACAAATCCATCTCTGCTCCGTAGGGACAGCTGTATCCTCTAAGGCAATAAAGGAAAAGGGACAGTTTCCTGCAGGACTAAGCCTCAGTAACATGAATAAACCCAAGAGGATAAATTTTGATACAGAGCTCTTAAGAACACTACTGATTGGAAGTGTATGATTTGAGGAAATGCTCAGCCAAAGGCTGAGGTACATAGTCTGAGTTCTTTGCGGGTAAGGTCTTGTATTGATCTAACACATCTACACAGAGACAAAACCCTGTATCCAAATATGTGCAACATATATAAAAAATAAATGCTTACTGTGTTTGTATACCAGTGTTTTACATTGTATACAATTTCCTGTTTGTTAAGTAGAAGAAGAATCTATGCCCCATTAGTTTTCTGTCACATTAGGACTTCTCTACACTTAGGTGCTAGATTTCGTCGCTTCTGGAAAGGGGTCTTTAGGTTTGTCAGTCATTTAAATATATCAAACTTTACCCATCATATCAGGGATATCTGGATCTATCATTGTCTAACCTACCCAGTGATCTCACAACCACAGCTGATCCCATTGCTGCTTCTCTTTCATTGTGGCCACTTGGGTTTTTCACAAAAACCTTACCGAAATTTGTCAAAGCCATACAGTTCCATGCAAGCTGTTGGCCAATAAAGTAGCCATCCAAAAGGGAGAACATACAGAGAATTTCTCTTCACATAGTTGTCCTTGATTCTGCAGGGCTATCCTGTTAGGCACAAGTAGATTGAGAAATATTTTTGCCAGTGTAACTCATGCTGATCGTAAGTTTATCACAACTACATGTATGACAATACTACACATCTGAACCCACAGTGCTATTTTATGATGAAGAAGTTGTATTATAAATCTGTTATTTAAATATACTTATTGTTCTTCTCTTCATTATGGATTTTTTTTCCACCTTTTACCATCAATTTCTCAGTGCCACAGCAGTTAGTATAGTGCGTCTGTATAGGAGACAATCATTTACTTTGCCTAGTCTTTTTGTTTGCATCTCATTAATCTTATCTCTGGTTCAGACATAGAAAGAAAGACCATATATATCATTCACATAGATACAGCTGGAGTTATTTCTGTCCTGAAAGTCAGATGCCCCTCCTCAGTGAGAGTAACATTCAATTATTCTCTCAGAATCTATATTACGGTGTAGGATAATGAATTAGATTATAGACTTCATCCATGTGATACTGAGCTAACATTGCCATGTTCCCTCCCTTCCTCCCTCCCTTTAAGTAGTTTTGCATTGTACCTACTTAGCACAGTGATTTGAGTATTACTCAGAACACTCCTATTGCTCTACAGTTGAGTATGCTGCTGTGCCTTGGTGAAGTGAAACTGAAATTGCTCAGCATTAAGATTTGGACTGGAAACTATACTGGAGATCAGGTGCTTATCTGAATGAACGGTGTGTGACCCACTCTGTAAGTCTCATGTAAGGGATCATGTGAGATGTCTAACACTACTCTTCTCGGATGAGTATACCTGAGGAAAAGTCTATGTGAAGCTGTAAGGGTGCTTTTTGATACAAAACTACTAGGCATTTGGTAAGTTGGTATGTCGGGGAAGAGGGAGGGAGGCTAAGGGGAGCGGATGTGGAAGGGAGGAGAAGGGGTGCACGTGATGGGGGATAAAAGCTTATTTTTTATCAGTGGTGTTATCTGTGTTCAATCTTTAACTTGAAAATATGATGTATGTTTGGTAGTGGTGGAACATACACTTATTATTTTTACTTTTCCTTGAATGTAAGATATGTTAGTGAGCTATCAAAGAAGTTCTTCTTTGAGCTGCAGTTCATACATTATAATTTATTTTCTGGTCGGACTTGTCAGCTTTGTCTCAAGGGTCAAATTGATTGCATACATTTTCTAGTAATCTTTGTACATATTTGTTCACTTCACTTTCAGGAAGAGATTTTCATCTAGCAAAACACTAACCTTATTTCTAAAGAGTTAATTATCTACTATTCTGGGAGGGCAGACAGCAAGTTCATTCCAGTGGAGTAAATAAAATGACTAATAGATGTATGTAATACTACACTATCTAAGGAAGGAGCATTACTTAGGTTAAGTTGAAGCTAATCTGAAACGCTAAAACAGTGTACAGTCAGTCAGGCTGACTGTAAAGCACACCTCAGAAAAAGAAAAATGTTTTTAGTAATACAGAAAAATAATCTTGCTGGGCAGTGATGATTTTCTGTTTTACTAATGAAAAGCTAATATTTTCCATGCAGGGAGAAAAACTCAGATATGTTGCTAAGTGTAATGATTTCAGTAGGAAGATGTAGGTTTTCACAGATGGGGAATTAGTTGTTTAAAACACTAATAACTAAGAAAAATTAGTCACATACTAGAACCTCTTGATTAACCTACAAAGGTAGATGCTAAGGCTCAGAATATCTTATTTTTTCTTGCTTTCATATGATGAATAACAACAACTTAAAATTATGATCTTAAACATTATTGTTTGCAAGCATTGACAGCACAAATGCTGTACAAACATGAATTAGTTCCTTCAACTTCTGTATTTAATATGTAGATAAAAATTAATGGTGACAAAAAGGGTGATACAAGATACATTTTTTTTTGCTTAAAATCACATTCGTGTGTAGTGAAGCCTGGAATTGAATGTTGGACATGTTGGTACCCAACTGTATGCATATTTATCTGAGTTATCATTGTTGCTTCTATTGTTTCTTTTATGTGTTATGATACTCTAAAGATGGTAACTTTCTGCTGTCTTCTGCAATGTTATTATGTTAGCAATTTCACAAGCCACCACATAGAACAGAGTAAAATGGGCTCAGGATGATGAACATAAAGAAAGAGTGGCCAACTAAATGGAATTAGAAGGAAAAATAGGTGACTAAATTAATTTGATGAACCAAGGTCAGAAGCATCCTATACAGAATGTAAGTACTGATCAAATACAGTTCAGTGTAATGCTCAGGTAGCTAAAACACTGTTACAGACAAGCATCACACAATTCTCTGAAAGTTTCTCTCATCAGTTTGTGTCATCTCATTCTTATCATTTATTCCATGCCTATGTCTCCCATTAACAAAAATTAGTTAAAATTGAGTGCAGTATAGTTGTCATGCAAATTCTGGTGATGCCATTTTACCTCCCAAGGACTGTAAATTTTCCATGGAACTGCGAAATTCTTACAGTAAAAATGAGATTTTTTTCATGCACATGTGTTACACATAAACATAAAAGCTAAGAGCCAAACAATTATTTTTGAATTTACACATTTTGGAGACCCTTATCCAAAAGAAAACAATTTTTGAAAGTATTGAGAACCTGTCTGGAACCTCAAAGAGTGCCTGGAATCACCAAGTGGTCTCCTTTTCCTGTGTTGGCCTATCCAGAAATGTGCACTTAAGGAGCACATGTTGTAATAGCGATAATGATACTGACTTGTTTGTGACTTCAGAAAACTGATAAACACATTTAGCTTTCCTTAGCTGTAATTTAGGTGATAATATTTACATGCGTCAGGAGAATAAGTATGACATGACTAGACAGTGAAAAATTCTATAGAAGTGCAGAGTGTGAAAGCAAGTTAGCAGGAGAGGTATGAATAAAATCTGGGAGTTCCTTGTTTCTAATCCTTGTACAGTTCACTAGAGAGAGCTGGCTGCCTCACAGAGAAATGATAATACATAGTGGATTGTTTAGGTTTGATTTCACATAATTCACTGAGGAATTTTCAATGGTCTAAAGTTTTTCGTAATTTTAAATATGCCTTGTGGTGAGTGAGGTGGTTTTGTGAGGTGAACAAGGGGAAAAGAAAGGCAAATTTTAAAACCCCAAATCAGAATGGAAGGTTTTCACTAGTAAAGATAATAAAGTTGTCCTGTGATTATATTTTTAATTCTATGAAACTTAAGTTCTGTTATCACATGGAGAGGAATAAAAGAAACTACACCTGAAAGAAAATTTTCCACTGCAAGTTTGGCAGACCTCTCAAACGTGCGCTATTTAAAAATGCATTTTTCTTTTGCCTGTCTGAGTACATTTGCATCTACTAGTTTGAGCCATCTCATTTGTAGTTTTAGGTGCTTGTGTGGTTGCTAGACATACATTTTTGAACATTAGTATTAGAAGTGAGATACTATCAACCTATATAGCCTATATCAAATAGGTTATCAACCTATGTTGTAAACTTGTAGATGATGTAAACTTCTGTTTTCCTCAGATTCTTTCCTCAGATTCTTTTTTTTCTCCACATTTGTTATCCAGCTGCTGAGTAGCAAAAGGAAGATATATTTATATAGAGATAGATAGGTATTTGCTATGAAAGATGGTAAAACCTCTCAATGTGATTTATTTGTTTTCTTTATTCCCCACCCCATCTGTTCTCATTCATTACTGTAAAGAATTATGAGTTATGAATTTCCCATCGTAATGGAAAGTGCAATCAGCTTTCTAGACAAGCACAAGATATTGATTTTACCCTTATTTTAATAATACAGAACTGGTAAGGATTAAATTAAATATGAAAAGGCATAACATTCTCTTGTTCAGGGGCAAAGTCAAGTTTATAAAAATGTAATAATCTATTACAACGAGTTTTGGTTTGTTAAGTTATAAAAATGTTTACCTTAATTTAACTTGTAAGGATGAATGACTTCAGTGGAATAATGTACTTGATTGAAGACTACTCATTTTTAAGACAGTCTGCCCTTGGGTCTTGAACCTGCAATTTACTCTGTGTTAATAGATTCCTTCATCCATAGGGAACATCTTAGGTTTTTTTCCCCAGCCTCCTCCAAATTCAAAATAATACTAATTATTTTGAGAGTAGCTTCCACTGTTAAAACTCTTTAAACAACAACAACAACAACAGCAACAAAAAATCAGAGCAGCAGTCAAGACGCTGTTTTGATGACATTTTGTGCCTCATTTGGAAGTTATCAGATTTGGATTCTGTTTACTGATCAAAGTGTTGATTAGTGATATTTATAAATGCAGGATCATACGCTGATTTTCAGCTACTCTTGTTTCTGTTGGCTTAAGAATTGGCAAATTGGTGTGCTGAACTGTTGTTTCACTTGGACATTACCTGTTGACAGACTTCCTCTGTACTGATTGCTAAAGTACTAAGTGTGCTTGTTTAACTTGATTATTGCCAGTATCTCTCAGGGCCACTTTGCTGACAGTATCCTGTTTCAACAAATCCAGTCTCCTAACAAAAATTTAGGATTGATATTGACTTTCCTGCACTTTACCATACTTCTGGTTCTCATACTTCAAGGTCTAGGTAGACAGCTAATCATGTTTATGTACTCTTGAAGGCCATTACAGGTGTCAGACAAAGACCTGAGTTATTTTTGGAACTGCAGTTGTGGATGGTCACAGTACTTAGTTTTACTGACTCTCAGACTGTCCAAAAGATTCAAGTATACAGTAAAGCACAAAAGGTGAATTTCTTCTTAGTCAATTTTAGCCATTGAACATTTAGGTATCTGTTCATCTAAGTGCTCTTTGCAGTTAATGGATACATCTAAACATTTCCAGAAGGTAATTCATTCAGACTTAGACATCCATTTTAGTATGGGATTAGTCAACCCTTTGGAGGTACCTATCTTACGCCACTGATTACAGAGAAAGGTAAGAAAATTATCTTTAACTATACATCTACATTTTAAATAGCTAAAAGTAGATGAGCTGAGCTCCACCCCAGTCATTTTCAAAGGGAAGATCTTTGTAGAGCATACTCAGACCTTGTAGCACACCTATTTAACCATCTTTTGCACCATTCATTTTAGTAATTATAAAGGGAATAGTGAATGTAGAGGTGAATTATAGATGGGTAAAGTATGATTAAGGGAGAACCATCCTAATAGAAGGGATGCTGCCCTGCCACAAAATTCCTACGTGACGCTAGTCAAGTCACAAAAAACACAGTTTACAGAAGTGGTTACTCATTGCATGTTAGTCATTTTATAATTCCTGTAATGTCCTGTAATCAGTTTTGCACAAGGGCTGAGCAGAAGAAATTTAGGGATGTCCTCCTTTGGACACCTCTGTAGATACCAGTTCAGTTTAACCATACTGGGAGCTTAAACAAGTGAATGGTTTGGCTTAATTCTTTCTGAAAAATTAATTCTTCAGAAATAAATTAATTCTGATTAATTCTTCTATCAATATGTGACAATAAATTAAATAATTTTTTAGTTTATGAGGCAGTTGAATATCTAGTGATAAAAGGCATAGTAAAAAAAAAGTAATAAAAAATTGAATCTTTCTCTTCTGTAAAGTGTAGTACCATACATAAAAGAAGATACAAAATGGACACATACTGAACAAAAGTAAGTTATTAAGGTTAAATTTATGAAAGAAGCTTTGATACCTAGATCTCATTGTAGTCACGACTAGCTTTAAAATCTTTTGATGTCCGTTAAATTATGATTAAAACCCTCAGTAATAACATTTTAACTGTCAGCATTCTCCAGCTACCTGTACTACCATCAGGTCTCACATCAGTCCTGAAAACTGTAGGGTGTACCTCCTTCACACACTTAAAAAATTAAGAAACGACTAGTCTTTCACCTTTTTCAGCTATGAGTTATCTAAGAGCCCTGTTCAGAGCATATGTGATGACACACAAACTGCAGCCAGCTGACCCAGTGGCCAGAACACCCTTGTAAAAAAAAAAAACATACTGTCATCTTCAACATGTATTTGTCAGGGAAGTCCTGTCAAGTTTTCTAAAATGAAATTCTCTCAGTATTCTCTCAGTATTTCTTGTTGAAGCTGTTCCATTTTGTCTTGGCTTGTACAAGTTCCTTACAGTAGCTCAGAGAAAGACAAAGCTTTGTGTTGAAGGCTTTACTGGGAGAAGGTGATCAGACTCTTGGTTGTTATTCTAATTAACTTTGTAATGTGTTATGCAGTGAACATCTGAATGTAGACTAACAGTAAATATTTAAGTTCTACCCTTCAATTTCTGTTTCTGCGTATTTTAGGTCAGTTCCTCCTGAACTTGCTGCTGTCAAATTCTGTTAGGTGTTGAACTGCTTTGTGTCACTTTTTGTGGAAGTTTAGGTGCCCAAGAGGGGATTATGAACTTCAGCAACAGGGAAAGCACCTGAAAGTTGTAACACTCAGTGCCAATAAGGTCTCAGTACATTCTGTGACTCTGACAAAACTGAGTATTTGTTGCACGCATTCAGGAGATGGCTCTGATGTAAGGGAGGCACCTAACTATAGATATGCTGAATTTAATTTGTGTTGGTTGAACTAAGTAGCATGGAAACTGTGATGCTTAAAGTTTCTGAGTGCTTGACTGCCTCTTGAGCATATTTCTTTTTATTAAGGTGCGTGGTAGACCACTGTTTAGTATAAAAATGCACATACGACAATTTGTGTTATATATGATCTTGTAATGCATATGTTTAGCTGATAAAATACGCTGTCACATACATTATTACAGATTTAACTTGTATCATCTATATCTAAAATTAAATAAAATATATTACAAATCCCAACTCATCATATACATATAAATAGTATGTACAGAAATAGACATTTCTGTAGATTGCATTCAAATATGTCTACATATTACTAAACTGAGTACCTACAGGAGTCCTTTTAAAGGGAGAAGTGCTAAACACAATGTGAACATGTCATGGAAAACTTCTAAATATGTGTGTTTCTTCAAACATGACAGAATTGTTCTCATGGCAGAAGGAAGAATGCTTTCATTTAGCTGTCACTGCTGTATCCCTTCAGCTTATGAAGTGTCTTATTAGAATTAAACTGTCTTTTTATCCTCCCTAAACTATAAAGTCATCCACATTGCTCATATGTTGAAAGGATCCCTAGCTGCAAAGACATTTGGATACATGAAGTAAAGAAACATCAGATTAATTTGAATGTTGACTCACATCTGCCTTTTTGTGAACTGAAGACAACATGTAGTTTGTGGTGTCTTTCTGGAGTCACAGCCCTCTTGGGATAATCAGTATCCTGCTGGAGATGTGTCTTGTAAAGCTAGCCTCATGATTTTTTGGACCTGCCTTAGTCTTTGGCCACAGACACCTCTCTGTGTGACATCTTTTCAGCTTCATGAATTTTTTGAATGTTTTTTTCCCAAAGTGTTGAGTCAAATTCAGGGTTGTTATCTCAGACAGTTTTCCAAGGCCTTTATCTTTATGACATAATTCATCTTGACTCATGGTTTAGAGTGAGATGGCCCCAGATAGATAAAGAAGAGATCTTTCTAAGAGGATTCAAAAAAATTTAGCTAAGGAAAACTGAACATACGAAAAAAAGTTGAAAAACAGATTATGATTTTTTTTTTTCTTTACTCATTATCTCTGTTTCCTCATGGTTCTGGAAGAGACTTTGGGCTTAGGTCATGATTAAGTTTGAATATTTTATTCACATAGCTTTTTATATGAATCATGGAATATTTTCCCTCTGCAATCAGCTTCCTTCTTCTCACAGCTAAAAATGGTGTATGTGCTACCAGACACCATTCTCTCTGTCTCTCACATCTACAGCTTCTTCTTAATCAAGAGAATTTCCCATTCCTCTTGATCTTTATGATCCAGCATTGACCTTGCTTCCAGACAGCAGTTCTTCCCTCTTTGCCTTCCCCATCTCTATTGTTCAGCTGTCTAGAACTAGTTTTGCAAAAATATGTGCCATCTTTAGCATATCCATGGCTAGATAAGAGCCCAACTGGTAAGGTTAACAATTTATTTCATTTTTTTCAGTAGCTTCTTCAGAGAGGATGCAGTGATATTTCATAGACCCCATCAACCTGTCCCTGACTAAGTACATATTGAAGCATTCATTGATAGGCAATTTTAGAAAATTACTTGAAAGCATAAGCTGCACAAGTCTCCCAGATTGTTAATGGATAGTAAAATGCTTCAAGTTTCTTTTTGAAAAAGCTTTGGCCACTTTTCTTGTTAGCATAATTATGTATCTACTACTCAATTTAGCTCTTTAGAGATTTCTGTAAGTCCACTTCATCATCTCATCCTTTTTTTCCTTTCAGCTCTTCAAATATTGTAAGTAATGGAACACATTTGTCATTGAATTAAGTTTCAGAAAGTTCAAGAGAGAAATCTGAAAAAAAAAGAAAATAAAAAAAATGATTGTAAATGAGATCTTGATAGAACCCCTTTTGAGGAGACACCTTCAATATACTTTAATGAAAGCAAAGTAAATAGGGAAGATCACTCAGAATACTTTAACAGGAGTTCCATAGTCTGCAAAATTTATTGAAATAAATACAGAAGAAAATTGAAGCTCATCTTGCCATTCTCACTCCTGGAAAACTGTAAAGAGATACTCAAACTAGGTTTTATTATATATATATGTATATACATATGATATGATATGTATCTTATCATATATATGTATCATATAATATATATGTGATATTTGTATGTATATTTATATAAGAAATGTATCTTTATATAAGTATATATAAAGTGTTTTGGAAGATTATTAAATGACAAAAATTACGAAAGCAAAGATAGCAAATGCTGGATTTGGGGATGCTGATGTGATTAGGCTATGGATCTTTTGAAAAAAATGGTACGTGGTTTCTTTAATTTTACAATACACCATAGGACAGATTTGAAATAATAAAGGGGAGCTTTAAGGATAATATTTAATGGGATGACTGGGCAGATCCAAAGGCTTGCATTTGCAGAAAGGGCATTTCTAAACCTCCTTTCCTGGCTCCTTGCCACTTTCAGTCATCTTTGCATTGGTATTCATTCTCACCTGACAGCACATGACCTATCTCATGGAGCAATACTCAAATATACTTATATACATAAATATTTCACTTCATGAATTTCTAAGTCTTGTAGTTGCTAACCTATAAAGCTGGATTTAGCTGTAAAAATAGTATTCAGGATCATAATTTGCCTAAGGTAAGTAAGCAATTTTGTATATTTAGGGGATGAGCTTGGTGTGGGGGCTGTTTTAAAAACAGTAGATAAAAATAATGATTAATTCAATGTTCCTTTTCAGAATCATAAGAGTACAGTGTCCGTGATCTGAAATATGCCACAGGCTGCTGCTAGAGCAGCTAGAGCAGTGATGACAATAGGTAGTCACAAAGAAAAGACTGTAAGGAACAGAAGAGGTTTTTTGCCAAGCCTCGGTTCAACTTGGGGAATTGATGAAAAGAAATCAAGTCCATCTGGACTTTTTTTCTTTCAGTGTGAATGAGGTTTGCATAGGTCCCATATGGTGTCATCAAGTGTAGAATTGTTTGAGCTGTGCTCTGTGTTTAAAAATTCACAAGGGGGTAATCATAACAGTCTTCTTTAGCCCAGGAAGTATTGGAAAAGTAGCATGAAATCATAGAATCATAGAATGGCTCAGGTTGGAAGGGACCTTAAAGATTATCTAACTTTAAACCCTCTGCCATAGGGAGGGATGCCATCCACTAGATCGCATTGGTCAAGGCCCCATCTAGCCTGGCCTTGAATGCCTCCAGAGATGGAGCATCCACAACTTCTCTTGGCAGTCTGTTCCAGTGCCTCACTGCCCTTACAGTGAAGATTTTTTTCCTAATGTCTAGTCTAAATCTATCCTCTTTTAGTTTAAGACCATTTCTCCTTGTCTTATTATTATCTACCTGAGTAAAGAGTCCTTCTCCATTGTTTTTATAAGACCCCTTTAAATATTGAAAGGCGACATTAAGGCTTCCCTGGAGCCTTCTCTTCTCCAGGCTGAACATCCCTAGGTCTCTCAACCCTTCTTAATAACAGTGCTCCAGCCCTCTGATCATCTTTGTGGCCCTCCTCTGGACTCTCTTTAACTTTTTTCTTGTGCTGGGGACCTCAAATCTGGATGTAGTACTCCAGGTGGGGTATCAAAAAGGCAGAGTAGAGGGACAATCCCCTTCCTCGACCTGCTGGTTACACCTCTTTTGATGCAGCCCAGGATGCAGTTGGCCTTCTGGGCTACAGGCGCACACTACTAATCTTATCATTTACTTGTCTGCATCTTGTTCCCTTTATTCAACTTACCTTATTATCACTGGTCTAAGTATAGTGCACTTTGTTCATGTTCTGGCAGCCCAGACCCAGCCTCAGAATGCTTGGTGTTTATTTCTTCACTTAGCAAGATATCAACAAACCCAGAGGAGGGAAATAGTATACATTGGCCTTTCAACAACAGCTGAACAGAATTTCACAGAACAACAACAAAAATAGTACCTACAACCCATGGAATTCCCCTCACTTCTTTTAATGTTGAAAGCTCAAAAATAACCAGGGTGCTTCTAAAAGATGGTTACAAAAATTCTAATGGGAAAAGTTAGAAAAAACTAAATTTATGTTAGTTGTAATAACACATCTAATTTTGCCATTTTGAAGCCAACATTTTAAATGAGCTATACATAATTCTGATTCTTCTGTATTATTGCAAGTCATGGAATTTTAGATGCATTCTGTACATTATTAGTAGGAGCCCCATTGTTTTTTTTTATAGCATAACCAATGCTTAAATAAGCATAAACACTTAAATACGTATAGGAGCTCTATAGAGAATTACATTTTTGCAATGTAGCAAAATTACTGTGCTAGCTAAAAAAAGCAGTGGCACCTTCACTTCTCATATAGTCACTAGCCACTGCTCCAAATCGAGATGTAGAATTTACTATATTGATATACCTAAACTTTGTATGTGGCTTACTAACATTGAGGAATTTGAAAATGCCTATCTTTCTGTTTCCCATATCGTGGTCTAAAGAATACCTACCACTGGATTTGTCAGTGTTTGTTTTGGCTGTGCAATTCTTCATGGATATGCCATTCCTGTACCACAGCTGCTTCCTCAGTAGCAGTTGCAATACACACATCAAAGCATGTTTTCCCAGTAAAGCAAATTGTTAATGTTATTGTTGCTCATCTTGGAAAATATTTTGGCAGAC
Source organism: Stictonetta naevosa (assembly GCA_011074415.1). Lineage (NCBI taxonomy): Eukaryota > Metazoa > Chordata > Aves > Anseriformes > Anatidae > Stictonetta > Stictonetta naevosa. The sequence continues at coordinate 49,571,964 of CM021697.1, forward strand.
ACCTAGCTCTCTTTTGTTCTCAAACCTTCACTGTGTCAGGCCATCACAAATACAGACCTGATATGATGTGCATGTTGTCTGTCATGGCATTTTGTGTATACAGCAAGTTTGCTAATGTTACTCACTGAAATTTCAAACATTTTTTTTTTTTTTTTGCATAATATCCACCAACAACCTTATGACTTAGAATATACAATGGAGAACGGATGATCTGTCTGACAGGAAGGCAGATTTAAAGTGTGGATGTAGTTTATAGGGAATGTATGCCTCTAGGGGAGGGAAATAATTTCAGAGGTAAGACAGTAGAAAAAGGCAGGGGCAGATGCAGTCTTCATCTGAATGGAGCCTGCAGCCATTTCACTTGCCTATAGCTTGCAAGTGTAACCATGGTATAGGGCAGAGCTAATAAGCAAAGGGGAGTACATGGTAGCTTTTGGTCAACTCTGATGAAAATCTGTACTTGGAATTTGCAAAGGAGATTTTGCGAAACATGATCTGCCACTGGTGCAATGACAGAATGTGTCTTTTTTTATTATTATTTTTTTTTTCGGATAATCTTCTGTAACTATTGCTTTTATCTAGTGAGTAAGGTGGATAACTCCTCTTACAATAAATTATTTTTATTTCTTTATATCTCTTATTAGTGCAACTTTCTGATTTAGTGCATTTTTCTTGGCTTATATTTTTATGTCATATAAACTCTGCTATCCATCCACTTATCAGATGATATAATTATTACTTTCAGTTCTTGTTGGACCTTCTTGTGAGTTGCTTTTATTCCTTTATGTCTGATTTAAGTATTATGGGGTGATTTAATTAATTTATTAATTAATTAATTTGGGTGGGTTGGGTTTCTCTCTTTTAATTTTTATTAAATATTGGTCCTTGTGTAGGTACCTGTATCCCAAGTGGTACAGCTATTAGCAAAAACACACACTTTCCCATGGGATTTTCACTGAAGTTTGACATTTGACAAGAATTCTGTTTTGAATGACTTATTCACAATAAAAAAAAAAATACCTTACAGATTATTTTTTTTAATCATCATAAATGTCATGTTATTTATCTATGACAGAAAAGTACTATCTCATACCAATTCAAAGGTATTTAATAAAATTGTTATAGAGCACTAATATAGTATAAAATGACTGAGTAAACAGAAATTTCTACCATAGATCATTGGTAAAATCATTACTCTAATCATAGATCATTATAATGAATGCAATTTTGTAGCATTCAGTAGCAAACTAAGGTGATGGCATTCCTCTGGATGTGGGGCCAAGGAACTAGTTATACTTTTAAGTGCAAAAATGATAATTGATATAAGGCATAATTCTCAACAGCTGTTGCTAATTAAAATGTTTCATAAAGACTTCCTGACAGTATGGAAATCTTGCTGAATTAAAACTTTATACATTTAAAAGGGAATTGCAAAATATACATAAACTGATAATAAGAGAAATGTGTTGTACAAAGCTAGCTGTTTTAAATAACTTTTGTTTAAATAATTTTCTTATTTTAAATATCTGAAATATTTCATTTAGAGCATCCAAATTATCTTGGATATGCACGTGTTTCAAAAATGTCACATGAATATCTAGATGCCTAATCTTCTCTTTTATTTTTAATAAACGCCTATGTGGATTTCTGTAGAGGAGGAAGCTATATCATAGAACAAAATTAAATGGGTAGAGAAACAGATGGTAAAGAGAAATTTAAGTGATTTATTTTGAAAGAATTATTTTGCTTTCACAAGTTGTATGGTGTTCTTTCCAAATGTTCCTGCAGTATCAGGAATAATCTGATTATATATTTTTTTTATTATTGTCATAGTTAAAGTACTGTCTTGCCAAGATACTTTTTAGCTAGACATTGCCCTTACTTCTGTGTGATGAAAAAGAGAAGAAAGAGCAAGAATCTGGCATATATGGAGTATATATCCCCTACATGCTATGGACATTAACTGTGTAACAGTAAATTAATATTTCTGAAATAAATGCATTTATTTGATTTTTTTTAAAAATATTTTTTTTATGGATAGGTGAAGGGGAATGGGAATGTCTTGACTAATAGACTGTCTTGAATCCCTATGGATTTGGAATATTTCCAGCTTTAATGGGTGGTGAGAGAGTAGATACTTCCTCATTGCTGCCCTTAGGAAACTCAGAAGCATGTAATCTACTTAGACAGGAGGCATACTGAGTTAAGGGTTTGACCTTTATTAGTTTCTGAATAACTCTTCAGAAGGTGATGGAAAGTTGAGTAAAAAAGTGGATTAAATGTGGATGGTCTGATTAAACTTAGTGTGAACTTTTAATACGATCCATTTGTTCCCCCAAAGGTTGAAAGACTCTTGAACTCATTTTTCATATAGGCTGTGTATTCTCTATAACTTTAGTGTTTAAACTTACACAGTCAAATATCCCTTTTGATCAAATTGTTAGAGTTTCAGACAAGCAGGGCTTTTATTTCTTGCAAATCTCACAGACAAAAGTCCCACAGAGACAAAATATATTGTCTTTTATTTTTCTTCCCAGTGATTGTTCATTGCTTTAATTATGCTTTCTACATATATGGTAATATGCTGATATTTTGAAAAATGGATAATAAAAGAAATATTATAATTTCTAAATATAAACTGATAAACTACTTAGCTCTTATATAACCTTTGAGATAAGTTCTCAAATGACAAATACAGCATGCCCTATACTACGAAGACATGAGGTATCTGCAGTTGTTTATATCAAAGATATGTCCTTGCTATATTGGCCTCTCCATACTTCCAAAAAGTAAATATAATTTAAAGCCATCAGATTGTTTTGATAAGTTAGTTATGGCTTGGAACTGAGGCACAGAGGTAACAAGGTTCATTATCGAGTGCCTAATCAAGGCATGTGCTCTCTGTCATCTTGCACATGGAGGAAGCACGTAAGGGTTCAGAAGACCATAGCACAAACGCACATTTGCCCAGATACAGAAGGGCAGATTTGCATGCGCGAGCAACATACTCAAAGACCCTTGAACACATCAGTTTATTAAATACTTTTGTGGCAGTTGTCTCTTGTTTTCTTGGGATGTCTGTCGTGCCCTTTTCAAAAGACAGCAAGTGTCTCAGTGACTGAGCTAACTTGGCCGCAAGGTGTTTCCCCACTGCCCAACTTGACAGGCAGCAAAAGAGGCACAGAATATCTTGGCAAGGAGCTGGGAGTGTGCAGCTGGAGAGGAAAGGGAGAGCCTGCTGAGAGGTGTGGGCAGCATAGCCTTGCCTGGGCCTGTCTGACACTACTATCTTCTTCTTAGAGGACTGCAGGTCATTCTGGACTCCAGAAGGACACTGAGATGGCAGACACAAAAACTCTAGGCAGGTACTCAGTAGGCAGCAAGAGGTACTCAGTAGGCAGCAAGAGGGTTGTTTCTAAAATCTTTTTATTTCAATTCTGTCACATAGTTGCTTTTTGTTTCTTTATTGGGAAAAAAAAAAAGAGAGAGAGAATTACTCTAGGTGGTATGCTGACAAAATACAGGGTTTTGTTTCATAGAAGTTTATAAATCTTATTCTGGGGAGCTCACGATAACAGCATACCTACCAGAGAGCTCAAGCCACCTGAGAATCCCATCAAAGCAGCCAGTCAATGACAAATTATCATCTGATTTGCTGCAGATTAGATTATATGCACAGATGCACTGTTGCGGAGGCAACATAGGAGACTGTTAATAAATTATTGCTCTGTTTTTTGTTTGTTTGTTTGCTTGTTTTCATTGCAAATGTTATCTATGTTATGCTGTTTGGCTTTCTGGGTCTTAGGTATACTGAAATGTATTTGTAAAAGTTGAGCATTAAAAAGAAAAAAACAATAGAAGAAGAGATGCTAAATACAGAATTGGATTCCTTTTCTACAGTGAACCAGGCTACATTAGTTATTATATATAATCTGCTAGCATACTAGAAACTATCCTTCTTACATCAAGAATTAGTTTATGCGCCACTTGCAGATGCAATGATGAAAGAAAAAAAGGTAACACTATGACACTGAGAAGTGTAATAATATTCCAGCCCAAAAAGATAGACACAACTTCATAGAGTCTGTTTAACAGTAATTAAATTCATACATAATAAATAAAAGCTCTTTCATTTCTAAAAATTAAGATTATAAAATATATTTTTACCAATAAAACTAAGCTATTTCACACAGATGGCTTTCCAGCATGAACTCTTTTGTGGTAAATTTATAAAATATTAACAGTTTTATATATTTTCAAGCAAAAGATTAATGTGTTTCTTTGTGAGTTACTTATGTTCACCTGCAGATTTTTTATTCAATATAAATTATTTCAATGACTAGGAGAAGACAGTTAATTAGAAGTCTGGACTATCAACATAATCAAATTTTACTAACACAAAAACTTTTCTATAGGAAATTGATCATACTGAGTTAAAATTAGTAAAGCATTAAACAGTAGTGCTAGCAATGGGCTCACAAATATATCTTGGCTCCAAAATTTCTAGCCGTTAACTGGGTATTTTTGAGTTACTCAGTTTGACTAGCTCTGTGGGATGAATACATTAAAAAAAAAAAAAAGGAATGCCAATAAAATTCCATTTTATTTTCAAGTGAAAGTCTACAAAGAATTTAATGTGTTGAATGGAGAGAATTATTTTATCTCTGTTTTTGTTTATCCCAACAAAGAAAAAAAATCTCTTTTAGTGTTAATGATATTTTAGGAACATTATATTAAGCTGCTATCAATATCATACATAAATGATCTAGCCCCTGCATAATGTTTACTGAAATTAGTAAAAGTAGTAGGAATTCCTTTATTTGATTGGTTTGATTGCTTGTAAAGCTATATATTTCATATGTAGTAAGAGTGTTAAAATTTTCATGAAGGCAAAGAATTACGTTTTTGATATGTAAGTGTTTGTGCCAGTCATCCCTTACATTAGTCAATATTAGAAGTGTTGCTTTCAAGCTGTCTCATATTTTGACTTTGTGCAACATAAGTATGTGTTTTTGTTTTGTCTATACATTGCTGGAATGTATTACCTTTCTTCCCCTAAGCCTGAATAATAAATTAATGAAGCGTATATCTGATATGCAATAATCAGCTTGTGCTGACACAATCAAGGCTTTGTGTGAGGTCTGTGATATTAATATGTTTTTTGGGGGGTGATAATGAAGAGAAGCGAAATATAGAAGGCATGAAACTAGAAATCAAAACAAACAAAAAAGATTGGACTTTTGACCATTCTGAGGAAAGGAAGGACTTAGAAAAGGAAGGACTTGTGGCCATTCTTAAGTTTAAATGCTCACCTTTTTCAGAACAAGTGACTTCGGAAGGAGAAAAAAAAAAAAAAAAAGACATGCATGTTGCTGTTATCATCAAGGCTTTAAAATCATGGTTAGACACATAGAACATTTCAGTGATCAATTCAAGAAATAGAATTCAAACCAGAACTGAAAGCTTTAAAAATTGTTTACATCAACACCAATAAAATATTTTAAAAAGAGAAGTTGCCCAGCTAGTTTTGAAGCTACTAGAAGATGTTTCTGAAACTGTTTTGCAAGAAAGCCAAATATTTAAACTGGAAAAACATCTTAGCTGCTACAGACTCATTAATTGATGTGTTATTCAAAAATAACAGTTCTTTTGCTTTTGTTAAAAAAATAGAGGATGCAAAGACCAAGGAATCAGTAAATATGAGAAGCTTGCCCCTTTGTTTAAATGACCATCTAAAACTAGGTCTTGTTGTTGAATATTGTCATTTCTATTATTACATATCAGAGGAAAAAAAAATATTAAACAGCAATTTTTTAGGTCCCATGTTTAAGTTATTTGTAGTAAGTCTAATACTATCCAAACCATTCCTGTTGCCTTTCTCTTGGACAGTAAACCAGAATGTGATTGGATTACTCTCACCTGTAGTTAGCTATCTGAAAATGAGGTGTTTAGTTGAAGGTGAGAAATTTATTGTAGTTAATGAAAGAGAGGAATAGCTTCATTTGAGGTTTCATCCAAAAGATCATAAACGATTTAGAATATGGAGACTTTCTTCTTGGAAGAGAGAGAAAGTCTCTCTCTTCTTGGAAGAAAGTCTCTCCTCTCATGTCAAGGAGGAGCTTTGATGATAAATATATATTGAAATCTTAACTTCCAGATGTCTAAGTATGATGAAGTCCACTTATATGCAGAATCTGGTCTCCTATTTCAATAAAGAAAACACTGCTTAATGAAGGATGGTTCCTAGTATTAACATCTCATTGCATCCTGGTAGCAGGTCTTTAATAATTGTTATGGTGTCCCTGACAAGCTAAAGTTTTTTGTTTGGCATAACTTGGATTAACTACCATTAAAGAATTAGAGAATAAATGAATAAATTTTACTTAAAAGGTCCATGGTAGGCCACATCAGTTTACCTCTTTATAGTGGAAGATAATAAAGAACACTTAGAACACTTTTTTTTTTCTTTTTCTTTTTTTTAAGATATTAGAATTCCATAGTACCATATGAATAAGATTATAATTGATTCATTAATTCTTTTTGAATTAAAAAGCAAAAGCAAAAAATATAGTAAGGCTACTGAATAAAAAAGAGTATAATATATGTTGTGACAAATACATGGAAAAAAATATTGCACTTTACAGATCTGTTTTGATTCAAGAATTACAGAATGTTTTTTCTTCTTTAAAAGGTAACAATATAATTAGATGTATATTATATATACTTATACATTCACACACACATATATATGTAAAAGCATATATATGTATGTACAAGCTACTTGAGTTCTTTGTGTACCTTCATGTGTATACATTTTCTGTTCCTGCAGCACTACTATGAGTTGTGGACTTTAGCATGTTAAATAGACCAGCAGAGAAAAATCCTTCCCAAGAAAACTCAATGTAAAGTCTGAGTAGACAAGTGCAATGTAATTGAAGGAAAAAAAAGTCAGTGGGAAGTCCATGTAAAAACATGTATAACCGAAGTACTTATCAGTACACAAATGCAATGGAGTATTTAAGGTATTTTTATTTTTTATTTTTTATTTATTTTTTTCTGAAGTTTTACTAATATCTAAAAGAGAAAGTAAGCTTCTGCATAACTCAAACGATCTCTTGCGTACTGAAAATACTGAGTAGGAGACGATACTTCAGTATTTTATTCTTAATTTATAATGTAACTGTAGTTTCTTTTTTCTTTATATCTGTAGTGTAAGACAAATATTGAGCTATTTGACAGACACCGCTGACTTACATTGTGATTGTCTATTTATATGTTTCATTTAACTACTAATCTCTCAACAGACAAAAATATTTCTATAGCATCTTGTATACTGTGAACCTAAAAGAATTTACAGATATTGACTTTTTAGCATGTAACATACTTAACAGTAATGCTATTTAATCTGATATTATAACTCAAATAGTTGTTTCTTTATGCATTTTGCCATTTTCTATGTCTCTGACATATTCTTATTTTTCATAGTCTAGGAAAAATGTATTAATCTTCTGAACACCAGTTCTAAAACTAATTGTGGTAAAATGCTGGCCTGTAAGAAGGAGCTATTGAAGTGGGAAAATGATGTAATCACTCAGAGTAATCTAACAAAACACACATTTTATAGAAGGATGTTCCAAAGCCTGGAGCAATTGGACAGAGCTCTGCTGTGTGGTAGTAATAAAAAGTCACTTTTGTACATTTTATTTCTACTTATTTGAAATCTCCTGTCTTTTGAGCTTTCTTGCCTTGTGGTCAGAGTGGCACCTAGAACTGAGTCAATCATGGTTCAATTTTTTGGTTTACAGTTTTTCTCCTGTGTTGTGTAATAAACAAGAAAAAGAAACAAGTTGGATTGCTTTAATAATCATAGGGCATAACCCTAATTAACCCAAGTAAAACTCCATTCCTACTAAGTCTCAAAAAAATAGAAATGTCTTGTGAATATTTAGTCATAGGTAGAAAAAAAATGTGATATTGAGCCCTTAGAATACTGCCAAAATTGTCATTGTCATTTTCAGGCTTTCCCCATCAGACTGGGTTAAATCCCATTCATTAAAATGAACTGAAAGTGATACCAGAAAATCTAAAGATACGCATTTTTGCTCAAAGAATGTATTGTTTTATCATTTTAGGCAAGAAGCCAAATCACCAGGTCTGGGCAAGCGAAAATTATGCATGTGGAGGCTAGAAGATAGGAATATCCTGGACATCACACCCTCCTCTCCTTTCAGCTACATCTCTTACATTGGCAGTGGCCTTGTGTCATTGAACAGCATATGGCAGTCCAAACATAAAAGTTAGCTCTAAAGTAAAATTTCTGCATTTTGTCATCTGAATCACACTCTAGGCTCTGCTGATTATATTGATTAGACAACTACAACAATTATAATGGGATCTTAGATATTTGAATTTAGATGTCTCTATCTGTAAGGTGGTACCAGTTGATAAGATCAGGTTAATACCATTCTTTGGAATTCATAAATAGAATGTATCTTAAAGCTTTTAAAATTTTCTTGCATTCACATAAGTTATATTTTGAAAAATTTCTGTATTGATTGAAAATGCAGATGTGGCAGAACTACAGATCTGTCTTACAATCAAGCTCTATTATCTTTTCTCATTTTCAGCAGTATTTCAAAGTCCACTTATGCTCAGTATGTATTTGAAAGCATGATTCTTCCCTACAGAAGCCTGGGTGATATTAAGAGCTCCTAAATTGTGCAATGTATGTGTGATGAGAACAGATATGCAGATCTGAAAGTTACTCTGCTGTAGATCTGTATGTTACTCTGGGACAGTCTGGAAATTTAATGCAGATTGCCACACTTTGACACTTATTGATAGTTAACACTTATTAAGTGTACAAAAAATAAATATGTTGAAATACAGTTTTGTGAGAGATGCACATTTACCTGGGCTAGTATTAATATTAGAGAAGAAGCTGAAATAGGTGTATTTTTCTGTTACTGATCCCCAAAGTATTTTTTCCTGTAATTTAAACAAGTGTATTGTATTATACAGGAAAATGGGAGTTTTTCAGTGTTGTAGGCATATCAGGATGATAGCAGTTATTCATATGGCCTTTGCCATTTTGACCTGGTTTGGGTTGGGACAGCGTGTTTTTTTTATTATTATTATATTTTATTTTGTTTTATTTTTATAGGGGTATGTGCTGAGTTTGGGGTTTAGGATGACAATAATACTGATAACACACTGATGTTTTAGTTGTTGCCAAGCAGTGCTTACAGTAAGTCAAGTTCTTTTCCGTTTCTTGTGCTGGCCTGCCAGTGAGGAGACTGTGGTCGCACAAGGAGCTGAGAGAGAACATAGCCAGGACATCTGACTCGAACTGACCAAAGAGAGATGTCCCATACCATATGGTGTCCTGCTGAACTATAAAACTGGGACGGTTGGCCAGGTATAGGACAGCTGCTCAGAGAGGGGCTGGGGATTGGTCAGCGGGTTGTGAGCATAAAAAGGAGTGTGGCCAGCAGGTCAAGGGAGGTGATCCTCCCCCTCTACTTTGCCCTAGTCAGGCCTCACCTGGAGTGCTGTGTCCAGTTCTGGGCTCCCCAGTACAAAAAAAAAAAAAGACAGGGATCTTCTGGAAAGAGTCCAATGGAGGGCCACAAAGATGATACGGGGCCTGAAGCATCTTCCCTATGAGGAAAGACTCAGAGACCTGAGTCTGTTCAGCCTTGAAAAGAGAGGACTGAGAGGAGATCTTATCAATGTTTATAAATACCTGAAATGTGGGAGACAGTGGGATTTGGCCAACCTCTTTTCAGTGATCTGTGGGGACAGGACAAGGGCAATGGTCAAAAAATGGAGCACAGGAAGTTCCACACCAACAGGCGAAAGAATTTCTTCATGGTGAGGGTGATAGAGCACTGGAACAGGCTGCCAAGGGAGGTTGCGGAGTCTGCTTCTATGGAGATATTCAAGGCCCATCTGGACACCTACCTGGGCAGCCTGCTCTAGGGAACCTGCTTTGTCAGGGGCATTGGACATGATGATCCCTGGAGGTCCCTTCCAACCCCTGGGATTCTGTGATTCTGAGAGCAATTGCATTGTGCTTTATTTGTTTATATATTATTATTATTATGATTATTATTATTTTATTATTATTATTATTATTTTCTCTTCCTCAGCTGTCCTATTAAACTTTCTTTATCTCAGCCCATGAATTTTATCCTATATTTTTAGATATTTTCCATGGAGGAAGTGGAGGGAGTGAATGGCGGTGTGGTGCTTAACTGCTTGCTGGGTTAAACCACAACAAAATTAAATTCTGTTTAAATTTGGTCTCTCTCTCTCTCTCTCTCTCTCTTTATTTATTTATTTATTTATTTATTTCAGATCTCCCAGCAAGGAGATGGCTTCAAATGAAAGAGAGATTGTGGTGTGGGTTTGCCAGGAAGAGAAGATTGTATGTGGCCTGACAAAACGCACAACTTGTGCAGAAGTGATTCAAGCACTACTTGAGGAACATCAAGCAACATTTGGAGAGAAAAAGGTCCTCTTTGGAAAACCTAGTGATTATTGTATTGTAGAAAAATGGAGAGGCTCTGAGCGAGTCCTTCCTCCGTTGACAAAGATTCTGAGACTTTGGAAGGCCTGGGGGGAAGAGCAGCCCAATTTGCACTTTGTGTTGGTAAAGTCTGATGCTTTCCTCTCATTTCCATTGTGGAAAACAGCTGAAGCTAAGGTAGTACAAAATGTAGAAAAGCAGTGGGAACTCAGCCCAGCCAATTACATGAAGATGTTGCCAATAGACAAGCAAAAGAAAATTGTCAGGAAGACTTTCCGGAAATTGGCCAAACTTAAACAGGACAGTGTTCAGCAAGACAGAGATAATATGGAGACACTGATTCATCTGATCATATCTCAAGATCATACCATTCATCAGCAAGTCCTTAGAATGAAGGAACTAGATATGGAAATTGAAAAATGTGAAGCACAATTCCATTTAGACCGTGTAGCCAATGATGGAGAAAATTATGTGCAGGACTCCTATTTAATGATCAATCCAAGTGAGGCTGAGCAGCAAGGGAGTAGGCCAGATGATCAAAAAGAGATGCATGAATATTTCAGCAACAGTGAGGGAATTTTACAGGTTGAAGAGAGACTGAAACATCACAAACAATTAATAGAGAAGCTGTGTGCTGAAATTGAAAAAGAAGTATATGGTATATGTTCAGAAAAAAAAGGAGATGATATTCGCACAGAAGGAGCTTCTAATGCTCAAGTAGAAAACTCAAATTTGGAAAGTGTAAAGTATGAGCTGGAAAAAAGTATGAAAGATGGTCTGAGAATCAATTCATACCTGAGCTGCATTCAGAAAGAGCTTACGTACAGGGACTCATTGCTTCAAAAGAAGGAAAAAGAGTATGAACTTCTTTCAGAAGAATTTAATTTACTACATATTAAGGACAACATCGAAATTAGGCTTCCATTGAATGAAGAACCACCCAAGGGCAGTGGCAACTCCAGTAACAGCATTGCAGTTCCTGACTTTGTTCACAGAGTGACTAATCTGGACATAAATGATACTGACTCTGACACCGGAATCAGCTCTACACACAGTCAGGACTCTGAAATAACTTCTGGGGACATGGTACTGTTATCAACATAGTTGATAACAGTCATGCATTTTTGAAAAGTCATATTTTGAGGGATAAATAGAAGAATAGGTAAACTTTATTGTCTTGAGAGTTCAGCCCCTTAAGATGTTACAACTGTGGCACCGCTCTAGCAAAGTAAGCAGTGTCTATGTGCTTAAAAGTATACTTGTGGTTAAATGCACAAGCAGTTTCATGGGTTCACTGCTAATAGGTGCAAATCTGTTGGCTTTGCTAAATCAGGACATACTGTTTAGAACTTGTAATATTGATATTCAGTGAAACAGCAGCATTCTGACTAGCTTGAACCAAAAGCCTGCAGTTTTGATATCCCACAACCTTTGAGTTCACATCTAAATCTCTAACTTTTAAGGAATGTGAATTAGAGATTAGACCCAACTAAATGGAGAGATTGATTTTCTGCTCTGTTACATAAGCTTTATTCAGCTGGAGTTTCCCTGGCATATAATATAATCAAGCATGTAGTCTGTTAAAAATTAGTTTTTATGATGCTGTAAGACAAAAAAATGCAATTGCATTTATGCTATATATTTAAACTTATTGCTGAGTTAACAGGATGGTAGGTTCAAAACCACCTATGTCCCAATTTAAAAATGACCTTACACACATAGGTAGTTAATTTCCATTGTCTTTCAGCATGGTCTAACTGCTACTAAGATCTTTAAAACTCCTGCTCCTCTGCTGTTACCCTGCAGTTGCCGTGGTGATGCTATATGGACACATAGTTTTGCCAGCAGGCATGTCAGAACTGCCTACCTCCTGTTTCTGTGAGCTGATCAAATCCCAAGCTCACACCTAGCCCCAGGGGCATTTTCAGGAAGGCTTTCTCCTGCTTATCTCACCAGTAGGATCTAATGTCTAGGGCCTACTCAGATCATGACTACGAAATCAAACATAAAACAAAAGACAGGCAGGGGCCATACAATTTTGGCTCTGGCTACTGGTTCCCAAGAGCCAGGTAGTTACTCTTCTCAAATAGTGGATAGGTTGTCCAGTCCTGTCCAGTACTGATTTGGAGGAGCAATACGGCCCTTTTGTTATCTCCTTGGTGGGAACTTTAGGATACAACTAAACCTGATTCGATTTAAATACTGGGCCATGAGGGAGGGAGAGGAGAGGGTCAAATTATTTCACTTACGAAGTAGTCATTAAGATCACTTGTAAATTCAGAACTGAAGTATATGTCTTCTCAGTTACTGAACAAGATTTCTAACTCTGAGCTAGAGACTTTGCTAACAGAGAGAACGTGAATAATTTCTGTGTTGCACACTGAGGGTTGCCATGTTTCTATTTTGCAGATCAATCTGTTTAAGGCTTTTGAAAACATAATGTAAATCTGATTAAATGAATTGAATGAATAAAGAGTTATAGCGTTTCTAAACCAAGTTTAGCTCCAACAAAGTTCAAACGGATCCTGGAATTAAAAGCCTTCAAAGTAAATGAAAGGACATGGAATAAATATAACATACTTTCAGGAGCACTGCTTTCCTTTCCTATATTTTTCTTCTCTTAAATGTCTGTCAACCATCTGTATTCTAAAATGATGGAAGTGCTAGGACTGCTGATTAACACATATTTGATACAGGAAAAAAAAAATCTAAAAAGTCAGTTTTCATTTTTTTTTTTTTTTTTTTTTTTAAAAAAAAAAAAAAGATTTTTGAATCCTGGATATTATAGAGTTTTTATTCCAGGAATATGTGCTAGTTACCTTAATATATTTTGTGTTGTGTTTTTATCATACAATGTTATTTGAATACTTCAGTAATATGTCACATGTAGACTCATCAGCTCCTGATGGAAATATATCAAATATCTCTGTAATAATTTATTAATGCAAGTCACCATCTTTTGAAATCTGTGGTATCGCTCTGACAAGTAGAAAGTGCAGAGCTCTGAATGTTGTGTGAGAATAGGCTAATGTATTCTCTGAGTTTTTGTGAATGTAGGTAATAGTTTTTTCTACTGAAATAGTTATTTCTACTGAGTCTTTTTTTATTATTTTTTTTTATAAATACTTAAGGGTAAAAATTCAAGCAGAATAATATTCATACCTATGCAGGCCAGTACAAGACCTCTGTGGGAAATAATTTCCACTCACTCTCTACCAGAGTTAGTTTACGCATAGGAACTTGTACTGGTTTTTGGACGTGATCTTTATCCACAATATGTGCTTGATTGTACATCTCCTGCAACGTGTAGATCTTAAGAGTATTATTGTGTTTTAAAAGACAATAGGAAAAATAGGTTGAGAAAGTATTTCTTAATAAAATAATATAATACAATTCACAATGTTTTGAAGCTTATAATTTGATATTTCATAAAAACTTCTTTCTGAATTTAAATGAATGTACAGGATAATGAAATACTATATGCACTCTTTGCTATTTATCTGCTTATTTCATGCATTCATTTAACCTGTTTTTAGGTTGCTAAAAGTAGAATTTATCATCTTTTATGCTTCTTACTTAAACATTTTTACTTTGCCTTAATTATCTTTTTTTTTTTTTTTTTTTGTAATTATTCCCAGAAGGAAATGCAAACCAAGAAGGAAATCCAAATATTTTGTCTTTCTGACATTCTTTTAAGCCAATTCTCTTTCCATCTTAACAATTGAGGTTTATTTTATAAAAAATTCCACAGACTATGTTATACTTATGGACAAAGTTCAAAAGTCTTACATAAGAGGAGAGAAAAATTCTACCCAGGGAGAGAAAACAGGAAATGTCAAATTGTAATGAAAGGAAATTCAGTACTTTACACTCATCTGTACAATTGGGTTTTGAAAGAAAAATAAATATTTATTTCAGAGTGAGAGGAATAACAAATTGAGTAGGGTCAGACTCAGCCTGATTGTTTTGGGGTGGGATAGATTAGTTCCTTATATAAATCTAGGCAGAGATCTTCAGTGACTGTCATCTGGGCTAACAATACTGAAATGAAACAGTACTGACACTTGGCTAATACAAAGTGCACTGGCTCCTACATACCTAAATAATAACACACATATATATTTGTAACCGATATAACTATGAAAATTTCCATGGAAGAAAATGTATACCCCACTCTCATGTTTCTGCACAACTTATTATATACTTTTACAAATCTGATGAAAGCAAATGAGTCAATTTAATTACCTGCTTAAGTTCCTTCATGATGACTCTTTCATTTACAAGGCAAATATAAAATACAATTATCATTTTATTATACATAAATTTACAGTATTTAATATCCACTTATATGCTTAAAAATTACAGTGTTATTATATTTTATTTTTTTCCCCTGGAAAACTGAGCAGTCCCAAAGAACTTCTATTACTTGAGACTAAGAGATAATATCTTTATCTTCAGATTGTACATTCAGGGATTCTTCTGCTGGTTGCCTTATGTTCCATATATACATACAGATTGCTGACAAAGGATATTCTATTATATGATACTGACAGATTGAAGCTCTCATGTCTGTGAATTTCAACTTGCAGCTTTAGGCTGCTAAGATTAATAGGCTTTTCATTTCTCTACATGCCCAGAATCATCATTTGTTATTTTTTGATTATTTCCAACTGTGCAAAGACATAAACAGATGTAATGTAACAAATCATTATTACAAAATCATATAGTTTCTACTTCTGATTGCCTAATTGTGTTCATTGCTTTGGAGAGACAAAACTCTAGATTTATGAACCTAATTCAGCAATGTATTGATGTATTTAGCTTTAAGCAAATAGTAACTTGAATTACTTTGTGTGTGATGCATGTTGTATTTTCTTTAGTAATATGTGAGCATTCCTTGCTAACTTTTTAATATTCTGAACTGTTCATTCTGTTTAAATATACGTATTTTTTTTTCCATTTTCGTCGCATGAAACTTTATTTTTAAAAATAAAATATCTTTGCTAATGATGAATATGTTCATTAATAGTGCAAGTGGTACACACACATAAGAACAGAAGTCTCTAATCCAAAGGACTTTTTTCTAAACCTACCTTAGACTATCTTTTCTGGTCTTGCAAGTTAGGTAAACTTGCAGTTGCATGCTCAGCATGATTATATGCATAATATTTTCTTTTCCTAGAGGTGTGGTGTTTATCCTTCTGGGTATTTTACTACGATATTTGAAAAGCATCTAAATTATTTGATATTTTATAAAATCTGAAATGTGTTCAAATGAATGTAGTTTATTTTTTAAGATTCTATTTTGTTTGTGATACAAAATTTCGTAAAATGTAATAGTCTCATTCCGAAGTTATTTTGTTGTCATTTTTTAAAAATTTATTTTAACAAGCAACCCAGAGTATGTTACACTATAACAATGTCTTATAGTCCCTTCTCAAACAAAATTTTCCATGACTGAAATGATTGTCTTACAAAGAATGGTTTGCTGGGATAGAAAATACACACAGAAATAGTTTCTTTCTAATACTTAACAGATTATAATATTTCATTTATATGCCCTACGTCAAACAGATTTTCAGAGAGATGCTTGCAGACTGAGTTTCTGGAATCAAATTTACGGCTGCCTTTCATGTCCAATAGATCAGGTCCAACTGGAATCCAGTCACTTTTTTTTGTTTTTGTTTTCATGAGAGCTTTTTGTAATGTTTGAGGTTTCAGGTTTCACCCTGGAAACATTTCCAAATAAGAACATGTAGTTAGGTTTGGGCAGTATTTTGCTTTTTCTGAATTATGAATTAGGTGCTTACATTTTATGATACATTTGTTTTTCAGGAAAAAAAAAAAAAAAAAAGCTTCAAATCTGATTAGTATTCATATTAGTTTTCTATCTTATTCAACTGGAATTCGAAGTTTTTCATATCAGTGATTCATTCAAAAACCAAATGATCATTCCATTTTCAAAAACATTTACTGTAAGAACGACAGAAACTCTTGACTGTGCAAGCTTTGTCAGCTGAATCCCTGGTAAAGGTGGGAAATGTAGTCTTTCTGCATGTAAATGCAGGTTTTGACTTATGCAATAATTGTATGCATATTTGGTTTGACTAGCCTGTTGGTTGAGATTTTAATTCATGTAAATATTTGAAAATTTAATTTGTGATCTTCGGTCCATTCATTGGCAAGCATTTTTCAGGAAGTAATATTTTTTGGGGAGTAGAGGAAGATTACTTTGTTAAGAATAACTCCTGTTAGGATCCAGTTGAGAAAGAATAAGCCCAGTTGGTACAAAAAGTTTGCTGGCAGCCAGAAGCTCCATTTGATCCTATGAAGGTTGGAGGGAGATTATAATATTAACTGCAGAAAGTCAAGCAGTTATTTCAATTATTTTCTTTTCTAGTTGTTGTTTTTTTTTTTTTTTTTTTTTTTCATTCCACAATGCATAGAAGAGTACACAAGGGCATCTGAGCACTTTACCGGTGCAGTCCTGAGAATAATACGTCAGTAACTCTGTTACAGATTATAGGGAACATGAGTTATTTGCATGAGAAAGTAGGCATAATATTAGACAGGGACCTTTTGATTTGGAGAGCTTTTGTCACTCATGACCTACAAGTAGTACATACTCCTTTTGTATTAGACTCTAGCGACAAAAACTTATATATATGTATATGCAGTGTTCACTGTAATTTAAATTCTTTTGCAGGTTGTCTATGTGAACATAAAGCTTGTTTTGCCATTTTCCCCATTTCTGATTCAACTCATCTTCACACTTTACCTAAATATCAGTCTTACCTTTTTTTCAGATCTGTGCAATTTCCATTATGTTCATATCTGTACTTTTTTTTTTTTTGAGTTATTCAGTTGGTTAGATCAGATTTTTTTTAGAATTTTTCCAACATAAAATATCTTGCTTTTATTTTATGTTCATTCTTATTTTGCATCAGATCTGCTTTATTTCTGACTTCTGAGTGCATGTATTTGTTTTAAACTGCAGATTAAGTAGCTACTCTACAGTTACTTCATATTTTATTTTGCTCAAATATTCATAAAATAAGTATATAGACTTTATTGGAGAGGAGGTTAAATCCCAGTTCACCAAGTCTTTTAGTTTGCATACAGTAAATTGCCCTTACCTTCACTTGGCTTTATGTATGAAAAGTTTGAGTGGATCAGAAGGTGCTTTTATCTAACGTAAGTCTTAATTGAAGTATTTCTTAAATTATTTATATTTGCACTGAATTCTGCCAACAAAATTATGAACTGGTACTATTTCTTTTCTGGTCTTTTCATGTCAAAAAGAGCCAGGTCAATCATAAACCCAGGGCTGTACTGCACAGTCACATATTTCTAGAACAGTAGATTAGCAATACATGGATTTGCTAATGTTCACTAAACTGTTCAATATGTGTAAAGGTGAGAGCTTGAAACAGTCATGAAACTGTTACTGATGATGACCCCAAGAAGCAGAACTTTCCTTGTAACATTGACCATTTTGAGGGCTGCATATTTTTGCCATCTGGATTATTATTTTACTAAGTAAACAATTTTGTTCTGTAAATTTGAACACTCCCTTTCTTTGGGAGGACTTTGTATTAACAAGCAGGTATTCAGTTGTTTTTCATTTCTTAACAAAAGTCCAGTGATATAAATAAATTTTAGCTCAAGTGTTTCAAAGAAAAAATGTACAATTCTTTTCTATAAAGATTAACCACTTTTATATCATTGCTGTTTTCAGCATTCTTTTCCAAGACATATTTTGTGTATTTGGTTTTGATGTCTAAAATTACAGGCCAAGAGTGTTTGTAGTTAAGTCAATATTTGAGCTATGCAACATAGGCATTTAGGGAAAGGCCAAGTCCTGTGCTTGTGTAACTGTTTCATTGCTGTAAAATTCCATGAGTTTTAGGAAAGAGAGATTGCTTATATATGACTATGGAGGGGAAGCAAAGCCATTTCACAGCTTCTATTGTAAGATGAGTGTTCTTCTTCAACAATACCTTGGTGAGGATGGCAAGAGAATGTGTTATGAACGGTAATCTTCTGATAATCTAATTTCTTGAGTTTTGTGATTACGTGGGACTCTACTTTCAGGAGTGAGGAAGGGAATAAATTTCTTGATTTTGCAGAACTGCTTGAAAAAAAGACCTCCCCTTCCCCTCCCCCCCCTTTTTTTTTCAAACATGAGAAGCTAGTTCAGAACCAATAACTTTTTACGATCTTTAAGCTAATGTCATGGTGAAGAGGTCTTGTTAAAGTCTTTTAGTTATTGGGTTGGCAATGCTGTAGTTTTAAATCACGGATTGGCCTCAAAAAACTCTTCATATCTGAATTTACTGAACGACAACATAACTGCAGAGCAGTATGCAAGAAATGTGTCCATCAAGTAAGTAGGAATATCCTTATATTCCTTATTTTCTGCATAAAAGTAAAACATTTTGTTCTGATTCCCAGCTAATTTTCCATTTTATTTTATGTCTACATTACTTCCTTTTTTTTTTTTTTTGTAGTGGTAGTGTAGTTTTTTATAGTTTGTTTTGTTTTGTTTTTAGGCTATGACACTCCCCAAGTAGCACTTTGACTCACAATCAGTGTCTATAGCAAACAGCTATAGACACAGATTCAGTTTATTAGTGCAGCTACTACTGAGACAGATTTTTTATCAATACTTTCAGAAACGGATTTATGAAAAATGCATGATTTTATGAATTACAGAAAAAAAAAAATGTCACTGAGAATGGAAAACCACCAACTAATAAAGAGTATAGGGAAACTTCCTCTGTAGGATTTTTTTTTTTTTTTTTTTTTTGTGGGAGAGGTTGCTATTTTATTTTTTAACACACCAAATTATTGAAATGTACTGAAAATGGGCTTGTTATGACTCATGCATTTGTATGTGTCTTTCTCCCATTTCAATTTCCTTGCTACAGCACTAATATTTCTGGCATTTAATGTGCTGAGACTCTTCTACTCCATGATCCCATGTGCCTGATGCTGTCAAGGCAGACTTAGATATGACCAGTTGCATCTGGTAGTTCAGGTCCCAGTGTGAGTTTTGCAGAAGTGGGTAGTTTATGCTTGGCAGATGCTTAGCTCACAAGGCAGATAATCATGAATCTCAGAACCGAACAGTGCTGCCATAATTTTTCTCCTAACACATACTCTTGTATGAGTAGGAAACAACATCAACACACAATTGACTGTTACGTCACAGACATATTAGATAATTTCTGCCTTATTTTTTCTGTGTCCTGGGACAGCTTTTGAGAGGTCTGAGAAAGGGATGAATTTAAGTGTGGTTTACCATGAAATAGGATAAAAATAAAATAAGAGTTGAAGTGGAGCCAACCATTAAGAAAAGAAAAGAAAACAAACAAACAAACAAAAACCTATTTATAAAAGCCAGCAGAGCAAAGACGTACACACAGATATAAAGTAGAATATTTGGCCCTTGTTGCGGATGTGACAAAATCTTAGGCCATACTCTTCCATATCATATGACAACTCCAGATTTGTTTCTGGTTGAAAATGAAAATTAGAAACACCTGTTATGCAGTGATAGTAATCATCCATTGCCAAGGAGAAAGAAACTCATCGTCTCTAGGACTCCTTAAATTGAGACAGGATGTTTTTATGCTCTAGTAAAGTACAAATTATTGAGCTTGACAGCATTCACTTACATAGGAGAGGAAAATGATATGTTCCACTACAAGAATTATTAGTGTTTTTTTATGGCCTGTGTTAGGCAAAGACCAAACCAGATTATCCTTATGTCTTATATGTCTTAAAATAGGCCCTTAAAATTTACAGCTTCTCAGAAAATATATATATATAAATTAAAAAAAAAAAAAATGATGAAGAGAAAGAGGAGGCCTGAAACAATGGCCTGAAATATTTTTCTTGTAATAAATATACCATTGTTTCCAGAACCGGCAGATCTACTTGTTCCGGAATTTTTATGTCCCTGGACTTTGTATATATTTCAGCCTAACTGAAAACTTTTTACACACACACACAGAGGAAACTTGAAAAAGAGCCACCCCCACCACATCTGAAAACAACAACAAAAAAAACAAAACTACATCAAAACAAAACAAAAAACAACCCACAAGCTAGGAGTTCTTTACTGCTCTCCCGTCTGGCAGTTAAAAGAAGTATTGCCTACACTCCTACACAATGTACATCTCTGATGTCAAGACATGTAGAGATTCAACTGTCAGCACAATGACAAACAGTCAAAGAAACAGTCTCTTACAAGTGAGAAACTAGGCTCATAATGACTGAGTCATTCAAAGTTGTGAAACTTCTGTCAGAGCCAGGAAATAAACAAAATTAGGTTTGGATCTATCTAGATAGTAATGTTACAGCTTTCCTTCCTATCTAGATTCTCCCATCCTGGAACACTTTACCTTTGTAAGAGAAGCAGCAAGGTTCTGAGGAGCTAGTCTAAATCTGCACTCAGTAAATCATTCCTACTTGCTCCTGCTGAAATTGTAATACTACCACAGGGCTAAAAGGATCAAAATGCTGTGTGTGTGACATCTGACAAAAGGTGAGAAGAAGATGGGAAAAATGGATGAATGCAAAGGGAAGATAAATCACCACATTAAACAAAAACAAAATAAAACAAAAAGACTGAGTAAGTTTCAGCTTTTTTCTTTACCAGTGCAAAAGAATGGAAATACCATAGCCCGAAGGTATTACTTCTGTCTTTAGTGTTTAGCTAAATGCCACATCCCTTTTAAGGATGCATTATAAATTTCAAAACTGCTTCAAATTTGTTAATTTTCTATCCATTATTTCTCTAGAGGTTTGGGACAGTTTTGCTTCATGCGGCAATATGAAGTAAAATTCTAAAAATCAGTTCTGGTCGTACTTTATTAGGGTTAGAATCTGAGCTGTTTTTTGCTATTTAAACTTTCTGTAATGTAGATGCGCTCAATTCTCTTTAACTTACTGCTATAAAACTATACCTGCAAAAATTACTTCTGCATTTTTTTTCTTTATATATTCAATATAAATCATGAAGCACTGTAACAGAAGTACTGTAATTATGTTAGTCTTACACTATCAGTTAAATAGCTTAGTAAATTCTCAGGAGTTGTGTGCGGGACTGAAGACTAAGATGTACATTACATGTACTTTGAACAAATGTCAAAAACATGAGAACACAGTGTCATAGCTTTCAAATATATTCTTTTAAGTCACAAGCTATTGATGTGCTCTCCGATGCTTGCACAGGAAAAAAATAAAAAATAAAAAGCAAGCAAGCAAACCAAGCCAAACAAAACAAAGAAAAACACAAACACCACCAACAAAAATCTGACACCTTGTGTCAGCAAGGAAAAAAGGGGTTTTCACCTTTTTCAGAATGCTTCCAGATCTTTATATGCAATGGACCCTTCTGATGAACACACCCTAGAAAACTGTAGAAAAAGAGTTCTTCCATCTATTCTCCATTTCTTCCTCTGTTGCTCTACACTACTTTCCTTCCATCTATCTCTGCATTACAAGCTGGTTATGGCTGAAATGCTATCTAAGGTATATTTCAGAAGAAAAGCCTCAGAAAATGGATCCTTGATAAACAAAATGACAGATTAGAAACCTTAATAGGTAGGATATCTGAACTAATGGCTGGGTGTGGCTGAAAACTTGGAAAAATTGTAGAGGATAAGAAATCTAGAGTGTCTGATAAAGTCCCATCACAGAACCATGAAATTGTGAAACCTCATGTTAAAATGCTTTAATAACCCATGGTTTAAGATCCCTGATGGGGCTATGGGCGATGCAACATAGTCACTAAAAAGAACAGACTAGGAAGGGTCAATCTTTCTTTCAAAATCGTTACAAAAATATTGTATTCTATGACAGAAGTTTCAACACTTGAGTTATTCAATATAATGGCAGTTCATTAAAATAAATATTCAGTATAATTGCATTTACCCTTAATGACAAAACTAAGATGAAGGATCTCATTTAAGGTGTGATCAAACTAAGCAGAAATGCTTCAGTGCGTTCTCCAGCTTTTAGTTTCAGCAAAGGCATCAGTTAATAAAATTCAGATGGTCCTATATGAGGCATCATCTAATTGCCACACTCCGTCTGTTCTAATGGGAATTGGATAATTTACAATACAACAAAGTTGACAGGCTATTGGTGCAAATATGCTTTTCTGATAGCAGCCTCTGGAAAGTAATTTTTCAAATAGCCTTTTATTAAATAAAGTTATTTGAAAACAGCCTGTTTCCTTGCAAAACTGTGTTGTGAATTACATGGGAAAGCATAAGAACATCTGCAATTTAGACTCAATTTATCCCTTAAAAGAATAACTATTTCACATGGAGTTGCATGACTTTCCTTTCTAGTAAGTTAAGTACACCTTTCCTCAGCTAAATTGGCAAATGATACAATGTTCTTGGGAACAGACAAGTAGAGGAAAAAAAATAAAAATAAAAAAATGGAATTACTGTTTTGATAGTCTCTCAAAGCCTTGATGTACTTGAAAATCCAACTGTACGGCTGTACGGTGAGGCCTGCAAAAGACTTGAGGCATTAAAAATTGGGAAGAATTGCTTAAGGGTTGGGAAGGCAGAAGTAGCTATCTGACTTCACATAATTGGCAAGGAACTTGGTACACTTAGTAGATAGGTAGAGCTGAATCTTCAGCAAAGATTATGCTGCATCCTAAAGCAATTTCAGGGCTGTTGCAGCAAATACAGTGATGATGGATGTAATATGTTACAAGCATCAAAAAGCAATTCTTTTGTTATTCTTCGTGGAAGTTTCATGTGTTTTGCAGTGTACAAAACAATGCTGTCCCAGGTCAGGATGCTAATAATCCAAAACGAGTAATTTGTGAGATTGTTGTGTCATTGATAGGTCAATGCTTTGGGTCTCCTACAAATGAAAAACTCTGGTAACTTTTTTCTTCTTCTGTTGCTGTTGTTGTTGTTAATAGTGAGTTTCCTGTATTCATATAGATTTTTCTAATAAATGTCAGATATTTGCATTTGACTTAGAAGTGTAAAACTTTGCAGGAATGTTGACACTGAAGTCATTCATAGCCAAATATTCCTGCCAGGCAAAAGAATTAAAGAACATAAGGTGTTTTATAAATACATCAATGGGAGGAAGTGCTAGAGAGAAAACAGATCCAGGAATAAATATTCAGAAGTGGTTATGGCATGCAGACTTCTACGAAAAAAAAAAAAAAAAAAAAAAAAAAAAAGGTTTTACAGGAGGGAAAGAAGTAAAAACAGTAACTTGGATGCTGACAAATACTTATTCATAGTTTAATGGCTTCCTGATCTCTTCAGTTACTACTCACTTTAGAAATACTCATTGTGTAGAAGGAAAATGTCTCATAAATACTTCACATATGACAAGCTGTGGTATTAGAATTTTCACAGTCTTATTGTTGCTGTCAAGCTGCAAAAGAGAGAAAATCATGCTGTTTTCATATTTCATATTAGCCAAGATTCTGATTAGTACATCAAGATTTTGCAATCCACTATCTGTATACAGATGACTGGTCTACAGTTTCCACTGCCTGCTTGCTCAGATCCTAATGCCACATTACTAAGAAGCATTGTAACTCTCAGTAGAGAATTAAAATGTCAATATTTTTTTAAAGCCATTTTTAAATTATTTTTTTATTTTATTTTTTTTAAGCCATGTCTGAATGAAATCATTAAGTTAACTAATAATTAAATTTCTTGGGTTAACATCTACTGTAATTCATATTGCTTCACCTGCATCTCATATGCCGAGATCCTTCCTTAGCTATTCTCTCCAATTAACAAACCAGAGGATTTACAAGGGTATAACTGTTAATTTCAGAAGCAAGAGCACACTGAGACCCGTTGCAGTAGTGTGCAAAGATTACAAAACCTAGACCAGTTATTATCCAGGCATCCAGCACAGCAGACCTTTGTTTGACTCTTTTGTCAGTAATGAATTTTGAACAGCAAAGAAGAAATATGAAGGAGAGGCATGGGAAGATGTGTCCATCAGTGATGAAGTTCCTTTCATACTCTCCTGCTACCAAGAGGGTGTGGAAGAGGAAAGGTGAATGAATATGTTGCACATGGATTTATTTATTTTAAAATGGGCTCTCTCAGCTCACAAGAGGCTGGGAGACAGTGACAGAGGCTTCTGTGCATTACCTGTGCTAAAAGTGTCCCTGCTTCAAAGGAAGAAGAGACACTCCCATGCGTGTTTTTTTTTTTTCTTTTTTCTTTTTTCTCCCTAGGCCTCAAGCTAGCATTTCCCCATGCATAGAGTCCAGTATCTGAACTGTGGCTTACCACAGGCCCCGGGAAAGCTGTGTACTGAATATCAATTATGTATGAAGTGAAATGATGAGCATTTCTTCCTCATGCCAAAGATGTTATTGCACAAAGTTTTTACCAACAGTCATTTTCCAAAAATAATAGCTGGCTTTTTACCAAGTGTATGAAAGTTATGCAACAGCCTCTGTTATATTTGTGAAATGGCTTAGTTTCACGCTGCAGAAGTCGTGCTGTGTATGTGAGTTACAAATAGCATGTAGGATTCACTTTGAATTGTCTGTCTTATGATACCTCATCTTGGGTATACTCAGGAGTTTCCTGCTGTGGCAACAAATGACATAGGGTCTGCCACTGTTTCCAAGTATAATAGTTTCTCATGGTGTTTGTTATCACCATAGGATCACATCTTGAAATAATTTCAAAGCAAAAGCAAGAGACAAAGCTACCAGTGTTAGTGTCATTGCCATTTGTACCTGTGACTTGGCTCTATTAAATGGTTACTCTAGGGAATGTATTTTGAAAGTTTTTCTTCTCATATATCATGTGAACTGAAAAGCCACATTGTTCAAGCATCTGCTAAGACAGCTGATTCTTTTGTATTTATGTATTGAGGAAGCCATTTGACCTGCAGGAGTGTGGGGATAAATTCATGAACATATTTTTATATGTGCCAAAATGATGTGTAGGTGTATGTTTGGGAGGAGGGATGAGAGAAAAGGTAAATAGGTAGTATCAGAATGCCCACATTTCAATATAACATGCAGCAGCAATGGAGTTACAGCTGATCATTTCAATAGTAGCTTTTAAGAAAGCAAAGCTCTTATATTTTTTATCATGAGGTCTTACAACACCTTATGAAACATTAATAACACTATTTTCAAGGTGAAGCAAGGCAGAAGAAGATAATTGAGTTGACCAACTTCACTTAGCCTGTCAATCAGTGGACAAGTTGGGATTTTTAATGAGATCACTGAGTCCTAAAATCATTCTCTATCCATTATTTTGTACTAGTTCCTATTCAAGTGAGTGAAAGGATCCAGAGTAGTAGTTATTGCTGGCACTAGGGGTTTTTAAGTTTGCCTTTTTTCCTATATGACTTTTTCCTTCTAATCTAGAGGCACAGATAATGGCAAATAGGACAACAAAGCTTGTCTGGGATTTCCAGGATTGTATAAAATAATATGTAATCTCTACAGAAACCCATAATTTCAGACATAAATGTTTCACTTCTTCTTTTTTTTTTTAATTTAATTTTATTGTGCATTTTCAGCAGAAAACTTATGTTAAATGATAATATATAGCACTTATATGAAAAATAAAATAAATACAGTGTTTCCTTTTCCCTCTGTCCATATGAAGGTGCAATATATGGAAACAAATTTGTAACTTTAAGAGACATCTTAACTTGTATAATGGAAATATTTCTTCAGTCATCAACATCTGGGGTATTTAAATAGATTCCTTTTTTTTTCATACTTGTGTTAGCAATACAAAGAACATTTCATTTCTGCATGGATTTTACAGAAGCTGCTTTTTTTTTTTTTTCCCAAGAAAATTGCTTTAAAAACATATTATTTAACTTCAATATCAAGCACTCAAATGTAAGGGTTAGTTTCTTTTCACAGAATGAATTCACTTCCTCTGACTTCAGGCATTATAATGTGGAGGCACCAATCACATTTACATATGCTATTTTTCAGCAGGACTTTCCTTTGTTCAGTGCAGGAAAAATGCTTATTGCATAACGGACCACTGGTTCAGGTATTATTCTCTTCTTGTTCTCTGTATGGCTTTCTGCTCTGTGCATTGCACAGTATTCAGAAATTAAAAGGACTTAATAATTCCCTCCTGGAGTTCACTGTGGGATGCATCTATGGAATCAGACTTGCAAAAGATTCACAAATTTTATGTTCAAACCTCTCTGGCAAGAGGAGAAGCTGAAGCAGAAAGAGCTTAAGGTCAAACATATCTGTTAATATTGAATGTTTAACAAGAGTTCTTTAAAACTTCACTCATGCTATGATTGTACAACCCTCAATGACAGAATGACATGTACAAGTCCAAAATCCTGGCTTTCATTGATTTTGTTTGCATTTCACTGAGTCCTCAGGATGCCCCTAAATTAGATCTTGAGTTCTCAGATGAAGAGCTCCTGCTGGACTGGGGTAAGAGCAAAGCAGCTACACCATTTAAGAGACAGCATGTGATACCCAGCACAAACTCTAGGGAATAGGTGGGATTATACTGTTTGCCAGGATGAGAGTAGACCCATCAGTTTTCTTCCTATGGAATCTGTCTGTTTAGATAGCAATGAGTGCAAAATCAGTAGTTGTCCTTGAAAAGTTCATTTCATTATCATGTCCTAACCCCAGATTTGGATCTTTGATCTTTCATACAACTCTGCCTAGATCTTTTGCTTATTTTGAGCTCCCCAAGGCTTTTGAAGTAAACAGAAATAATATTACATATCTAACCAAATCAAACCTTAATGCTACCCCACCAAATCTCTAAGTATTTTGGGGATTACTAGGGATTGCTGTGATTACAAATTAGATTTATTTATTTTTTTTTTTTTTAAGAAAATAGAAATAGAAAGTGAACAGAAATAAAAAGGCCACATTTCCTTTATCACTGTGTCTAGGAAGGCAGATTCTGGCCTGTGAAATAAAAAGGTCACATTTCCTTTTCTACCATGTCCCTGAAGGCAGGTTCTAGCCTGCTGCTAGTCAATCATGCAAAAAAATGACATAGTCCATGTTGGTCCCTGGGGATTTTCTCTTTCCATTGTCTTAGAGGTATATTTGTCCATTCCTTTATCTTTATAGTGATACGTGTTCCGAATTTCTTGCTGTTATTCCTCTTCTTTTTTTCCTCTGTCCTTCTATAAAAGTATTTGTGAGACTTTCCTCCATGTACATGATCTCTTTCCCAAGGGGAGAAGGAATCTCTTACCTTCTTGAAGAATTGACCTGACCCTCTCATTCTCTAAGATGGAACATAGCATGCAAGTTGTAAGCAAATAAATCAGACATATTTTTCACAGTTATGTAGGATTTTCTGGCTATAATCCCAGATTTCAGTTCTCTATTAATTTCCTGAGGTTTCCTGTTTGGTTTGCAAATATTTTTGTTGTTATTGTTTACAGTGACGGTGGTAGCAGTGCTCTCTCTTAAATACATAACTACTATTCCTCTACAGAAATGTTTAGTGAGCAGCAGGAATACTGTAGTCAGAAATGGACAATTGCTTAGATCTGACCCTAAATCTGACACTCCTCAGGTGAATTTAATCAGAGAATTACCCATTTAATCAGAGAATTCAGAAGGCATGTGACAATTTTTTTTTGAAAGAAGAAATGGGGAAAAATGAAATTCTGTGATGTAGTTTCATATTGACACCTGTATAGGTCATTGAAGTTGGAATATTTATATCCCTTATTTAAGACAATAGAATAAAAGAGAAGATTTATGATTATATAAACTAATGAAGTCAAGGGGAAGATTAGCAAAATTTTATCCTCTGCATGGACAAGTAGTAGAGGAAAATGAGCAATTTTGCTGGTGGCTTTTATGGCTATTTGCCCACAGGAGGAATGAACAATGAGGTTATAGAGCTCAGGGCTCTGCTCTGAGCTCCAAAGAAGATGATGCTGCAATAGTGCAAGCTGTTCCAGCATTATAGCCTCCTGTTCCAGTTTCTCTAACTTATTGCCCATGTCCCAGTTCTGCATCTTTCCCACTCATGGTTTCTTGTCCTAGTAATACTGTCCTCTCTGTAATGACCTATGCCCAGTTTCTCAGTTTCTTTTCCCAGTTTTTTTCCCAGTTTTTTTTTCCCAGTTTCTTTTCTAACATGTATCTCTAAATTCTATGCCATAGGTTTTCCTTGTCCTAGATTACTACTGCCAATGCCAGGCCAAATTTCCTCTTCCAGATGATCACAGTCCCACTCACATTTCCTGGTTTCCCTATCCTAGACTTCTTGAGTAGTCAGTCCTTGCTCTCAAAAAGAGCTGAATTGTTTTGTTTGGAGTTTTCCAGAAGAGTTCAGCCTGAGGCAGCTATGAAGCAGATGGAATTCCAGCCTAAATGGTTAAGGTCTGGCAAAGTTTTATGTAACATAAAAGAAAGTATTTAATAATAAGCAGTGGTACTAGCCAAATCTTTATAAATCCTAATCTGGTTCCCTTTGAAGTCAATGGTAAAAGTCCCAATGGGACCATTAATGTTAAAACTTTGTAATATAGTAAGCAAGCATGCACATGCTAAAAATGCTTTTGTGGATTGGATGACAATTACAAATGAGAATATACCTCTAGTTACAATGAACACAAATATACTATATGCATTTACTACTTTGACTTCCATTTTAAGAATGTACACCATGAAATGTATGAAATTTCTTTTTGAAATTTCTCTTTGGTCTCATGTGCTGGACTTCCAATATTGTGGAAAATGAAGAAAATTGAAAAAGTGGTTGTTTATGTACATAACACTTTATATGGCTTTCTACTATACTTTTAAAAGCACTGTTTGTTGTGGTTGTATTGCGTAGCAGTATTTCAATTTGTAAGCATTTTAAGCATATGCTCAAAGTAGTATGGGAGAGAGGAACATGATCCTTTACCTTTGTTTTGGTTTGTTAATCCAAAGACTGTGAAGAACCCTTTCATGCTTTTCTATGGAGTATAATGCTTTTCAAATTCTTATACAGGTTAAGTTATAGTCTAGTAGCCTTTGGCAATATGGCCAGGATACAAGACCTCACAGAAATAACAAATATGAAAAAAAAAATAATTGATGAAGCTGGAAAAATAGTAGATAGTGGCAAGACATTGCAAGATTGTGACACACGGGCTGTTCAGAGTTCACAAAACTAAAGGTAGATTTGTGTGGGTCATGTGGATTATGTAGATGGAGAGTGTCCTTTTTGATATTGCACTGCAAAGCCTCTCAAATCCTACAACCAACACATCCTATTTCCCAATCTCTAACTCAGAGTGCACAGAAAATAACAGTTAAAATTTCCCTCTTTTTAGTACAGTGATGAAATCTCTAGCTGTGCTGCTGTCTACGGATTTTGAGCTATCTTTGCCTAAAAAAATCATCCTGTGAGATATATTGCTTTAGGCTGTTTTAGCACTTTCCAATGTTAAAAAAAAATAATAAAAAAATAAAAAAATTTGCTTTACAGTCACATTTATCTTAGTTTTCATTTTTTTATGTTTGTAAGTTAATATGCCATAAACAAGGTCATTGTGAGAAATAAATTATGTGGGCGTGGAAATAGCAAAAATAGTATCTATTTTTTAAATAAACTTTTTTTTTTTTTTTTTTTTTCCTGTTAGGAAACACATTCTCTGATGCCCTTTGGGTACAATAAACTGTCTTTATTTTTAATTCCAAATTCCACAGTGACTTTTCTGAATATCATAATTTGTAAGACTTTTTTTTTTTTTTTTTTTACTACTCACTCCTGATCTCTTCCAGGATGAATTTGAAGTTTGAATATGTTGTTTGTGACCTCACTGTTACAATTTGTTGTGCTTTAATGCAGCAGATAGCACCACACTCTCTCACAGTGCTCTCTCACTTTCCCGAGGTGGAATGAGGGAAAGAACCAGAAAGGTAAAAGTGCAAGAACTCATGGGTTGAGATTAAGACAGTTCACTAGGTAATGCAAAAGCCATGGATGAAAGCAAAGCAAATCAAGAAATCCATTTGCTACTTCCCATCAAAGGCAGGTGTTCAGCCACTTCCAGGAAAGCAGTGCTCATGACATGCATTGGTTTCTTGAGAAGACAAATGGCATCACTCTTGGCGTCCTCCCCTTCCTCCTTCCTTACCCCAATTTTTTTGCTGAGCATGATGCCATGTGGTATGAGACATTCCTTTGGTCAGTGTGGGCCAGCTGTTGTGGCTGTGTCCACCCCCAGATCCTGGTGCACCCCTAGCCTCCTCACTGGTACGGCAGCACAAGAAGCAGAATAGTCCTTGGCTCTGTGCAAGCACTACTGTGCAACAACTAAAAACATTGGTGGTGTTATCACCAGTTTTCATCAAAAAACCAAAACACAGCATTGTATGAGCCTCTACAAAGAAAATTAACTTTTTCCCAGACAAAACCATGACACATCTGAAAATTCATTAGTAAGGTTAGTCTTATTCATATTGGTGCAATTAAAACCAGAACAGGGTCCAAAGCATTTGCTGTTTGTTGTAGTGTCTCAATTTCTCATTAATAAGAAGACAATCCCCTCCAGAACTCTCCCCAGTACAATGTTGTTTGATTTCTTTCTGCCAAGTAAAATTGTTTCCAAGTTACACTGACCTACTTACATTAGACAAATTATGAATTGATTTTCTCATTCTGGATTCTGAGGTATCAGGATACAAATTGAATCACCACTTACCTTCTATAAATTGCCCAGATAATTTCTGATGTTTTCACATATTTCTTTAGGATACACAAATTTCCTTGTTGCTTTTTTAAAGGACTTTTGTATTTTACACTGGCCTTCTGTTTAAAGGCCATGATCTGTTTTTTCATTGCCAGCACTTTCATAATTGTTCTCTTGTTCTATTCAGAATATTTTCCTAGCTGTGTAGTAGCTTTTGTCACAAGGTCCAAAAGTTATACAATGTGCAGGACTATATTTTCTTCTATGGAAATGCCCTATTGAAATTCAGAAGTGCTAACTTTCAAAATTGTTCCCAACAGTGCTACCACTGTTGAGACAGCGGTGCCTTTTTTAGGGATGATTTTACAGTCGTCATTTGCTTCTGCAATAGAATTAAATTGAATAGTTCAAATAACCTAGAGACAGTTCACTTCTATAAGCTGATCCTCAGGTGGTTCCCTCCCTCCTCTCTCCACCCAATTCTTTTGCCTAAAAGCTGTTTCCCAGACATCACTATCTTCACATACTGCCAGGCAGGGTTCTGAAATTCACTTCTTTATGAAAAAAAGCTGGCCCAGCATCACACATACAGACAGCTGAAAGAGAAAATAGAAATTCTTAGAAATTAGAAATTATTAGAAATTTTAAAAAGAGAAACAAATGCCGTATAAATTTTCCACTAAATTACTACATACAGTAAAACCTACTAAAAATATAGAGTATTTATTGCTTGTGAGCACAGGAAACTTGAGGGAATTTTACAAATCACAGCAAAATCATGCAGCTGAGACTTTTAAGGCACCAGTTTATGGCCCATCTCCTGAAATTGGTAACCTGGAGAAAACAGATATATCTGAATATTTTCAATTTTTCTCTATGGGAAATCAATATATATTTAGATTTCAACACGTGCTTGAACACTTTCCTTGTTGGAGATGATTTCTGGTGGGGGAAAAAGACTCACACACAAAAAAAATAAGTCAAACAAAAGAACCCGTTTCCATAAGTTATCTGAGATTTAATATATTTTTAAACTTTAACTTTGTAAATTGGGAAGCTACATGAATAATATCACTCTGAAAACGCACCATGTGGAGAGGGGTTCAAAATTCTTTTTGGAAGCCTGACTGATCTTGGTTATTTCTCAGGAAGAAAAAGGAATAGAAACTGAAGAACAAATAAATAACAAAACAGAAATATTTTTAGTGGTGAAGAGGTAACATGGGCAGAAAAGAAAGGCAAGGAAAAAATAAGCAAGTTTAAAATTCTTCGTGAAGAAAAAGTGAAGAATTTAGTTATATTCTGTCTTCAGAAATTGCGTTCTTTTCTTCCTGCGGATCCCTTGTGCTGCTTCCTGTTGCAGGACCTAATTGTTTTGTTGTTGTTGTTGTTTTGTTTGCTTGTTTGATTGGTTGTTTTTTTCAATGTTCTATAAGCCTGCCATTATGGTGTCAGATAAAAAACAAATAAACAAACAAAATCATTGATCCTTTAATTTAATTAAAAAAAAAAAAAGTCAGCAATGAAATTCTGCTAGTTTGAATCAAGTTATTTATTTCATGTCAATATATATAGTATTTCACCAGTCCTGCATGTTGTATTGTGCTGGTGCAGTGCAATTTCTGAAGTTGAAAGGGAGAGGAATATATTAAATGAAATGTCATGAATTCATATTTGCTAACAGAGCAGTACAATGAAGAAAAAGGTGAATTAGGAAGAAAACTATTACAAAATGAAAACAGAATTCTATATGAAATGAATTATTACAAAGTTATTTATAATAAAATTGGAAATGATA
Organism: Stictonetta naevosa; assembly: GCA_011074415.1. NCBI lineage: Eukaryota > Metazoa > Chordata > Aves > Anseriformes > Anatidae > Stictonetta > Stictonetta naevosa. The sequence continues at coordinate 49,604,984 of CM021697.1, forward strand.
GTATGCATTTAAATTGTTCAATAGCTATCACATTGGCCAAAACAATCCACAGTCTAACAGATATTTTTCTTAATATATATATTATCTTTGAATTACCCTCACAGTTCATTATTTCTTGTTTGACTGTAGTATTGGATGGGAATAATTGTACTGCTTGTACATAATATTTCTTATTTGAGATTCATAGAAATTTTGTGGTTCCATACAGTATGCAGTATCTACTTAAAAGCAGCGTCATGTGATTTTTTTTTTTCCTACGTTGTTATGGCCACAAATTTAAGGTCTGATTGCAGTAACAAAAGAAAGAAAGAAAGAAAGAAAGAAAGAAAGAAAGAAAGAAA
>CM021697.1:49605334-49735772 GCA_011074415.1 Stictonetta naevosa
AAGAAAAGAAAGAAAGAAAGAAAGAAAGAAAGAAAGAAAGAAAGAAAAACACACAAAAACAGTTTTTAGAATTGTGTTTTCATCTGTATCAAGTGGAAGACTTCCTGGAAAGTCAGTCAGATTATATTCAGACCACTCTGGAAGTGTTTCACCCTTCCTGTGACATTCCAGTGTAAGAGTGGGAAGTAGAACATGCAGTTTCTTAATAGAGCATTTATTTTATTTTTCTACTTGAGAGAGGGAGAGAGATGAGGAGGCTCATGGAAAATGCCCATGGGTGGGGAGCTGCAAGGAGGTACCCAGCCAGCCCTGAGCTCTGCAGCCTTTTCAGACACTTCTTGAAGACTAACGTTCCCAGGAATCCCTGAGGAAATCTGCCAAAATGACTGTCACAAAACCTGTGTCCAACCTTAATGGCTCTCTGAAACATTTTGATCAGATTTCATCTGAGATACAAGGGAAAGAAGTTTCCTTTGATTAACAATGACTGGATTTTACGTAATCTAAAGCAGGAAACTCCATCCTTTATCTCAATATACATGTAAACAGGGAAGCAGTTTCTGTTATCTGCAACTCATGGTGCTAACTTGCTTTCAACAGCAAGTTAGCAGAGTAAACAGAGTAAAATCTTCCACAGAAATCTTCAAACACTCAGCAGTAGTAAGGAAAATAGTACTGTTAGAACAGCATAAAATTCAACCAAAAAAAAAAAAAAAAAAAAAAAAAGGCTGAATTCTGCCCTGTTTTACAATTATTTTGACCTCTACAAACATGAGTGTTTAGAAATCATACTCAGTGGACTAGTTGTGCTTATTAATTTCATTTTCTGAAGTATTTGTTTTTAAAGATATTTTCTTCTTTTAAACTATGGCTTTTCTATACCCCCAGTTCTTGTGAAAAGTTTTCCAAACCAGAAAGCTCTTACACATGGTGATATGGTTGTATTTCACCAAGTTTTATGGTTTCCCATCCAAGTTCTTTTTCAAGTTTCAATGCAGTATGAAGTAGAAAACATCATTTCTAGGTGCTACTACACACTTAGTAAGTGTGTAAACTAAATGGTTTTGTCATTAGCTTTCATTAGCAATATAAACTAAATTGATTTTTAATGGGAAAATCTAATTAAAACTATTTTAAATAGTTATTTTATTAATAATATGTTGTATTGAAAATATCTCCAACTTAGACAAATAACCAGTATAAAGGGTAGAGAAAATTTAGTATATTCACAGCATGTTACTATTGCAGGGTCCATTTTATAGTGGGTTGAACATATAATATTTATTTTTGATAGTTACTAGAGAAATAATCACTTTGAAATCCACACTACTAAGACATGACACTGAGAAGATGGTAGTAAGAGGTGAAAACTAGTGGGAACAAGACATGTCAAAGACTCATGAAATAGAATACAGGTCAGTATCAATGCTGGTAAGAAATTGTTTGGAGTAACTGAACAATAAAGCATTTGTATAATACTGTAACATAATTCTCAAGTGAACAGCAATGGAAGGTGCAAACTATCATTTTCTACACTCAGTAAGCAAAATTAACAAGAGAGGTTTTATTCTGCACTATTTGGGTTGGGAAAAAAAAAAAAACACAAAAAACACAGAAGAAGCTTTATGGTCCACATTTTCAAAAATAAATAGAATAAATACAAATTATAATCTAAACTAGATTTATATTGAAAGAGACAATACACACAGCATGTGGAGAACCACAGGAAAAGACGTACCTAGCATTAACTTTCAGTTTGGATTCCAGTTGTGGACTATTTTCATGGAAAAATGCCCACATAGATTTGAAGAGGTAGCCATGTGAAAAATAAAATACTTCAGGTATGTCTTACTAATCATTCTAAAGGGGAAGGCCTTGTTAATTCCCTAATACAAGTACAGAAAAGCTACCTTACTGTCTGAGAACAGAGGAATTCTTCAGTTTATGCTAAACAGAATTGGATTAATGAGATTAATGGTCCATGGGTACGTGATAAATTCCCGCTGCCAGAGGCCGCACAGGCTTCAGCACTCGCATTCCTGAGCTGGGTGCTCCTGGCCTGAGGCCCAGTGAGCCAGCAGGGCCCAGCTCTACCTACCTCCTGCCATAGGAATCACATTCAAATCAAATGCTCTCTGCTGCAGCGCGCAGCAGAGAACACCAGGAGCCATAAATGTGCTTAAGTTTGGGCTTAGAGAGCTCTGCAGGGTAAATGGGGAAGGGATAGTTAGTCAGTTCGGTCTCACCTCTGACAGTGAAGACATGTTGACTTCGCCCTACTCCTGTCTGTTACTTAATAGCTTTCACATGTCCTTATCCACAGTTCAGGTGCAGGCGTGAATCATTGCTGGTGCCCTGAGGCTGTTCTCTGAAACTTTGCCAGGAGTGAATTTGCTTTGGTGTCTCAGAATTTGTTCCTGTCACAGAGGCTGATCTAGGATTTAAATGCAGCATGCAAGTTGACAGCAGCCCCTTTTGCCCCTTGGCTTCTCTGTTCAACACAAAACTCACAGTCTGTACAGAGCCTGGCAGAATGTTAATATTTTCTGTCTGTTTTTCCTTCTGTTGTATTTCCATTTTCTAAAAATATACTCTTAATAAATAATATATATATATATCAGTCACAAGTTATCATGGATAAACTGGAATACAGTAACTGTTGCATTACTAAATTATCAATCATTCATCTTTTTGAAATGGAGTCAGAACAAAATGAATTCTAATATTCTACTTCCCCCCTCCGCCCTTTTCTTTTTAGTTAGTTATCATTGTTCAGAGATGGTAGACATTATTTTATTGAGTTTGATGCATGAGATTCCAAATTATCTGCAAACTAACACCTAATTTTATTCCATTAAATCCTCTGGGTTTGTTATTCAGTTGTATTTTATGACTGTACCCGTCTAGTCACCTTCAGATGATGAGTTGCCTGTCTAGTTTTCAGAAGGCAGGACATCAGCAGTCTGCAGTATAGTATTAATGATCTGCTTGTCCATTGAAGGCAGAGAGGAGAGTACTGCTGCTCTTTTCTGAGATGGTAATTTATCTTCTGTGACAGCAAAGTAGCAATGGAAAGGAAGAGCACTCAAAAATATTCCTGGAAGCCCATAGGACTTAACTAGTCAAAAGCAATAAATAAATAAACAAATAAATAAAAATCACCTGCTTTATTTGATTTCTCAGGAGTTGTAACACTACTCAGAACTGGGCCAAATAGAGTTCCCTTGTGAATCGTGATGTTTCGGCTCTATAGAGCATATCTTGATTAGCATATGTTTCTTCTAAAAATATATTTTGAAACCCCCCAGGACTTGCCATTTGCAAGCCATACTATCGTTTCAACCTTGCATCGGTGATTTTAGGACAAAACCTTCACTTTTTACTATAGTGAGAGGAGGTCTAGCTTTGTCTGAAAATCTTATAGCTAGTGAAAGCTTAGAAAGGCCATTAGTCTGCTCCATAACACAGCAGAAACTAAGAGCTTTCTCAAAGTGAAAGTGAAGTAGAAGACTGAGATAACTTTGAATTTAGAGATAGTCTAGTTGAGAAACTCCTGAGGAGCAGAAAATTTAATCCGAATTCTCAGGTTTTATTTATTTATTTATTTTTAAAAAGAATGTTATTTTCTCTGACATCCAGGATAATCAGGAGATTATAATGGCACAGGGGTGATAAGGTCACCCTGAGTCGAAGAAAGTACCGGAAGGATACACTGCCAAATCTTGTTCTTAGATGTGAGCATTGCCTGATCTTCATCCCTATCTGTACAGCAAACTCAAACAGATATCTAGGCATACTGTGCCCTTAACATGGCATTCTCATTTGGGGATTTCATGGCATAAAGGATAGTCCTGTATTGTGACCTCCATCTTTAATCATCCATGGAGGCTGTACAGACCTCAAAAGGGTGGCTACCTGGGGTTCTTTTCAGATAGTCCTTCAGTGTGATTTCAACTGGTTCAGAACCACCATATTCTGGCAGCTGGTCTGTTTGCAGGACCAGTGCAATGTGGTTGCTTAGGAGTTTCCCCAGAAAAGGAAGTTCTTGGTGTTTGCTGCCGCTGAAAAATGCATACAACACAACTGAACATGTTACATTTCCCTTTCCCAGTCTGACATGCCCTTGTTCCTCTGCCAAGTCACTGTGAGGCAAGAATGTAAACACAGAAGACATCCTCTCTTGGCATGACTCATCTTAATACAGACCTAATCTAACTAGGTTTTCATACTGTCTGATGCATCTTCTTCATACCATGGAAAATGAAAAATTACTTACACTGCAGGTAGATTAGTACTTCTGGACTTGCCTTGTCTAAAAATAAATTTTATTTATGCAGTTAAAATAAATCATTTAGAAATAACTAAGTTCTAACAACAACAACAAAAAATCCATCTGACAGCAGTGCTTCTTTACAACCTTTGAAAGATTATACTAATTACTTTGTTTCTTGAGTCATTAACTTTCAATATAATTTAAAATCTAAACTTGTTTTTCATCATAAGTACATTATTCACAAAGTAAAGATGACATAAGTCTTAAATAATTTTTGAATTCTGAAATAATTATTGTTTTCCATATCAGTGAAAATAAAGACAAGACTTTTGTCTAAAAGCCTAACTTTCAGGCTTAGACAATCAAATTAATAGCAGTTCATTTGCCTCTCTGGGATGCAATGAAAGGAATTTAAAATTTTTCTTTAATTTACAAAGAACAGAGGATCAGCATAGATCAGTGGAACATTTCAGATAGTATACTTAGAAAAGTCATAGAAAATGTGATAGAGCTTCATAGCACTTTTTGATATTCATGATGAATTATGAGAAAGTAAGTATATATATGTATTTTAAAAAGACTTTAGACTAAATGAAAGTTATTAGAAAAAAAAAAAAAAAAAACAGTTCCATCTGAAATTGTGACTCAGAATATGTCTACCTAAAAAATGTGATGGCATCTACTTCTAGATCATGTTCCTATTATTAAAATCTCAAGAGGCCTCATTTGCAAATTTCAGTTATGCAAATACAACTGTTTAGTGAAGCAGGCGAGCATTCCTGTGACATTGTACACAGAAGAAAAAATAATGGATTGTTTTATCACAGCTGGTGAAGTTAAACATATCCTTTGAAAAAAATTGCAAAATGAATTATTTAAATCAATTCATAACAATGTAGTCAGCTGAGATATCTAAAACCAGAATGAAATATGAGCTAGGTCCCCAGTGGCGTGGCACTGCCCAGTATTTGGAACCTTGGGCTGAATAATACTCAACGGTCTGGAGTCAAAAAAAAATAAAGTTTATTACAGACAAAACAACACTATTTAATCAACACTATTTTACTGTTGAAAATTTATTCTTTGCAGTTGTCCTGGAAGTGATGTGGATGTGTACTATGACTGATATATTCCCTTCCTACTGGCTCATGGAAGTCACCCTAGCATTTCCCAGTACACCTCCTAAAGAAGCAATGCCTGAAAAAATCTTACATTTCACAAGAACAACTATAAATGCCTCAATTTCACATTTTGTAAAGTAGTCCTTCCAGAGTTTTTTGGACATTTCTTTTGTGTGTTTTACCATTTCTTTCCATCATGAGGATAAGGAAATTGCAATACAGATGGATACCTCAGGAGCAGAGAACTCCATTGTTTTGAACTGGCTATACTAAGAGAAAAGCAGTATTTTGCTGTTTGATAAATTTCCAACCAACTCAGTCAGGAGGTTGATGTGCAGCATGATAGCTAAAACAGGGCCTGGGCAAATCTGAGTTTAAAATGAAAGTTACCTATATGAAAGCTAAAAGCTGTCCAGTTTATCAGGTGTGTGCACAGTATGCCAAGTTGAATCAATGTTTTTGCCAGGGGAATGTCATGATCTAGACACTTCTTTGATACCGTGTTAATATCTGTTGATATCACGTGAATATGGGCTCATTGTAACATGTGAATCCTAGCAGAAAAAGATGAAAATTAGGATTCTTGTTTCAGTATAATTTTCTGAGGTTGAGACTGATAAAATGCTTGGTAGACCATCCTTCAGCATTTTTCCCTGGACACAGCTTCCACAAAATTCTAGGCTCTGTGACCCAAAGGGAGTCCTGGTGAACATCTTATAGTGATGATTCCTGTTTTGCCACCCAAGGACAGATTTCCAGGTAAGGGACACAGGCTATGATTTAAGAATAAGGCTGTGTGTCAGTCAGAACCTTTTGCCAACCTTTCAGTTGCTGCTCTTTCAGCTGTCTTGCCTTGCTTCTCCATGTTAGTGTTATCTGCAATCAGCAGGAGGAAAAGGCCCTTTAACTGGCAGCTTTCCAAAATTTATTCCTTGATAGCTCAGCTCCAGCCAGGCAATGCTGCTGCACAACAACAATAATGTAATTGCTCTGCTTCCCTCCAATGGAGACCAATAGGCATAGTTGTGGTGCACCTTTCCTGCAGCCACAGCTGCCAAAGAAAACTGGTCCTAGCAACCCCCTGCCATTATTCCCACAGGAAACAGATCATATGATATGGAGCAAAAGCAGTTCTGTAAATGCTCAAACTAAAAATTCTTTCCATTACAGAGAACAGAGAACAGCTACAGCAAGAAGAAAAGCTATTTATCTGGACTTACATTGGTTAAAAAATACAAGTAAAAAAAAAATCCCCCAAATCCTCTTGGATATTTCTCTCACATCAAATCATTTCCAGTTACATACTAGGCTAGATCGTTTCTCAGTTAGGATGGGCATTAGTGGATGGTGCAGCCACTTTCACAAGTCTCATCTTCTTTATAAAGGTACTTAAAGCACTGTAACATTCTTAATCACCACTCAGACATGGTTACAAAAACCCAGAAAGGATGATTCTTCCACTGTCCTTCACCTTCTTATCTGTTCTTTTCAAACAGCTTTTGCTGAAATCTGAAGTGCAAATTATTGTAGAATTAAACATGTCACTGAAGCTAACTTCAAGATCCTATCATTCTTCAAAGGTTTATGTAGACTTCCAGGTTACTTGTGGGACATTTTCTCCAAAGTTGTTTCACCAGAAGTCATACTTTGACAACATCTGTACTTCTAGCCTATGCATGTTATTATACAGTGGAAAATGTTGCTTGTTGATTTCAGAGTGAAGATGGCTATAGATATGCTATTCTGTAGCCTTCTACAGCTCTTTAGAAAATATTGTGCTTTTTGTCTATGACTCCACAAACTGAAGCTCTCCAGAAGCTGGAGAGCTTCTTGCCTTCCTTGCAACCTACCATCTTCCCTGCAAACTAAATAGGATTCTGAAACAATGAACAAATAGGAATTTTTATACAGAAAGCATCCTATTATGTTACCTGACAAGGCTGAAGCAGCTTCAACTGCAAAAGAAGTTTTGAAGCCAACATAAGCAAGCCCACAAGTAAGAGGAGATGGTGCACCTCCAACAGCAATGTACCTAAGAGCAGTATAAAATTGTGAAAAGGGAAAGTGACTCATAATGGAGGTTACTAGTGAGTCCAAATGGCAAGGCCTTTGGAGATGAAAGTAGGAGTGACGACTATGGGAAGCCACTCAATTTCAGGAACCACTGTGATTATTCTGATCAAACTGGAAACATAGGAGGAGGCTTTCCTGTCCTCTCTTTGGCTGCAGATTCCCACTGCCATTTGCTGCTGGGCCTGGCCTTCTTGACTTTCTTCTGAAGAGGCCTGCTCACTCTCACTACAACCTCCAGACTCCACATCACCTTAGAAGTTCAGGGAAGAGCATACATATGGGAAAGAGGGGCAGGGAGGAAAGAAGAGAAGACACCCACAAGTATCCTTCCAGTTTCTGCATTAACAATCATCACTTTTCTTTGTTGAAAATATTGCCACGCAAGTTACTGTTTTTTTCTCTGGTTTGCAAAGTGTTTTGGCCATTTTCTGAGCTAAATCAGCAATTTGTAATACTTCACTAAAGAGGAGATCCACAACTCATTTTCCATTTGTCTGCCTGTCAGTCTTGCATGTTTTATCTAGCTGGTAAGATTGCCACTGACTCATTACTGTGTGCAGCTTGTATGCTAAACTAGATCCTTGCCAAACTTTTCCCACCCTGATGCTATCTTGTGGTATTTTAGATTAATTGGAATTTTAGACTAAGTGAAAGCCTGAGGCATTTAACTAACAAAATGAGATTAGCATAGGTTGAGCCTGTTATTGAGAAGTACTAAACTAAAAGCTTTAAAACTTAGGTGTGTAAGATTTTTATTTTTTTATTTTTTTTTATTTTTTTTCCAGCATATAGGTGTGCTGACTCTTTAAAAGTAATTAAAACTTTACCTGCTGTTACATCTGGCAAAGCTTTGTAAACTTTATCACTCCATGATCCTTTTTGCTGTTAGATATATTATTTGTACGTGCTGTTTTCTGATATACTCTTTCTCTGTGTTCTATAAATTATGTTTATTCCACTAATTATATGTTCTCCTTTCCATCTCATCCAATTATAAAGCTGTTTCAGAAGGTTCCTGTTGGACTAAGCCTTGCAAACAAAGCAGACACAGTCTAAACATCTTTGCTAGTACATTTCCAAATACTTACTATGAGTCTATAAGTGAAATCCCAATTCAGAAGTCCACATTACTTAATTTATACAACCTCTTAAGCATTCTTGTGGCTATTTCTTACCTTTAATTATAACTGTCATAGAAATATTGAATTATTCAATGTTCCAGACAGACCAAAAAATAAAAAATAAATAAACTGTTGATCTGTTGCACAATGATCATAGCTGTTGCAGAATGATCATAACTTTCTCTTGGGTTGTAGAAAGCCAAAGAGAATTCCTCTCCAACAAATGGACAAATTAAGACCAATTATTTTAAAAAAAGATCCCTGGAAGAGGCAAATATATTTTCAAAGTCTTCACAGCGATTTTTTTCACAGTCAAAAGATTCTAAATACAATGTCTTCTGTGGGATTTTGAGGAAGAAGTTGCAGTTTTGTTCCAGCTTGGTCACCATGTCTTCCTTTTCACACTCAAGGAATCACTAGAGGGACTGATATTTTTGATTTGGTCTTTATAGCTATTTGCTAGATGGAAGCTAAGAAGAAAGAAGTTGTCCACTGCACTGGTGAATTATATGTACAAGGAAAATTGATGTAAAATTGGTGTATTGAAAGGAGAGGAATAGAGCTGAACAGGCCTGCTATCAAAGTAGTGTTTAACTACTTTTAAGTCTAGACTCAAGAGAATACTGCAGATATGAGTGAGTCTGGGATTCATTTACACTCAACACTGCAGTACCTGTACTGTATGTATCATCTTCCCTTCTCTTCCTTTCTCTTCCCTTCCCTTCCTTTTTTTGGATGTATATTCCAGACATCCTTAAGGTAATAGTTGTTGCTCTCTTTAATTTGGAATTCTCCCCTATGAACAGCCATAAGTCATGTTACTTAATGCTAGATTAACCTACCAGAAAACATCACAAAGTGCACCTCAAGAAATGTGCAATACATTTCTGTGTAAGACATTGTTCCTAGTGATGGGAATCACAGTAACCATTTATTGTTGTATTGTTAGTATTTTACAGGAAACATTTAAGCTTATTGTCAATGCCCTACATGGTAAGAAAGGAGTAAAATAATAGTCTCAACACTTCCACAGACATCTGGACAACTTAAAAAAGCACAAAAAATCAAACTCACATGGGTTTTGTACTCTTGGTTATGGTAAATGATACAGAACTATCTGTGCAAAGGGTACCCCACATCCTCTTTCAACACTTTTCAGATATCTTAAACATCTTTTGTACAGTACAAATCTTCAGCCAAGTGTACAAATTCACATTCTGACACAAATTCATTTGGACCTTTGTGCCTGTGCCCAGATTTGACAACTCCACAGGCCCATTATATCTCAAAACCTCTTCTTTATTGACGGTGGAGTTGATCACAACAAATGTGAGACTCAAGCCAAGCAGTACAGATAATGCATTTCTGTATTCTCAATAAGTTCCTCATTTTCAAACTAGTATTACACTTCCATACCCACTTTTATTTTTTTATTTTATTTTTTATTTTTATTTTTATTTTTTTTCTGCATTGGATTCTAATTTTTCAGCCTTTTCCCTCACCTGAGACAAAAGATCTTAATCTAAGGATGTATGGAAATCACACTTCTTATGATGTTTTTTAGTTTGATTTTGAAGAATTCTCATATGTGTTTGAATCTATTCTCCACCCTAACAGAAAAATAATTTCTCTCTTTTTTTTCCCCTTTACTCAACATACCTAGGATTAAGTGTGGTTGGAGGGTGGGGGCTGGGGAGTTGCAAGTCCTTCAAATGCGTTTGAGCTGACCAGCTGTAGCATTGGGATCCCTTGGATAACTGTTCAGTCTTGTGAACTCTTGGCAAGTCAGTCAAAATTGTTCAGTTGTCTGCTTCACAAATGAAAGCTAAATATTTGACCTTACATACACATGTTCTGTTTATGGTTGCTCTCGGACATACTCATGCAGTCTCATCTATGCATTGATGGAGCAAGAGTTGCATTTGCATTTCAGAGGGAAGGCATAATGGGGAGAAGTTTGCAAGGTTAGTCTCAGAATAAAGTTCTGCAGTTGCAAATTGCATAGAGAATTAGAACTGACAAAGGCTAGTCCGGTGCGGGTATAATAATATGTATATCCTGAAATTTTAAAACTAGCATGCTTTCACCACAATCCCAGTTCAACATACTTGAAAACATTTGTTTAACACAGGAGATAAGATCATTTGATGTAAGCCACAAAACAAATGTACTGCGAAAATATTTGTCAAAGATATATGATCTAGGGATAATTCATCATGCAACAAAGTGTGAAAAAGTGTGTGTGTTGGGGGGGGAAGGCAAAGCCTTATTGTGGTGATCTTTTAAATAAGCATATATAAAAAGCTTCTTGTACTACATTTTGAATATACTGTGTGTTTTGGTCCTGTATATGGCAGACAGACCTTCTACTGTTCATCAATGATCTTCTGGTGTTAGTGAGAAGCATCTGATCCTGCTACCATTTTGTTTCGTTAACTCATATTCTGATTCCTATTTGTGTGACAGGATCCTTTCACATTCATTTAAACTCTTCTGCATTTCATTGCTTATGCCTCCACTTACTGTAATTTAAAAGTGTTCCTTTAACACCACTATACGCTACAGCTAGATACACAACTTATGTGTCTGGACACAGTCATCTTTTCAGAACACCAAACCTCTCTGGCAATTAAGGTGATGCATGAAGTTACAGCATAAAACTTGTGTTAGAAAATGTGGGTTTAAAAAGAGAATAATCAAACCAAACTAAACCAAACAGTTAAATCTTGCACATGGTTTCCACCTGTTGTTTTAATGAGTGAAATCAGTAAAATACATGTTTCTGACTGGCTGTCCATACACAAGTGGCAATTACACATTTTATTTATAGTTTATTTTTGTCAGCTTTTTACTGATCTTAAATGTGTGGGGTGGAGGTGGGGGTGGGAGTGTTGTATCAAGTTAAAATGTTGCCGGCTTCTAGCCAAAACCAAGCAGGATGTATTGAGGAGGTGGAAAACACTATAATAGAGTTTCTAATTATTTCTGCAGTTCTGTATGTATCATTGAATGGACAGCTCCATTTTTTTTGTGGCATTTTTGATAGCAGAAACTCTTTGAGGTTTCTGTGATCTTCTTTGTCCTCATTGTTAGCTAACCAAATCCTACCATTTATATAGATGCTCCTGAAACCATTTAGATCCTGGTCTAGAAGTCTTATATTTATCTTGAGTTATTGAGCTACATGGAATCTTATTCTTTTTGAACTTTCATTTTAATCCTCCAGTCCTCTGTTTCCATTTTTTGGTCAGATCATGTTTAATGATAACTCTCAAATGAAGAGTTCTATTCATAGATGTAAAGCACATCCTGTTCTAGAGGAAACATTTCCTTGCATTAAAAAGGCAGTCCAGGAACAAAGCCAGTTTCATCCTCTGTGTTCAGAATAATAAGTGTGATGTGGACAAATGTTCACTTGGAACAAGTGGACTAAGAAAAGCAAGTTTATTTCAGTCTTCAGACTGCAATAACTTTTCTGTTGTAATTTGAAACAGAGATATGGAGGTGAAAAGTCTGCTACAATTACCTAATCTTTTCAGCTCTTTCACTTCAGATCTTCTCTTTGAACTCGTTCTTGGACAGGAATCTCAAAGTGCCTATATATTTGCATTCTTAACACTGACTAAATTATTTACTTAAATAGTTTATATCTTCACTGAGTGCCACATAGCTCAACTCCCCTCCCCTCCCCTTCCCTTCCCTCCCCTCCCCTCCCCTGCTCGTCCGTCGCCTCCCCTCTCCTCTGGAAAAGGACCCCCCCGTCCTCCCCCCCCCAAAAGAAAAATATTTCATTTTTTTGTAGTTTTATACGTATATTAAAGAAAAATAAATTAAGCTTACACTCTGACCTGACTTGTTGCTTAGTGACTGTTACATATAATTAAGGAGGTTTATTCCTGTTTCTCCAGGTGAGTTGATTGGCATTTCTCTCTTATTTTGTCTAGTGTAAATATTTGGTTATACCATAACACTGTAATTATTTTGGAGGCACATACAGAGTAATAACACACATAAAATTAAAATGTAAAATTTCCAGACAGTCAGAATTAGGTCTGTGTTTGTGCATAAGTCAGTATTGGCAAGTGTCACCTCTGAACCTTTCTAGGTCATTGAATTGATGCTTGAAGCTAAACAATTTATTGGAGGATTAAGTTACAAAAAAAAAATAATCAGATTACATGTCACATTCAATTATTATTTTCAAAATTGTCATTTTTTTACTTTAACAATAATTGTATCAGTGATAAGTTTATTTTGAACAAATTTGTATAATACCTGCAATACCACTTTAACAGCACAGAACATTTTGGTATTTTGGTTAAACAAAAGTATACAGGTGTTGTTGATTTCATACAACTTAGCAAATACAGATATGTATTAGGCAGAAGATGCAAACATAAACAATTATTTGCTTAATGTAGAGAAGAAACAATCTCCTTGTTTCCAGCAACAATAAAACCACCATTTACTTTCTAACGGTTTCCTGATTCTTCTTATCTTGAAAGGAAAGGTTTTTGCACATGGCTCAAATCCAGTATGCCTTGAAGAAGGGCAGGATTCAGACCCTCAGACCCTCTGCTGAACATTGTAATATGAATCAATTTAGACTCCCAGCTTTCGAGGAAAGGTCCACATCCAAAGTGAACCAAAACCTTCACTAAGGCTTACTAACTGTGGCAAGAGTAGCCTGGTACTTCCTGAACCACTCAGAAGGGGTCTCCACCTCACAACTCCAGCAACTGACCTTGAAAACTCAGACATCCCAGAACACCGCCTGCACTTAATTTATCAGAGAGGGGCTGGTTTCTAGTCTTTTTACTGAAGCCGTGTGTCTATGCACAAAGTAATTCAATTCTTATTTAGTTTTTATTTGTTTTGTCAAACAGAAATGAAGTCTCTCCGCTGTAGAGTCAGTCTTTGGTCATAACTCCACTCCTTCTTGAAATTCAGCTTCTTATTGATGTAAAATCTATCTTTATTTCCTTTTGGAATGTTTGTTACATAAACCCAATTACCTGTTAAAGGTTTACTCAGTTTCAGATTAGTTGTGCTGTGTGTGCAGAGGCTGGATATACTTTTATGTGCTTCCTGCTGGGGTACCGCTGCTTGTAGACAGACGGGTAATGTTGCACAATTGTGGATAAAACAGGTTGATGACTACTTCAACCCTGAAGAAATGCAGATGCTTGCCTGCCTGGTGGAGCTCAAGGTAAGTCTTATAGAAGCCCATTTAGGTCTTTTCACATAGTGTTTCAGTTACTGTGTCTCCTGAAAGCACAATAGAGAGACAACTGAATTGCTCTATATGTAACCATCTCCAGTCTGTCATAGCTAGATATGAGCTACAGCTTGCAAGCCCATCAGACCCAGCCTCACTCTCCACAGCCATGCAAATACTCTGATTGCAGTTCCAGTGGCAAAGTTCCCTTGATGTGAGATAGAGAAGCTCCCACTTCAGGTACTAACAACATATACCAGCTTCCTCTGTTAAGTCATCCACAGTTTTCACGCTGCTGTCTTCAAAACCAACAGGGATTTTGACAACCTGAAATACAACACTCCACATCAAATTTACATGTCATATGAAAATGATATGGGTACACACCTTGCTGCTGGACTGTGGTTTTGTGCTAATTTAATATCTCATGTGCTGCAACATGAAAATTTGTTAAGAATTGTCAGTAGCAGACAGGCAGAAATTCTTGGCTAATCTTTTACAGCTTGCACAAAAGAGACATATGTTCTATGATCTTTGAGGAGATTTCACTTTTATCTCCCTTTAATCTAAAACTATCATTTTAGATTGAGAGCATTTGGTTACACAGAAAAACAACCCTTAGAAAGCATATTTTTCTTTTATTTGAGAAACACAAAGAACATTTTATTTTTACTTTTTTTTTTTTTTAATCCATGTATAAAAAAATTATAAATGTATTTATTTATTTATTTAAAAGCCAACACAGAATTCTATGGGTGAATCTTACTTTAAATAATTTCAAATGTCAGAAGGAGTGACAACACCTGTACTCCAACTAAAATAAAACTGAACAATTAGGAAGTGAGTTTTGATGTGGTAAATGAGGCTTCAGTTATTGTGGGCACAGACTCCCATATTTTCTTTATCAACAGATGCTGATGTTACAAAATCATAAGTAGCAATTGAACACAGATGGTTATCTCTGTTCAGTACAAAAGCTCAGAAGGGAATAGGCACTTAAATAGAGAGACCTCAGTCACCTCTCTCAATAAGTTTCCTGTTCTGACTTTCAAACAATATATCTCTTACATTTTTCAAGTCACATGCAATCTACACATCCAGAAAGGTAACTTCAGCTGCCATCAGTGGAGAATGGGCAATAAATGACAGCTGACCTCACCTGGCTGAAGCACAGATTTGTGGCAGCAGTGTACTGCTGCAAGTGGATCTTCCTTGAGTCTGAATTATAACGATGTACACTTGCATGTTTGGCACAGCTTTCTCCCTCCTCTCTAGGAATCAGATCACAGACGGGCAACTCTGGTAAAGTTTCAGAGGCAGAGTTTCAGAGGGAGAGGACAACAGTGTATATATGTACATATAAACATATAATTTACTCTTTCGTCACTGTTTTCTTATGTACAATGCTGACTGGCTGGCTGAAGAAGGGAAATGCATTAAATAAATTTCAAATTTCTCAGCTTGAGATAAATTAAAAAAGATTTAGTGTTTCTGTAATTTAATTTATTGACTGTGAAGCAAAGGGTACAATGCGAATATGATAAATAAGATGAGTGGGTAAATTTATCTTCCTGGTACTCCAGGACAAGCAATGAGAAGTTGAGTAAATGCTGTCCAAATTAAACTTGGCTAAACTTCATATACACTTAATTATACCACTGACCAGGTTCCCTCTGATCTTGTCCATTAATGAAGAAATAAAAGTAGTTGGAGCTAAAGAGGAAAGTTCAAAGAAGTTCTGTGATATTCAGAAACCATTTGTGACTCTCTGCCTGGTCTTTGCAATCCCACAGAATCACTGTCCTTTAGGGATAAGTACCTGGAATCATTAGATGCTGACCTCTTCCTTGGCATGTTGTACAAAGCAACACCTCTGTTCTGTGGATCTTTTCAGGTTCTCTGTTCAGGTTCCTGCATAGCTTCTGCTCCAATGGAGGATGTGTATAACTGGTGAATATCATTTCTGTGGCTTGGTGCTGAATCGTAAGAACAGGACAGACAATGTGTACTGATGATCTTGATGAAGTCCAGGTGCTAATTCAGCCTAACAAAAATATCTTAACATATTCATGTATTCATGGAGTGGGATATATTGTAAAATTACCTGTGAAAATTCAAGGCTATCTTATTCGGAATTTATCCTCTCTAGTTTACTCACGGCACATGGTTCAGTGTATCTTAAAATGGATATAGTCAGGAAATGCACAAATGTGTGAAATGTCTACACCCTTTCTTATTAATGTTTCAATAGTTCTGAAATGATGGAAGTTGGGCTCACCATGTTTGCTGAATTAAATTTTGTTCAGCTTTTTCTTACTGTCAGACTTTTTATGTTATCTCTTTAAATGTTTTCTTTTTAAAGTTCTTGGTTCTCTTTTTAAAGTTATTGGTTACACCAGCTGAAAAAAAAATCCTTATATGTGAACAGATTGGCAAGTATAAAGTACACATTATGCAAAACGATGGTGGGTGTGTTGTTGGTGTGGCTGTCTCTCTCTGCCTGCTTGAGAAAATTAGTCATGCTGAAAAACTGGTACAGTTCTATATGATTGCTATTCATGTAATCAAACTAATGCCAGAAACTGGGATAGATGAATATCCTGTGGAAGAGATTTGCATTGAGTATAAAAACTGAAGGGGAGTTATCTCCAAAACAATACTTTCTAGTGTCCACGATAATGTTGGAAGATTTATCTATGAAAGACCATACGTTAACATTGCTTGACTGACATTTAAAACAGGAGGAGTTGCTTGTGTTTCTTGAACAAGATGCTTGCAAACCAGTAATAAATTGGGCAGTGCTGTGTAGTGACTCATATATTAATGAAAGGTCTTTGTGATATCTTTTATGATTAACACTTTAAATAATAAATAACACTAATGTTCTTTTCTCATTATTTAAGTAGGTCACTGTTTGGTGGAAAGTAGAACAGAGAATATGTAAAGCATGGCTAGCTTTGAGGTCCACAATCTCACTGTCCAAATACTGACCTTGAGGTGCCTGTATCTTACCTACCCACGGATTTTGTGGTGCCTTAGTCATATTATTTTAAACATTACTAGTAAAAAGCCCCGGCCTAATTAGATAATCCACATTAGCCAGAGAATGCTATTTTATTTGTTAAAATTGCAGTATCTGTAGAGGACTGGAGGACCTGCATAAGGTATACAGAGTTAAGTTCAATGACTTCCTTCACCTGAGGGATTTTAAGGCCACACCTCTCCCTTTTTCAGGAGTAGCTTTACCACCAGGCTGTATGTTTTTGTGTTGGGAGCATTCACCAGGGAAGGTTGTGGCTATTCTAAGTAACAATATTTTCTTGTTCTAGAAACATTCCCCAAAATAGCTTCTACATCTCCCACTATCTAAGCACACTGTGCCTTGAGACACTGTGTTGAGGTGCCTTGGGGAAAAAAAAATAATAATAAAAAAATAAAAATAAAAAAGAGCAGGAATGGCCAGTCTCATTTTTGAGAGAGAGCAATAAAGGACTATTTTTTGAAAGACAAACTTTCAGCCTGATGTTCCTGAAAATAAAAAGAGACATCTCAAAACATCTCCACCACTCCTGCATACAAATATAGATTTAAGTAATGCAAGAGGTTTTTTATATTATATATTATAATATATATTCCCTCTTCGCCCACTCTTTGTGGTCTGAGAATTTCATATGCCATTCTAAAGCACTTGATTTTCCACTTACTGTATGCAAATGTGAAATTTCCAATGTAGGACTCTGGATTTCAGTCTTTTCCTTCATCTTTTGCATCTTCATAGAATCATAGAATCATTAAGGTTGGAAAAGACCTCCAAGATTATCCGGTCCAACTGTCCCCCTACCAGCAATATTGCACACTAAACCATGTCTCTAAGTACCACATCCAACCTGTCCTTAAACACACCCAGGGACAGTGACTCCACCACTTCCTTGGGCAACACATTCTGATGCCTGACCACTCTTTCTGAGAGGAAATTTCTCCTAATTTCCAACCTAAATCTTCCCTGGTGCAACTTGAGGCCATTCTCTTTTGTCCTATCACTATTTATCTGCAAGAAGAGGCTGACCCCCAGCTCCCCAAAACTTCCTTTCAGATAGTTGGAGAGAGCAATAAGGTCTCCTCTAAGCCTCCTCTTCTCCAGACTAAACAACCCCAGTCCCCTCAGCCACTCCTCGTAAGACTTGTGTTCCAGCTTCATAGCCCTTCTCTGGAAATGCTCCAGGGCCTTGATGTCTTTCTTGTAGTGAGGGGCTCAAAACTGAATACAGTACTCAAGGTGCGGCCTCACCAGAGCTCAGTGCAGGGGGAAGACCACCTCCCTGGTCCTGGTGGCTACACTGTTCTTGATACAAGACAGGATGCTGTTGGCCTTCTTGGCCACTTAGGCACACTGTGGGCTCATGTTCAGGCAAGCGTCAAACAACACCCCCAGATCCTTTTTCCTCTCCATAGCTTTCCAGCCACATGTTAAGAGTGTCAGAAGCAAATGGCTCTGCTGATATTGTAGAGTCTCAATATGTAGAAGTACCTAAAGTAGTTTCCAGACCCATCAAATGGAACTTTAATATTTTATTTTTATTAACTCGGTGTGAATAATGCATATATTATCACACATAAACCAAGTCAAAATATCTGATTGTGGGTATCCTTTTAGCCTGCGGTAAACACGATAGTATAATTTGACTGGCTTTTGACTAACTTATTTTATGACTTAAGAACACATTTGCAGACTGAGTCAAATCAGCCATAATTTATTTATAGATCTGCCCGTGAAAGTTGCAAACTGCAGCACTGATCAGTTTCAACCCAAGAGAAAATCTGGTATATTAGTTCTAAAAGGTATGAAAAGTGAACTATTATTTCAGGAAAAAAAAACACAAAACAAACAAACAAACCAAAAAAAAAAACAACAACAAAAAAAACATATATATGTATATATTTCTGAGTGCCATGTGAAGGAGATGAAATGACAAAAAAAAAGGAAAAAATAAAAAATAAAAAAAAAGTTGCTTATGCCTCAGGTTTTTATCTTTTATATATCCCCTCTTCATATGAAGGACTTAGCTTGTTAGTAGAGAATTTTCCATTTTGTTGCCTCCAGCCCTTATCACTGAACTTTTCAGTAGCGTTTAGAGTTGATTTTATCCTCCTTTCAGCTGCTACCTATTTGTTTGGAATTTTCCTGCAGACATTCTTTATATGAATTATCTCTCAAAATATCTGGTGGGAATACCTGAAGTACTTGCTGAAGGTAAAGCAAGCCATTTGAGGTGACTTAATTGGTCAAAATACAAAATCCCTAGAACACTTTGTTGGTTGTAGCTGAGGGAGGTTTTCATTATTTGCAGATAAACAGAAACAGATGTCTGCTATAAGCTGTTTAAAAAACTCTTTCAAAAGCTCTTTAAAAAACTTCTCCAATGGAAAGTGATATTAAATTAAGAGAGTTGAGAAAGTAGTCCAAAACATTTTTACTGTTGTTGACTTTATTGATCACTACTAATAACAATGCTGCTGTGCAAATTAAAGAAATATTGTTGACCTCAAAACTTCAGACATGTAATGAAAGGTTTCAATGGTGGTTAGAAGAGATGAAATGAACCCTCTAAATTACAAGGTGAGCTGAAGTATGTTGGAAATAGCTGAGGGAATGAAATGTTCCACTATGGAAAGGTTTTACTTTCCAAAATAGAAAGAGTTAGTTCTGACTTTCCAGAGTTAGAAAGATGTCTCAAGCAAAGAAGATTTAGTTTTTCCTGGAGAGAATGGCTGAGAGAGTATCTCTGTGTGTGAGGGGCTGTACCATGCACACTTCATCTCTTTAAAGGTTACTTGAGTATTATTGCTTTGATAATCTAAAATAAAGAAACACCAATATATAGTAACACTATATAACACCATTTGGGAATAGGTAACATAATGAATTCATTGAAAAGACAAAATCTTGAGTTTTTTTTTTTTTTTAATAAATTAATAAATATAAGTGACAATAATGGAGGGGAGGCAACCCAGTTGCTGGGATCTTGGCCTAAGACCTGGAGACAGGCTTGATTTCCTTCTTTCTTAAAAGTTCTCTGTAGAACTCTGTTTTCAGCCATGCTTCTTCCCTATGTATAAAACATTTACAAAGTACAGTAATGAAAACAAGTAGAGAACATGTTTGGAAATTATAGAAAAAAAGTAGTATCACTGCTTACAATATCAAAAATAATTAAACATACAGAATAGGTACTAATACCTGCAGCCTCACAGCATGACATCTAATTACCTAAGTTTCGAGAAATTAAAACCACTCTCCTAAGTAGGAGTCATCTGGATTGTCACTTTACTGATTTGATTATGATGAAGGGAACATAAAGTACACTGAAAAACCATTTATTATGATAACATAGAGTACACAAGAAGGAAATGAATGAATGAAAGAGTGAATTTGGGGCAATTGAAAGGACTGACTTATTTTCCAAAAGTATATATATGATATGTGATAAAGCTGAATAGATAAATCACAGACTGTAAACAAAACACAACCATCTTTCACTGCTTCATATGCAAATCTTCCCTGATAACAGTAATCCGATATTCATGCTCCACTACAAATTAAATCCAACAATTAACTGCCAGATGGATACCCTGCCATACTTTAGAAGTATAGCACAGTGTAGCACAGAAACATTAAGTACATCTGTGAGTTTTTTGTTGTTGTTGTTGTTTTGCACCCCTCTTTTCTCCATTTCCATCCCATTGTCTGTAATCTTACCAGGGCAACTGTACTTCATTTCTCCATTATTGAATTTATGCTTTGAACTTATAGTGCTGTAGATGGGAATCCTATTGATCAAAGGATTATTCAAACCTGAAATGGTATCTGGGAAAAGAAAATCAATTGCTTTAAGTGTAGACATGAAAGTGCACAAAAAATATTTTATATCAAGCAGTATCTTACAAGCCTAAGAATACGGTTGTTGTTGAACATTGGAGACCAATTGGTGAATCACTGGAAGGGAATTAAGAAAACAATAAAAGAAAAACCTATAATTGGAATACCTGACGTAATGGTTTGATGTTAGTGATGTACTTACAGAACTCACAAATCTGAAAACTCTAAGTACATCAGAATCAGGCTCTAGTCATGATATTTTCTTTAGTGATATCAATAAAACCTTTTCTCTCATTTTCAGTAATTAATGATAAAAAAGGATATTTTTTCAGTTTTTTATATTGCAGTTGTGTTAATTGTTATCTTTGAAACTTAAGTGGTATGTTCTCTTTGTTATTCTATCTTTTTTAGCTTCTGAGACTTAAAATAAGCATAATTATTTAAAAGAAAATTTTAGAGAATTTATTAAGAAATATTCTTATATAATTTTTGACCAACTTGGTGACCCTCTATAATTAGATGACTGTCATGACAGACAAGGGGAGAGCAGTGGATATTTTCTACCTTGACTTCGGTAAGGCTTTTAACACTGTCTCACATAAGATCCTCGTAAGCAAGCTGATGAAGTATGGGAGGGATGAGAAGAGAGTGAAGTGGATTGAAAACTGGCTGAATGGCCAGGACCAGACAGTGATAATCTGTGGTCTAATTAGAGGCCTGTAATTAGCAGTGTACCCCAGAAGTCAACACTGGGGTTAAACAGTTAGCATCTTCATTAGGAATCTAGATCATGGGACAGAGGGCACCCTCGGCAAGTTTGTGTATGATACAAAACTGCAAGGAGTAGATGATAAGCCAGAAGGTCGTGATATCATCTTTGGGGACCTGCACAGGCTGGAGAAATGACCTAATGGCCTGATAGTAGCCTTATGAAGCTCAACAAGGAGAACTTCAGGACAATCTTCTCCATAACTTTTCCAAGGACGGAGGTTAGACTAGTAGTTCTATAGATTCCTGGTCTTCTCTCATGCCCTTTTCATAGATGGGCATAATGTTGTCTATTTTCCAGTTAGCAGGGACCTCCACAGACTCCCATGAACTTTGGTAAATTGCTGAGAGGTGTCTAGCTATAACATCCATTAATTCCTTCATCACTCCGGAGTGTATCTGTTCTGGACCTTACTAATTTTGAGCTGATACAACTGTTCCCTTACAATTTTGTTGACCACAGGTGGAGTCATTGTTCCCCTAGTCCTCCAACTCTGAGGTCCAAATAGTCCAAGATCTGTCATTACTATTAAACAGTGTGAAACACTGAGGAAAAACAACAACAACAACAACAACAACAAACTTCCACTTGTTCCTCCTCCATACTTTTTAGGTGACCATCCAATCCAAGTATCAGTCTGATGTTTTTCTTTGACCTCCTCTTTCCATTGAGGTAAATGAAAAAGCATTTATTTTGTTGTCTGACACTACAGTGTCAATTCAACTAGGACTTTGGGTTTTTTCATTTTCTCCCTGAAGATGCAAACTGCAGCTCTGTACTCTCCTTGTGAAATCAGACCTTGCTTCCAGAGGTCACATATTTTCTTTTTCTACCTTCGGTCCAGGTGGAATTCCATTTTCAGGCAGGCCAATCTTCCACCTCACTTGCTTGACTTGCAGCACAGGGGGATTGCCTGCTCCTGAGCTTTTAAAAGTTAGTTCTTGAAAAGCAACCATCTGTTATGGATCCCCAAAATCTCTAGAACAGATTTCTGGGGACACTGCTATCTACCCCCCCAGAAGCTTAGAGTCTTCTTTCTCTCTTGAAGTCTATGCTGTCAACTGTGTTGACCTTTTATCTCCTTAAACCAATAATTTTGAAGTCAACTAATTCATGATCACTGCAACCAAGACAACCACCTGCTATTACCTCTCCCACAAGGCCTTCCCTGTTCTCAAACAACAGACATAGGAGGGCTCCTTTCCTAGTTGGCTCATGCAGTATTTGTCACAGGAAGTTAACTTCAAACTGCTTTAGGAATTTTTTCAGCCTTACTTGTTATGACAGTATGGTATCCCCAGTTTACATCTGGGAAATTGAAGTTTCCAATAAAGATGAGGGCAAGTGATCCCAAGATTTCCCACAGTTGCCTATAGAATAGCTCATCCGTGCCATCATCTTGGGTGGGTGGTCAATAGTAGACGTTCATGACAACATCTGCTTGGCTATCTGTCCCCTTAACCCTCACCAATACACTCTCTACTGCATCATCTTTGCCTTATGTACAGCGTAATACCTCCACCTCACCTGCCCTTGCCTATCCCTCCTGAACAGATGATAGTCCTCCATCCCAGCAATCCAATCATGAATCTAATCCCACCAATCTAATACCAATGATATCATAGCTCTGGAAAAGGACCAAAGCTTCCAGTTTGTCCTGTTTGTTCTTTATACTGTGTGCATTGGTGTACAAATATTTCATATATGCTCCTGAACATGCAGTACGCTCTGGACCACGATAGATGCTTCCATTTACCTTGCCACCCTCAGATGGTGCCACACCATCCTTTGGCATAATGTTAGTCTTCCTAATGGTACCCCCCACACCCCGCGTCAATCCTAGTTTAAAGTCTTCTCAGTCTTGACAGGTTACGGGCCTAGAAACTTTTCCTCCACCAAGAAGGTTGGTCCCATCAGTCCCCAACAGGCCTCTCATCTCAAAGACGTTTCTATGATTATAAACCCCCAGATTCTGTCAGAGGCACCAGTCTTGGGCCAGGCATTGATGATCTTGTGTCACCTGTTTCTTTCCCTGCCTATCCCCATTACTAGGATTGAGGAAAACACTGTATGTGTTTCAGAGTCCTTTAGATGTCTCTCCAGGATGCTGAAATCTCTTCTGATAGACCCCAGGTTTCTTGTAGCTATGTTGTTGGTACCTACTTGAAAAAGGAGTGTGTAACTGTAGTAGTTTTACCCAGCTGGGCAGCCAAACTCCACCACAACCACTCTCTCAGTCTCTGTCCACAAAGGGGGAGAAAGCATGATGAAAAGGGCTCAAGGGTTGAGATAAGGGCAGGGAGATCACTCAGTAATTATCGTCATGGGCAAAACAGACTCAGTGTAGGGAGAAGAGATACATTTATTACCTATTACTAACAAGCTAGAGAAGTGAGAAACAGAAAACAAGCAAACAAACAAACAAAAAATTAAAAACACCATCCTGGCATCCACTCTTATCCACCTCCTCCCCCTGAGTGGTGCAAGGGAATGGGGGAATGGGAGTTGCAGTCAGTCTGTAGCACTTTGTCTTCACCACTCCTTAACAACCACTTTCTTCCCCTGCTCCAACGTGGGGTCCCTCCCATGGGGTACTGTCCTTTCAGAACTGATCCTGAGTGGATTCCCCACATGCAGCAGCTCTTCAGGAACTGCTCTAAATATGGTCCGTACCACAGGCAGCAGCTGCTGTCACATCATCTGCTACTGAATGGGCTCCTCCCCACGAGCAACAGGTCTGTCCTGAAGTCTGTTTCAGAAGGGGTTCTCCACAGGCCACAGCCTCCTTCAGGTAAAATCCATCTGCTCCACCATGAGCTTATCCATGGGCTGCAACATGGAAACCTGCTCCACCATGTTACAGCATGGGCTGCAGGGCGACAGCCTGCTTCACCATGGGCCTCTCCACAGACCACAGGGAAACTTCTGCTGTGGCACCTGGAGTACCTCCTGCCCTCCTTCTACACTGACCTTGGGGTCTGCAGGGCTATTTCTTACTCCTCGCTCTCCCAGCTGCTATTGCACAGCAGTTTTTTTTGTTTGTTTTTATTTTCTTAAATATGCTCTCATAGAGATGCAAATAACATTGCTTATTGCCTCAGTTCTGGCCAGTGGCAGGTCCCTTATAAGGTGGCTGAAACTATCCCTTATTTAACATAGGACAGTTTCTGGATTCTTCTCACAAAGCTAGCTGTGCAGCTCCCCACTACAAAAACCTTGCCATGTAAACCCAATACAGTAATAATATGAAGGCTGTAATATGCTCTAAATCTTCCTGGTAACATTACTGATCTGAGCCCCAGGAAGCCAAGAAAGCTCCTCTGTGAAGACGGTCTGGTTTGCCGATGGGAGCCTCCGTTCCTTTGAGGAAGGAACCACCTCTGAATACAATTCAATGCTGTTTCTTCACAGTGCTTGTCTTGACGTTGCACTTGCTACAAAGCCTTTGTTGATCTGGCCTTGGACAGAGAACTTGCATAGATGATTCTTCTTCCCTCTTTTCATATTTCTCACCAGCCACACCCTGGGCCTTTTACCTATTAAGTAGTGGAAGCTGAGCAGGCAGACAGGGTTCTCTTTTGGCACCATGCTTCCACTCCTCAGAGTCCTTCAAGTTGCTGCCTTTGTCCTGATGCAGACCAAACGCCAGGCCTGCTTCACTAGTGGATATGACAGGCTGGCAAGCGAATACCTGAGAAACCAAAGTATGGCTCCACTGATCTATCATCTTTTTAGGCTCCGAGATCTTTCTCAGGCTCCCCACCTCTTCCTGAAGCTCGGCCACCAGACTGAGCAGCTCATCTACTTGGACACACCTCACACAGGTGAGCTTGCTCTTGCCCTTAGTCTCAAGGAGCAGCAGGCACACCCCATGAACCGATATCATCACATGAACTGACTGGAGCTCTGTCTGGCTGGTTGTATTAGTTCTCCTGGGTGCTGGGGGAACAGAAGCGGAGGGCATGGCTTCCAGTCGAGTGGTCACCATGTCTGTGCCTCCTCACTGCCACACACCTGACAGAGTATTGTTTAATGCATCACAGTTGGCTGGGGAGGCCATTAGAGCTGCAGCCCCGATGGTGGGCAGAGCAGGCAAGCAAAGTAGGCCTCCCATTGACAAGAGTGTGCCATCCTTCTTGCATGCCCTTCCATGACAACTGCTACACAAACAGCCTTGTCTCTGTCCCTATCCCTGTCTGCATCTGCCCTGGTCACAGCACTCCCTGGGGACTGGCTACACACAGCTTCCTGACATTTGAACTGGTCATGCGCTCAGCTGCCTCCTCCCATTTTGCACTGGGCTCTCTTGCCACACTGGTAGCCTGCTAGCCAGTGCACACAGCATGCATAGTGCGCACAGCTCGAGAGCGTCTGGGTTTAGGAAACACTTTTATGCTGCGAGGATGACCGAGAAGTGGAACTGGTAGTCCAGAAAGGTTGTGAAGTCTCCATCCTTGGAGATACTCAAAAGCTGTCCAAACGTGGTCCTGAGCAACTGACTCTAGGCATCCCTGCTTGAGCAGTGGGGGTTGGACAAGATGACCTCCAGAGGTCCCTTCCAACGTCACTTCTATGATTCTGGTCTGATAGATATCAGGTTTTGAATTAGGGTTAAAGTGCACCACCTTTTACTGTTAGTTCTTCAGCTAGCCTACTGTAACACTCTCAAGGACACAGCTGTACTATGTATGCTTCTTTTCCCACCTTTTATATATTTAACATTTCAAGCTAGGACTGTCTGTGAACTCTTCAGGCTAATGTCTAAGCAATGTTACTAGTTAGTGCTAGTAACCTGGTTACAAAAAGCTAATGGCTGAAAGCCAGTATGAAAATTTAAGTAGGCAGAATATGATTGCCTATATTATTCCATGGTTCTTTGTGCCCCAGAAATGGCCAAACTTTGAATTATTTTCCTTAGAATAAAAATAACACAAATGGAAATAATAAACATTTTAAGATTCAAAATGTATTAAAACTGAGATGGGAATACTGCAAAATGCCTGTTGATGGCACTGAGTAAGGGTACTGAGTATCTTTCTTTCATGGTCAGTGAGTTTCCAGATAAACTATAAAAAAATATGTAGGAAACTTAAAAAAAACTGTTTGTTGTTCACCAGAGGGGTTACAATTTTTCCATTTTTTTCTGTTTCATGCTCTTTATATAAACGAAACAAAACAAAACAAAACAAACAAACAAACAAACAAACAAAAAACACGTTAAAGTTCTCCTAAAGCTAATTATCCATCCTGCCAAGTCACACCTCACTTACGCTCCAGACTTGGAATGTGTTTGTTTTCTACTCTCTATTAATAACTGTCACTTTTGTATGTATCTGCTCATGTTATCACAGTATAAATATGTAGGACAATATATGTAAAAAAAAAAGTTTCACATTAGATTGTCCTGATTAAAAACTACAAAGGGAAATGGTTGTTGACATTATGTGTCTATTAATTTATAAGAAAATTCAAGTATTTAACATAAGTTAAAAATGATTTATTATTATTATTATTTAAATCCCGAATATCCTAATATATTTTGTTAAATAACAGACTTCAAATGTTACATTCTACTGTACTAGTTTTGTACTAGCATGTACTTTCTGTTCATCTAGGTGGTTTCTTTTGGAATATGAGACTGCTGCTTTTGATCTCATTTGTTCTTTGTTCTACCTTAAGTTGTCTGAAGCACTTTCATAGCTATCACTTCCATGCTCTACTCTTTCATGTCATGAGCTGGATTACCCATACCTCAGTCATCAGGAAGGTGATTCTGCAGGTGTTTGTAGATTTGTTTGTATGCTCTCCAGAAGAATATCTGCGCATTGCCCAAATTCACAACGGATTTTATGAGGTGTGAAATTCTGGAGTTTAGAAAAGGAGCAGAAGCTGTGATCACATAAAAAAAGAGCTAAGTCACTGTAATAGTTTGAAAACCTCTACTGTCAGTAAAAATAATTCAAGGCATTCAAGATCTATTCCTGTCTTTTCATAGTATACTTGTATATTTCATAATATATATCTGTCACTCTTACCTATATTTATGTATTTCACTCAGCAGAATATTTAAAATATTCAGGCTGGGCAGAGATTGCAGGCATATTTACTGGTGTCATTCAACTTCATCTCCAACTTTCATTTTCTTTTCTCATCTCACTAACCCAACCTTTAAAAAGATGATCAACAATGATATTTTCCTTGCAATCTTTTCTGAAAAAAAATGATTAATTTTAGTGATATTAGTCACCAATTACTTTTAACTGTAACATCAAGCATAATTAAATGAAAGAAACCCATTGTAGCTAATTATTTGCCCTTCATGCTAGTAAACTTGCCTAATTTGCTGACAGGCGAGAGACGGAGACACTAGAATAGATAGCAAAATGCTCAATTGTACATCATTGTACAATTTTTGCTACCTCACTTGGTAATCAAAGAACATGGGAATTAACAGTTTAGTAGTTGATTTGAATTTTGACCATATTTTAATTTTTGTTTACAAAAGCAAACATTTGTGCTTTTTAAATTGGAACAAACATATGCTAAACAAAAATACCAGACTGTATCTTTTCAGAAGCTTACATTTTCATGAAAATTTGATTATGAAGCTTCCCCATTTTGATCTTGAGAATCTCATTTAACTAATTAAAATTACTAATTAAATCTGCCCTAAAATATCAAAATCAGACATTCAATTCATACCCATTTATATAACTATTGTACTCACTTTTTAACTTAACAAAACCAGATTTTCTTTTGATTCTTTATTTCTTCCTGTGGACTGGAGGTTCTTTTCATTAACAAACTTACAAAAGACCCTTAAACTCTTTTTTAGCCTGTCAGTAAGTACTTTATTCTTTTATGTGTTCAATAATCACTTGATATCTAAACTAGAGAATTCTGAATAGCAAAATAGATGTTGAAAATTAGAGCCAGTTCTCTCCTGTGATAGTTTCCAAGACAACTAGACAAAAAGCGAAAGTCAAATATACTTTTAGATGTTTTAGATGGGGTAGACTGCAAGGACAAATTTAATTACTTGTCCACAGTGAAAGGAATGGAATGTAACAGAAACTGAACTTAATCTCCAGAATTTCCAGTATTTCCAGGAAACATAAAGCAGTAAAATTATTCCAACCTGTTCAGCTGCTTGAGGTACAAAAACATAACTTTCCATGAGGACACCAGTTTTGGAATAAGCTTCTTCCTCCAGCATAATTTAAAAATACTCTCTAATGTGGCTTAAATGAAACTAAAACAAGAATTGAATTTAAAAAATAAATAAAAAAAATCCTTTCAACTTCAGATCATACAAATATATCTATTTAATTTCAATCATTAACTGAATAATTATGGAAGGTGCCAGGTATTTGGGGACACATTGAAACTAAATTGGGAGAAATATTTTTCTGCTTAAAACATAAGAACATGCTGAAGTATAACTGAAATCTAAATAGTGATGCAATGCAAGTATTTCTAAAACTAATTGCATTCCTCTAAAATAATTGCTTTTCCTATGATGTGCAGCATAAGACAATTAGCCTGTCCGTATGAAAATATTCAAATACATGTGTCATTCACATTCTATGTGTTCATGGGTAGAAGTTAGCATACATGCAGAGATACTGGGAAAGCAATCATCACTTCTTCACTTTCTGGATGTGTTTCTGGACTTCCTGTAGAAAATCCTTTTTTCCTCTCTCTTTTTTTTTTTTTTTTTTTTCTTCTTCTGTATGGTATCATAGTAAGTGTATTAGCAGTTGGCAAAAGCAGTCCTAATCAGAAGCAAGCAGGTGTCTATGATATTTTGGAAAATGCCCATATATTATTTAAATATTCTGATTAAAAGAAAAAAAAATAAATCTTAAAATCTTCCAAAGTGAAGTTTGAAATAAACAACCACCCTCATTAACAACCTCCAAAAATTCTGAAGTCAAACATTCCTGAGTATAATTTCATTTATGTTTCAGTTACAGTGAAGTGATAAAATTCTATAGAAAAAAAAAATCATTTAAACTTTTTTTTTAAACAGCTAAATGTTGATCTCATTTCATTCAACAATGATGCACAGAACCCAGTGTCTTCATCTCTCAATCTATTTATTTTACTCTGGAAATCCACTCTGACACACTATCATCTCCCAGACTTTTAAAATCTGTTATTTAAATCACTAAAGTGGATAGAAAACAAGTAAACAAGCAATCTTCCAATATCATGTTATTTTGCATTGAAAACCCTTCCCAGAACCTAGGACTGTTAGTCATCAGCAGAAGACCAGATCCAGCAAGTAAGGTAAAAGGAGCGTGTGAATTAAGTGAAAGAAGAAATGCTAAATCGATTTCTTCTTAGTCCATGGTATATGTACCATTTCCCGAATGTTTTGTTTAAGATGGTGCTGCCAGGCAAATGTCAGATTATGCGTTCTGGATGTGGGTGGGCAATGCAGACACTCATGGAGATAGGGATAAACCACTCTGTCTCTGAGAAACGAGTATACTCGACAGGAAAAAAATCTACAGGGCAGGTGAAAACAGAGATATATAGCAAGGAAGGATCCTCTAGTATGAAAGGCCTCTCCAAAAAGGTGTTGTAACAAACATTAGACATGACTAAAAGAAGTTTAACTGGAAAAAGGACAAAGACATGGTAGCTGCAGATGGAAGGAGAGAGGGAGAAGGTGTGTGTGTGTGAATTGTTTCAAGTCTTGAATGTTGCTCCGTTCAGCAGATCCGAATTTTTCCTATTTATTAAATCTAGTTAAATTAGTGTGTGTAACTTTCATAGAAAAATAGCTAGAGAGGTAGGTTAACATTTGATTTTGGTTTGCTGGTCACTTCAAGAAAATTGAATTTCATGTTGAAACAATGGCTTTGGAGCTTAACACATTCTGATGGCATGCTGGTGCCTGCCATAGGCAGCATGCTGTACAATGCTGACCTTCATATTGTACTCGTCTCCAAAATCCAACAGCAACAGGTCAAACAAGCCTCAGAATCTAAGTTAATGGCCTAAGAAGAAAGACATCAGAGCAGCTTCTCATAATCTGCAGCTTTCAGAAATAAGATATAAAGTTCTGGAAAGTGCAGAGCAACCCACGCAATCTCAAGGACAAATATGAAAAGTTAGGGAAATCTACTTGAAGCGATCCCTACTGGCTTTTTCTTTGCTTCTCACTGGTCTTTCTGTTTTTATTTTGTTGTTGGCAGTGGTGGTGGGGTTTTGTTTGTTTGTTTTGTTGTTGTTTTCTGTTTGTTTTTAATTTCCTTCTCACTGCTCTTTCTGGCATTGTCAATGCATCATCCACCTTGAAATGAAGCATAAGTGTTCTGAGAGAAATGTCATTATTCTTTGCCTGTTTGAGTTTTTTTTAGATAATTTTATTGTGAAAACATTCACAGGACAGTCAGACATTTTTCTCCTGCTATGAGTCTGAAAAAAAAAAAAAAGCCTTAGAGATTGTGGCTAGTCTGAAACACATCCTTTATTCTTGTCTTGACGTTCCTAACCTTTAGTGCAAAAGACTCAGCAGGGAAATAGGTTGCCACCATGCAAAATATATTCCTGCTCTGAAGGATTTCATCAGGGTATAGAAAGCCTGATGGTGCTTTAAAACATTGAAAGTGTATCTAATATAGATTTTCTGGTAAAAAAAAGAGTAGTCAAGAACCACATTACTGAATAGATGTAGCTATGGTTACACATCACCGATTCCAATTGTTTGCTCCCTCTTCAATACTGCATTATTTATCCGGTGAATAGTTCAAAGGGACAGAAAAGCATCCTTTTTGGTTTCCAAATAAAGTCAATAGATGAATGAGTTTAGAAACACTTAGTTTTTTAACATTAATGTTTACAGAAATATTATGTTATTGAAATAAAATTCATAAAAAGAATTTAAGTTCTACTAACACATGCCATTGCTAATCCATTTCCATTTGTACACATTAGCCATTAATATTTTGTGAATGCACTAAGTTCAGGAACAGTTTAGTGAAAAAGCTAGTAATCTGTCAGACCAAAGAACATTTATTATTGTTATTATTCAGCAGAATTAAAAGTAAAGATGAATACAAATATTTTTTGCCACAGTCATACTTTATTATATCCAATTGTAATACGATACTGGAAAATTGGTGTAAGTATATCAATGTCCATATTATAAAGATTAATCAGTCATACTAAAATAATTGGAGAATAATGCATGTGAAATTAAAGTAGTGTGAAAGAGATAATGAGATGAAATCTGTGGCTGAGCCACAGGTTTGCATTAATAATCCTTTAATTCTGGAGGTGTTCTGAGAAAAATGAGTCAAGGGCTTTAAAATGAAGGTAAACAAGAGTTATTCTTTAAAGCAACTATTTCTTCATCAGTGTTAAGTACTATTATGAAGCCATAGCATGAAATGGTGTGGAAAAACATATTCAAGAGAATACAGGAATCACGAGAATAATCTATTGATTCAAAATTTTAAATTTCACTGAAGTGTGTAAATAAGAACACAGTTTATTCCATTCCCATCTGTTACTGATGCCTGAAGAAATGACTTATTGATCAATTTTAACTGAGAAAATATTTGGTATTCCTGATTGTCACTGGGTCCAAAAGAATTCAGAGTCACAATAATGATTTTTCCTTTTTTGGAAATGGATTCTTTGGGTGTGAAGGACAATGACATTTGCAAATTGCTCTTTGTTTCTGTCATATTTTCTTTCTTCAATGTTCTAGATATGCCAAGCCAAAATTATAAATTTGGAAACATCTTCAGATGACTAAACTTATCTTGTCAAGGTTCTGGGAATTTTCTGCTGCTGCTGTGCAGTTGGATAATATTTTATTGAATGCTGTGGAGTCCTGACTGACTTATCCGAGGGAAAAATGCTCGAAAAGATTAGCATGAATTAGCATGAGGCATTACAGCTGTAGTTATTAATCTGATATAACTTCTTGGCAGAAAGAAATAATACTTAAATATAAAAACAAAACCACAAACATTCAAACATTCTTCTGTTTGAAAGTGTGTTTGTTGTTGTTGTTTAGTTTAGTTTTGTTGTTTTTTTTGTTTAGTTTAGTTTTCATTCTGGAAAGGCAACTGTATTATACCCTGGCTTATTGCTCAGTTTCATGGATTTCCTTGACAGTTTCAGCTGGCTAGAGAGTTGCCTATTGGTAGAGAGGGAAAGATGGAGCTCTTATTAAGGAGTCTGAAATGGTGGTAGTGAGCACTGGAGGAAGTGGAATTCTTGAGATAACAAATAATCCTGCAATGCAGCAAACTGCCAGAATTCTTACTGCTGAACACCAGATTTCTGTAGTCACATCCCAGCTGTTCTGGAAAAGGTTGTATCTCTTTATGAACTTTCACTTTTGGTCTTTATACCATCTTTTGATGGATAAGAGAATATTTACAAAATGTTCACACAAAGTATGTGTGTCTGTGTGGTGTGCATTCATGAGTGGGTGTGTGTTATCCTTGAAAATACGTAGCCAAAGTAGAATCTTAGATGCTCTGAACAATTTCAAAGAATTTGATGTTCAGTATGACTTGAGAATGTCTGAATAACACACAAATTTTCTGAACACTTGCTTGATGTGCATCTACATGTATGGAATGCTCATTTTCATTACAAATTATTTCAGTAAAAAACAAATAGATGTAATATCACTATACAGAAATGAAAAGGAGAAAGATGTATAATGAAATTTTAACTTTAGCCATATTCTTAATTATTATAGTGATATTAAATATATATACCGCTATATATATGTAGTATATATATAATACATATAATCAATATATATGGTATTTATTGTATAATACATTGTTCATTATTATAGATATATATATTAAGAGTTTACCCAAACCCATATAAATAATTCATACATTCCTTTTACAGTTTGAGCAATGGTCACTTTTTTTTTTTTTTTTTTTTTTTTTTTTTTTACAGGTGAGACTGTGGCTCTATTGGAAAGTCTCTGCCTGAGCAACTCTGTAAAAATGTTGCAGAGATGAATCTGTGGTGTTATAATATGATACCAACTACATTATCATAAAGTAGCAATAAGAAGTAAACCAATAGAATGATAGTCTATCATAAGAATCATACAGTCAGCTTCAGAGAAGAATATAGGCAGCCAACACTCATCTGCATCATTCTTTGCCCAGTGCAAGATTTTTCTCTGAAGTGATTTTCCTAGTTCTAAATTACTCAGATGAAAGTGCTTTATCCTCTCCAGCTGGGAGTTCTGGTTATTTCCTCACCATTCGTTTGTTCTGATGCTCAGGCTATATTTACTTTTTCTTAGTTTCATGCCATTATTCTCAGTTATTCTGACAGCACTTAAAAAACAACAAAAAAAAACCACTGTAGGAAACACTTCCAAGATAAATGAAGACTGGAAGAATAAACTCTTTACATGTTCAAGCAAAAAATGTGAATCTTCAGAACTTCACAGTATTGCCCTAGACTAGAAGTCTGGTTTTCTTCTTAAATACATAAAATGACTTGAAAGCAAGTTACCTGTCTCCAGCTGCACACACACCTTTACTTGTATATTTTCAGAAATGTAAGTACATTTTCTAACTGGTAATTTTAAGGTAAACATAAATTTCTTCAAAGAACTTATGAAAATGCCTACTTTTATTCTATTTATAATTAATTTTTTTCCCAGTAATAAGGTGCAAATACACTGTTCACAAAATAGAATTAAACAAAATATCTATGCTTTTCTTCATAATGGAACAAGAAATATGAAATCCCAGTCCTCCCTTGTTCATGTATATGTAAGCACATCTGAAGAAAATGGATGTAAATGTTTGTTACTGTCTCTTTGTGGTGCTTAACCATTTTAGAGAAGTAAGAAAATGGTCTCAGGATCTCAGAGGGTGAGAAGGTGAAGGGTTATTTAAACTGGTGTGAATTTAATGTATGTGTGCTATTCATACATCTACTTTGTCTTTTATCCATTGTAAGTGATGTAGTCATAATAAACAATGTGCCAGAAATAATGTGTTGGTATAGAAACCTATGGAAACTTAATGAAAATTTCCTCAATTCAGAATATATTTGGGTCTGTTTTGTTGTAATGTTAGGAATAGAAATAAAACCAGCTCACAACTGTCATTTGCTTCCTGATCTTGAGAAAACATGGAATGTGACTTGCACTTTATTGGTCCTAGTGTGCTTTATTCTTTCTTTTAAATATCTCTTTACCATAGACATTTACGTTACCCTGACATTTACATTATGCAGAGTGATTTATTTCTCTGGAACTCTTTACAATTGCACATATGATTTGAATTGCATGAAATTCTTTGCTAGAAACCCAAATCTTATATATCTAAGCCAAATTTTATATTAATTTACAAAAAGACAAACCCCTGTTGCATGAAAATCCATTTAATCAATTAGATTGTTTCACATTGTTGATATAATAACTCTATCCTGGTATAACTGAAATAGGCATTGGGTAATGGGAGTATATATACTTACATGAAGAGAAAAATTTGCTACTCAAGTGGAGGTTGGAAGAATATATTTGAATCCAGGAAGGTTAGATGAACTTTGTGACTGATATATACAGAGATATTTTTCAGAAACAAAGATGTTGTAGTATAAAATATTTTTCAAAACTGTCTTTTGCAGCATTCTTGAATGCCTTTCAAAATTGTATTGAAGTTAATAGGAAAGAAATAATAAAAGATATTTCTTATTTACAGTGAAACAAAAAATAAAATTTGCAATTGGAATAAACTACAAAAATAACGTACTACCTAAGAGAAAAAAATATCTAATCCTTATTAAAATAATAATTAAAAATATGGAACACAAAGACAATATGATATATAGCGTTATGCTCAAATAAAAATTTCAGCATAAAGTTCTAGTTTTGATGAATCTTAAATTCTATCACTCTTCCCTGTGTTTCAAAGGGTGATATCAGTCCCTACTATACTCTCTGTTTTGATCACAGAATCACAGAAAACATGAAAATTGAGAAAGACCTCCAAGATCACCTGGTCCAACCATCACCCTACTACTAATGGTACACATAAAACCCTAATCACCAGGTCCAGCCTCTCCTTAAACATCACCAGGGACAGCATCTCCACCACCTGCTTGGGAAACCTGTTCCAATGCCTGAATATTCTTTCTGAGAAGAAACGTCTCCTAATTTCCAACCTAAACCTCCCCTGCCACAACTTGAGGCCATTCCCTCTTGTCTGCGAAAAGAGAGTGACCCTCAGCTTCCCACAACTTCCTTTCAGGTAGCTGAAGAGAGCAATAAGGTCTCCCCTGAGCCTCCTCCAGACTAAACAACCCCAGTTCCCTCAGCCACTGCTCAGAGGACTTGTGTTCCAGGCCCTTCATCAGCTTTGTAGCCCTTCTCTGGACACACTCCAGGGCCTCAATGGCCTTCTTGTAGTGAGGGGCCCAAAACTGAATACAGTACTCGATACAAGCCAGGATGCCATTGGCCTTCTTGGCCACCTGGGCACACTGTTCATTCATATTCAAGGGAGCATCAGTCAGCACCCGCAGATCTTTTTCCTCTGCACAGCTTTCGAGCCACTCTTCCTCAAGCCTGTAGCTCTGCATGGGGTTGTCATAGCCAGAGTGCAGGACCCTCCACCTAGCCATGTTGAGCCCATTGGCCTCTGCCCATCCACCCATCCTGTCCAGATCCCTCTGCAGAGCCTTCCTACCTTCCAGCAGATCGACACTTCCCCCCAGCTTGGTGTCTTCTGCAAACTTACTGAGTGTGCACACCATTCCCGCATCAAAATCATCAAGAAAGATATTAAAGGGGATGGGCCCCAACACTGACCCCTGGGGAACACCACTTGTTCCACTTGGTCACCGGCTGAATTTCACTATGTTCACCACTACAATCTGGGCTCAGCTATCCAGCCAGCTTTTAACCCAGCAAAGCGTGGGCTGCCAGCTTCTCCAAGAGAACACTATGGGAGACTGTGTCCAAGGCCTTTTTGAAGTCTAAGTAGACTACTTCAACAGCCTTTCCCTCATCCACCAGGTGGGTCACCCAGACATAGAATGAGATGAGGTTGGTCAGGCAGGACTTGCCTTTCATGGGCCCGTGCTGACTGGGCCTGATCCTCCATTTGTCCCACATATGCTGCGTGCGTGATTGCATTCAAAATGACATGTTCCATCACCTTTCCTGGCACCGAGGTCAAGCTGACAGGTCTGTAGTTCCCCAGGTCCTCCTTATGACCCTTCTTATAGATGGGTGTCATATTAACAAGTCTCCAATCATCTGGACCTCTTCGGATGACCATGACCACTGACAGATGATGGAAAGTGGCTCAGCAATTGCATCCGCCAACTCCCTCAGCACCCTTGGGTGGATCGCCTCTGGCCCCATGGACCTGTGGCAGTCCAGGTGGAGCAGCTGGCCTCTAACTCTTTCCACCTGAACTGTGGGGTATTTCTTCTGCTCCTCATCTCAGACTTTCAGGTCAGGAGGCTGAGTATCCCAAGGATAAGTGGTCTGACTATTGAAGACAGACGTAAAGAAGTCATCAAGAACCTTAGCATTTTCCTTATCCTCAGTAGTCATGTTTCCCTCTGCATCCAGTAAAGAATGGAGATTCTCCTTGGCAGTCCTGTCACCATTAATATATTTGTGAAAACGTTTTTTGCTATCCTTAACCACAGTGGCCAGGTTGAGCTCACACTGGGCTTTGGCCTTCCTGATTTTTTTCTCTGCATATACTGGCAACTTCCTTGTACTCTCCCCAAGTTGCCTGCCCCTTCTTTCACCGGACATAAACTTTCTTTTTTCTCCAGAATACCTTCCAATCTACTTCAAGCTTATGCAACAATGTACATAATCTTGGATATACATGAGAAAGAAGAAAAAATGGATTAGAATATGGATACACACATGGTAATATCCGAACATTGAAAGCTTCTCTCCTTGAATATTGCTGGAGGAAATTAAAGAGGTCAGCAAGCATTTCGAACACAAGTAAAACAAAACTAAATGAACAACACAAGTAGCAGCCCTCTCCAGTTTCTTCCTTTTATGCTTGTAATTTAGGGACATTAAATATTGGCTGCTCATATTGTGCAATCTTCAGAGTGTCACAATTAATATAGAGAAAAATTAAAGAACATCTTCATTAGAAAAGTATTTTGGATCAGGTATCATTCTGAAGCATTCAGTCTATCAGATTGTTTCTATCTTGATATATTGTCCAGGCTAACTGTGAAGAG
The DNA here is from genome assembly GCA_011074415.1 of Stictonetta naevosa. NCBI lineage: Eukaryota > Metazoa > Chordata > Aves > Anseriformes > Anatidae > Stictonetta > Stictonetta naevosa. The sequence goes on from CM021697.1 coordinate 49,643,026, forward strand.
CCTGTACATGAGAATGGGCCAGTCTGACTATCAGAACAGAATTTTCAGGTTTACAGATATTGTTTTGCCTTTGCCCATCTCTGAAGTATCAGCTTTACATTTCTAAGGCTTTTTTTTTTTTTTTTTTTTAAAAAAAAAAAAAAAGGAATGAGCATGGTTTACAATCTTTGAATTTCTGTAAAAACACAGCTCTTTTAGGGCTGAAAAGGATTTATAGATTTATAGAACAAACCAATTGCACTTCAGTTGAATGAAAGATCATTTTGCCCTCAGCAGCAAAGGTGAATCATCAAGCTATCTATTAGATGTTAACATATATGCTCCTACAAGTAAAGAGCATTAAAACTATTGCATGCCACAACTCACTCAAAGGGCTCTTTTCATTTACACCTTTGCACTAAACAGTAGGTGAGGGTTGAAGCAAAAGCAGGCTGATTCAATTCCTGCTCCGCAGCTGTTTGCATTGCTCTGTGTTTAGGGAAGTACAGGTGTCTTCAGGCCAACAGAGATAGAGGACAACTGCCTCTTATGGAGCTTATACTTAGCCCCACAGGCTTTTGGTAGCGCTGCTAGTACACGGGGTGGATACTGCAAACTTGGTTACCTGTGTTCCTCCTTTCACAAGACAAGGGTTTCTATGTTATGATGCTTCTGCTGCAGTGGTGTCAAGAGCTCAATTACAAATATGTAGCCAGAGATCAGGGTAGCAAGTTAAGATAGTGCCCTGAATCAAATTAATATGACAAGTTATATCAGCAAGATGTAACTTGAGGAGTTAAACTTGAGGGAGAAAAAAAAGCAGTTTAAGAGATCAATAAAAACATAAAAAATATGGACCTGAACCTGCTTTCACTCAAGCAAATACTTATGTTTGAGTTTCAGTGGCTAGAATACTTGACTTCACTCCTATTTTCCTTTTATGCTGAATATAAGCTTAACAGTAGGACAACAGAAGTTAGTGTTATTCTGAATGACACCATAGTATTATCATCACAAAATTGTTAAGGTTGGAAGGGACCTCTGGTTGTCAGATCGTCCAACCCCAACTAGACCTGTTTTATCCAGACATTATAAACCTGAAGCCTATCAACATTACTGTCTCAGTGTTATGATATATATAAAAAAAAAAAGTAAATAAACTTTGTGTAGTCTTCTGCTTATAGGACTTTGCCACTTATGAATTACCCTCATGTTAGAACTCAGTAAACAAGCCACACAGTTCTTTGAAAACCCAGAGAGAAAACTAGTATGAGCGTTAGGGCTTTGTACCAGTTTTATCTACTTGAAATGAACATTGTGCTTCATATTGACTTCTGACAACCCAGGAGGACTGCTATATACTGAGCAGCAAAGAAAAGAGGTATGAATGGTATTTAAGACAACCTTATTCTGCCTCTTGACTTTTGAGAATCCCTTTCTGAAGCTCTTAACTCTGGTACAAATTACACATAAGGTGCCTACCCATCCACAAGTCGTAACTTGATATTAAATTACCTATGATGGTGATTAATTTATAGACCTAGCAATGCACTTCATACATGATTTGAAATCCCATCTGCTAGAGTTGGAAAAAGTTCTAATGCGTTATCCATTTCACTGTCTATCTAATGTGAGAAAACTGAAAGTTTTGTGAAAAATGGTGCTGCTTCCAGTTATCATCATTCTAACTATTTATTCTCAAAATATAATAAATAAGTTGCCAAGATTCTGTATTATATGATAATATTACACTTGTTACATAGGTCATTGTTTTCTTAGCACAGAGGGATAATACAAATACTGAAAACTATTTGGCCACATGTTTCTATGTGTTTTTACTATTCATTTCCTGTATGGAAAACATTAGTATTGTCAGCAAATGTTGTGATATAAGAGTATTTTCTCATCAGTTGTATGATAGGTGGGGGTTTTCTTTCCTGGCTTTGTCTTCTCTGTTTCTTGTTTGAAACTTGAGCTACTGAAAACAAACTATTACCTAAGAAACCTCAGCTTTCATTTAAAAACAACAAAAAAAAGTTTCTAGCCTTCCAGACTTAAGATTATTTGGAGGATAAACATTCACAATGAGGTACAAAAAGAAACAAACTCAGTAACTCCTCCTGGTGCTCTCTTCCAAATCTCATTTTTTGGGTGGGGTGGGCACCAGGTGTGGTGCTAAAATAACTTTTGGGTGCCTGTGGCTGGCAATACTGAATTAAAACGTCACATGGAGAGTTTACCCACACAATGCACTAGACCTTATCATGAACAAAAAATATATATTTTCATAAATTAGTGTATATAGTTTAGGGTAATTATTCCTACTAAGCTGCAGCATGCTCTTTAAGTTTGTTAGTCATCTTTTCAAACAACTTCTGTTTTGTTTCCTGGCTCATATGAAAAATTCTGATTTATTTATTTATTTTTTTAATAGGATCATCAGGGACCCCACTCCTATCTTTCATTTTACTAATACAGCATGTGCTTTTATTCTTACTGGAATGGATGAATAAACAAATATGTACAAGTCACTCATATATTTATTTTCTTTTATATCACTCTGAAGAATACTTCTGCATTCTTAAAACCCAACCCCAACACTAGGAAGGTCAAAGCAGGCTTCTGGGATATTGTATTTTGTTTCCTTATACCTCACCTTCTCTGAGGTAACTTCCTTCCTATGGGATGGTTATCAGTGTGCTGTGCACACTGATCCTGATGGACGTTATCAAGCTTTTTAGAACTGTGACAGCAGTGTTTGTTTTATACAGCTAATCCCCTGTTAATGCAGTCTCCAATGCCTTTCTTGATTACTTTATTCCTGTTAAGATTAGAAACTAAAAGGTAATATCAGTTTTATCATACAATTAATTGACTGCAATGTTTTAAATGACTGATACAGGATGAGAAAAGAAAATGAAAGTCACGAAAACTCATGAGCCAAAACTGAAAAGTGGATGTACATAGTATGTTAAATGTAGTAATGTGTCTTTCTTTGACTTCTTCAATTACCTTAAAAATTGCCCACTTAAATTGCAATCTTTGTTTTTGAGGATTACCACGATATTTTTGTTTTTCAGAAAACTTATTAAACATATAGATTTTTTTTTTTCTTTTTTGCCCTGTAAAATTTTAATTAGAACATATCACAGAGCTTTGTGAAACATCTGAAAAGATAAACAGTAAGGAACTACATCAAAATTAAGCAATACAGTAAATTTTGATTTGTACTGTCTCAATTTGCTAAGCATATTTTGTTTTTAAAAAGAGATGGAATTAAAAAATTCTCATCAAAACATACTTAATTGGGATGAATCTGCATCTGAGTTTCAGTCAGAAATCTATTCGTTATCTCCAGTTTTCAGCTAACAGTGCAAATTTTCTAATGGTTTTTAGTGTCCAATTCAGAATACCTGATTTTCAAAACAGAACTGAAATAAGTCTCATAAAGCTTCATGAAAATCTTTTAAAAATTATCTACCTGACAACCAATATTTCAATACAAGGAAAATATAAGAGTTTAACAGGGGGATCAATTTATTAATGAGAAGCTGAGTCACAAATTTTTCATTGACTGCAATCTCAAACAGTAAGGACAAACATAAAAGAATAATACAAACAGAAGGAAAATTCAAAATGGACATAATGGAGTGTAGATAACGAGGTCAAATAACTTTATGCTTTTCTTGAATCAGTCCAGTAAAGTTAGATTGATTATAATGAAGAGTCTATTCAACTAAAAATAAATGAAAATGATAAAATTTCCATCTAGAACAGGCAACAAGTGGTCTAGAGATCACAACCTAGATAAAATTAATCTCAAGATTGCAGAAAACTGTCTGAAACAATCTCAGACATAATCTTGATTACTTGTGCAGAACAAATAGATGAGTAACATCTGGGAAAGAGAAATATATTTAATTTCTTTAAAAAAGGGAGAAAGGAAGATTGTAAAACTGTAAACCAGTCATGGAAAAATAGTGGAAAATGATCAAACCGTTTGTAAGCTCATAGACAAGTTTGAGATAAACAAGAGCCAGCACTGTTTTGGCATAACTTGTTGCTGAGCAACTGTTGTATGACAGGGCAATATCTTCAGTGGATAGTGGAAAAATAGTAGCAAAATCAGTATCTAAATTCTTATAAATTTATTTGCACTGTGTTTCCTGACATTAAAATAAATAAATAAATAAATAAAAGTCCACCTGACAAGACTTATAATGATGAGGATAGTCTGAACAAGCTGTTTAGAGGTGAGTTCATAGTTAGCTTGATGATCACAACAAGAAATATTACCAGTGGTTCATGACACAATAATCTATGAATTGGATCAACCTTTAACAGGTTTCAGTCCTGGAGATATACTTGCTGTTACTTTATTAAAGGAAGCTGTAGTGAAGTGGAGGTTGGTCTATTCTCCCACATTCCTGGTGACAGGACGAGGGGGAATGGGCTAAAGTTGCATCAGGGGATGTTTAGGTTGGATACTAGGAAGAACTTCTTTACTGAAAGGGTTGTTAGGCATTGGAATAGGCTGCCCAGGGAAGTGGTTGAGTCACCATCCCTGGAGGTCTTTAAAAGATGTTTAGATGTAGAGCTTAGTGATATGGTTTAGTGGGGGACTTGTTAGTGTTAGGTCAGAGGTTAGGCTAGATGATCTTAGGATCTTGGGTGTCTCTTCCAATCTAGATGATTCTGTGAGTCTGTGATTTAATGAGAACTACTTTTATTATTTATAAATAAATGGGAGTAAATTTACAGATAATCTCATGGATGACAAGCTACACATACTAAAGACAGGCACAAGGATCTACATTTAGGTGATAATTCAGAGCAGAAGTGCACATTAGGGAGCATTTTATTATTATTATAAATAATTATACTTAAGACATCCAGACAATATGTTTTCTCTGTCATAAATAATATGCCATTTGAAATTTCTGAGCTACAATCTCTTCATGATGTGAACCAATTAGAAAAGTGGAATGGTAATCTGCAAGGTACATTCCATATAACTATTCAAGGAGTAAATAGCTAGTAAATAGCTATGGATAGTTTGATTTGTAAAATAAATGTAATGCAGAAAGGGTTTTTTTGTTTGTTTGTTTCCCAATGCTTTTGATAATCTTTACCAGGAAAATTAATTCTACAAGTCACAGCTTTAATTTACTATAAATATAATAAGCAGATGTAGAACTGCTAGTAATAAACAGCCTAGCTTTCAACAAACTTAAGAATAAATTTAATGCGTTATCATCTTAATCTAGAATTTGATATTCTATCACTATTCACTTTTCAATATTCTGAATCAATGAGCTGTTTTCTAGAAACATCACTAATCTGTGATCAAATATTCATGTGTTAAGTGATGAATAGAGCACTTCAAGGCAAGTTTTAAACAGAAAGTAACAGAAAGGAGGAACATGTTTATGTTACATGTCTAAGAAATACATCCTGAAACATTATTCATAAATGCAGTTTTGTGTCCCACAAGCAAAATTTCTGAATACTTAATGTATAATTATTTCATAATTGTGAAATATAAAATAAAATAATCTAATTTCTAAACTGGCAGGTTTTAAAGCATTTTTCCAATTTATTTTATCCCACTGAAGTGAAGGCACTGCAAATAGTAAACCTAAAGCATGAATGAAATAAGAGATCATATTTTCACTTGAGCAAGACATAGGTTTCACAGTTTCTTTACATCAGATTTATTTCTTAGCATTAATGGAGCTATCCATGCTCCATGACATGTGAAGGAGATCAACTCTGTGATATGAAACCTGGCATGACTTCAGCTTACATCATTTGTTCCAATAAATTTCCTTAACTTTTTTTTTTTTTTGTATTTATTTTATTTTATGAGTTATATCTTTCCAGGAGTAGTTCTTTATACAATATATTCATGCTTAAAAATCTGTATAGAAATAATTATTTTAAAAATCTTTATTCAAGAATAAAAAATACCTGAAATATTTGGTCATCATTTACAATGAATGCAGATGATTATGTATATATCAGAAGGTGATACAACTACCTCTATGTATGTATATCTACATACTTGAAGAAGAAGCATAGGCTTGGCTACCATTATCTGTTAGCTCCCCAGTACTGGTCTGGCTTCAAACTCAGTACCCATTGAAGTGGATCCTGTTGCAGCTCTTATATGGTAACAGGAGACAGAAAAACTACTACAGTCATTTCAGTAGATCTGCCCATCATTCAATGGGAAAATTCATGTACATAGTATATGCTTGCAATTCTCCCAAAAGGCTTTTTATATATTCCTATATGATTCAAGGACAGTTATATCCCTCATTATTTTTACAGAGAAATAGCAGAGTGAAATTGGATGAACACACTGAGAGAAATCTTTACAAATAATTGAAAAATTTGGAGTTAAGAATTCACAGAATGATTATATACAATAAGTACAATGATCCAAAATTAATCTGAATAATTTAATGTTGCTCTAGGACTAAGACTATAAAGAACCGTTGGTGAAAATCTGCACTGTAGAAGCAATGCTTTCCCTATAGATATCAGTTAGGGATTTCTCTAAAGCAAAGGAAGAAGAACCAACCTGAAACAAATTAGATCTCTAGCAGCACAAGAGGTTTGTTTTACCAGTGTTCCTCTCTCAAAGCTGTACCTGTGTTGTTCAGTTCTGTCTAAAAATGTTGCTCCAAATTACTGAAGTTATATGTGTCCTCCAGGGCTGAAACAGCAGCTGGCAACCAGCTTCATGTTGGGCAATGCTGTCTGTATTCCTTTTACACTGGTCACCCTCTTTGGCCTGACAGCAGTAAGTGTTAACATGGAGATTAGCTTCATCGTCAGAGAACTCAGACATGCCCAGTAGGCCTGTTGGCAGGAAGGCGACTTTTTGTGCATGAGGTGTGTGCAGCCCCCAGAGTCAGTAGGATGATTTATCTTTCTGTAACGCATCATTGCTTTGACTCCCTGCACAGCAGCTTCTTACAGAAAAGTTCTTCAAAAGAAATTGTCAGACTTTCTCAAAAGGAAAACATTACTGCTGTCAAGTAACTGTCTAAAAAGACAAAACAAAACCATAAGGAGTGAATAATGAATGCTCATCACTGGCATATGTGAAAATGAAGTTCATGTTGGAAACTATTTCTGCATTACTAATCAGCCAATAACATAATGTCTTCCAAATATGTGTTTTAATAAAGACTCTGGGGAGATAAACAGAAGAAATTATTCCTTTTCTTTTGCCCAGGGAATGCAGTCTTACAGCAAAGCCATTGTAATTCTGTTGTGCTGCAGTAGAAAAGGAAGATCCTAGAAATTATATTATGCATCCTCAGTGTGTCTTCTCTTATGCCTTGGTATCTGTAGTCTTCAGCTGCTCAAGCATCACAAATATTTAAATAGAGAGCAACAGTTATCGCTCATCACTGTATTTCAGCTAGCATAATTCTCTGACATTTGCTAAACATGAGGTCAAACAACATGATTCATAATGGCCCTTTATATTCCACCTAATCTATGAGTTTAAGAAATCACAGGTAATGACTTATCCTAGAACTGGGATCATTCAGTATTCTTGATACTAACAGATTAAACCCTAGAAGGATCCCCATTCAAGTCTTGTTTCAAATAAGGCATGTTTGGTTTCTAAATTGCAAAGCTGAGACCATATTCTGTGAACTAAATACTCTGTGCCAGAACTTCAACAACAATTAATTGGAGTGGCACTACTCAACCAGTAAATCCATGCTAGGTTATATCAGCTGAGATCATATTTCAAGCTTATTTAGATTTTCTTTATATAGCCTTTCCTCAGGCAGAGCTCCTGTTTAAAAGGCTTATTTATTTTTCTGACTTAGTTTACTTAATAGCTATGAACAATATCCTGCCAGTAAGGGGTGCCAGGAGGTTTCAAGTAACTGTTATTAGAGAAAGTCTTTAGTCTCTTTAACGCCACTGATTTCAGATCTTCCCATTATTAAACAGATATTTCTAGTGAAATATTTTTTTGCAAACTTCTCCCATATTTCATTCTGTTATGCTGAACACTTTCTCTAGGGTAGATGCTCACCAGAGATGTAACCTGTCAATGCCAATCATTATAATTAATTTACTCTGTTACCTCTAGAGTTATTCTGTTCCTAGAAATATCGATTTTCTTTTAAATTGTGCCCACTGAAAGCATGCATTTCTTCTCAAGGACCCTGAGATGTTATTTTTCACCCCTAAATGTAGATAATTGGAAACACTAATTCTAGTCTTTATGATACAAAAACACTTTTCAGCATTTCATGCTGTCTGAAGTAGTGCAGTCCAAAATGTGCCTAGAATATTCCAATAACTATTGGAAAAATAATAGATTAGTCAAAATGCACCACGTCCATAATGAGTTAAACTTTTTTTTTTTTTTTTTTTTTTTTTCCTGTTAAAATGCATTATATATTTTACCCCGATATATAATTGTGTAGTTCATTTTTTTTGAAACAGGAAATCATGGACTTAATTTTAGTGGAAAGGTTATTCTAAACACTCAAAAATATCTGCTTGTGTTTTAGATATTAGATTACAGGATTGCAGTCTTTCAGGGAAAGTAATAGAAGCACTTGTATACAGAGGATTTGATTTCCTTTTTATCAGGACAGTATTGGAAATAGGTTACTGTAGATAGCTGTCTGAAATATTTCATGTTCAGTGGAAAAATTTAATGGAAAGTGGGAAGTTAGGAATGATTAGAGAAGAAATTGAGATAAAATCACATTACTTTTTGTAGTAGGACATATATCTATATGTCCTTTAAATAACATATTCAGGACTTGCCATCACATCCAAACTTTATATAATAAAATAGAGAAATATGTCAGGAAAGTGAATCCAAAGAATTACAGCTTATATATTATAAATCTGCAGAGCATGCAGTCAACATCATATTAATTCAGCATGTCAAATTTATATGTATGTGCAATTCATTTTTCAGTGACTAATTGTAAGTCTGAAGGAATTTAACATTGTCCCTTTAGTTGTTATGCATTTTTTAATGTCTTGTTAAAAATACTATAAATATGGTATCTTAATGTGATATTATGCCTACCCTCTTGTTTGTAAGCAAAACAGAAAAACAAAACAAAACAAAACAAAACAAAACAAAAAAACAACAAATTGAATAGGAAGATATATATCACTATGAAGATTTTATGAAGTCAGCCCCTGTCATGAGAGAAAGAATGTATTTTAACTATACTCCAGAAATATATTTCTTGTGGATTTAATCAAAATAAACCAACAGAATAATGGGCATAAATTGTTCATTCTAATTCATTTAAGACTCTTAACATGACAATAAAAAGAATCAGGATAGCTTGGATAACAGGTCAAGATATGCCACAGAACAGTTTAATAAATATGGGAAGGATTTGTGCCCCACATTCAGCTTATTAAAATTGTTTTTACTTTTCAGTTGTCCAAAATTTCAACATGTCCAGCATACAGATAAACAAAAACATCATATGGTGGGTGGCTGATGGGCAGGGCTCAAATGGTTGTGGTAAATGGGGCCACATCAGGCTGGCGGATGGTCACTTGTGGGGTCCCCCAGGTCTCCATTTTAGGACCATTCCTCTTCAATGTTTTTGTAAACTATTTGGAGGTAGGACTAGAAGGTGTTTTGAGCAAATTTGCCAATGACACTAAACTAGAGGAGTTGCGGACTCTGTTGAGGGTGGAAAGGCCTTGCAGAGAGATCTGGACAGATTGGAGAGCTAGGTGATCACCAGCCGCATGAAGTTTAACAAGAGCAAGTGCCGAGTCCTGCAGCTGGTTTGGGACAACCCTGGCTACGAGTACAGACTGGGTGATGAGATGCTGGAGAGCAGCCCCGCAGAGAGGGTTGTGGTTGTTAGCAAGTTGAATATGAGCCAGCAGTGTGCCCTGGCAGCCAGGAGGGCCAACCGTATCCTGGGGTGCATCAAACATGGCATTGCTAGTTGGTCAAGGGAAGTGATTGTCCCACTCTGCTCTGCGTTGGTGCAGCCTCACCTCGAGTACTGTGTGCAGTTCTGGGCACCACAGTACAAAAAGGATGAAAAACTGTTGGAGAGCATCCAGAAGAGTGCTACTAAGATGGTGAAGGGCCTAGAGGGGAAGATGTATGAGGAGCGGATGAGGTCACTTGGCCTGTTCAACCTGGAAAAGAGGAGGCTGAGAGAAGACCTCATGGCAGTCTACAGCTTCCTCATGAGAGGGAGTGGAGGGCAAAGTTCCGATCTACTCTCTTTAGTGTCCAGTGATAGGACCTGCAGGAATGGTTTCAAGATGAGGCAGGGGCGGTTTAGGCTGGACATCAGGAAGAGGTTCTTCACTGAGAAGGTTGTCGCACACTGGAACAGGCTCCCCAGGGAAGTAGTCACTGCACCAAGCCTGTTTAAGAAGTGTTTGGACTGTGCACTTAGTCACATAGTCTAAAATTTTGGGTAGACCTGTGTGGTGCCAGGAGTTGGATTCAGTGATCCTTATTGGTCCCTTCCAACTCGGGATATTCTATGATTCTATGATTCTATAACATCCTCCATAGAGCAGAAGTCTCCTTCCACACAATTTTCTATATTAATGTCTTTCTCAGGCAAAGGATAATTCCATAATCATTTACATAATTATTGCTTAGACGTACACATATTTCTATACAATAGCATAGTGCACCATCTCATACACTGATAAGGCCCAGAATAACAGTGATAATGCAGTTGATATGAATATCAATGTGCTAAGTTGATGAGTGATTTCCAGTAGTATGGTGAAGTTTTTGTGTCAGTTCTGCATACATATTGAAATTTTCATCGAAGGAACATTTGAGAAAAAGTTCTATTTTCTTGCACTAAAAAGAGGCTTTTTCATGTTGGTGTGAGAGAAATTGCAGTTCAAAATCATATGTTAGTCTTCATCCGTAGTCTTTGATATGTGTTTCTAAATATATACATCATAATATATGTTGATATAGTAGAAGTGATCTTATCTGTGTATACATTTAACACTTTAAAGCATATTTCTGTCACTTTCTGTCTATCTAGTTGTTAATTTTTTTAATTGAGTTTTTTTGTGCAAATTGGTCTTCAGGGTGTGATTTCCTGGGAGCAGAACATTTAATCAGACAGTAGATTTCTATCTTGCTCTTAAGGACAACTGCCCAGACTGGCTGAATATTCCTAATGACACAGTACACCTTACCCACATACACTTCTCTTCTTACCCTATTCAATTTAAAGCTATGTCCTGTTCTGCATTTTAAGTGTTGTACTGTAATGGCATATCACGATAAAGTGGACCACCTAAGACCTTTTGAATGGAAGTAGAACTGCTTATTTGTATTCACTACGGTATAGATATTGTTCGCTTATGCAAGAACTGCCTTTAAAGTTTGAATGCAGGGTCTACTGTTGTGAGGTTCAGCCAATTCAGCTGCATGCACTACTTCCTAGGCATATTCCTATAAAGTTCTTGTTTTTGCTAAAGAAAATAAGTCTATTCATATGCTGTTATTAATATAGGATATCATCTGATTTGATGTTTAATGTTGTAGATCTTTTGAAATTATTATTAAATTATGTAGTTATAAAAAATATATAAAAAAATAAAAATAACATAAAGTTATTTCCATAATGCACTCACCTAAAATCTCTGTTGATAAAGTCCACATCTCATGTTGATTATTTGTCTGACTTACATAACTCTTGGGCAGCAAAGTATGATGAAGGCTTACAGTTTAATTTGTTTTATCATCCCAAGTTTTCTTTCAATTGCTGCTAAGAAGTGAAATATTAATCAGTCAGCAAACATAATAAAAATAGACTTGAAAACAACCTTTCAGTAAAAGCTGATATAGAAGCACTGAAGCATGAATAACCTTTTGCACATTAACTTAAATAAGCAGTTTAGAAAATGAGTTGCTCAGAAACCCTAGACAATAACACCTTAGATTTAGTTCAAAGAAAAAGAATTAAGTTGACATTATGATTTATTGTATACTTTCATGATGTAGTACTAGAAGTATTTTTAATTAATTTCTCCTCTTTTTATTTTATTTTTAATATCAGTGAGGTATAGGATATATCTTTTGCTCACATTAGGTCTTTTGCAGTTATTAAGTGTAGGACAAGACTAATTCTGAATGTGACTGAAAATATTAGCATGAAAGTCTGCAACATTGTGATCATGTGGCTTTTTTAAACTGCAACAGATTTATATAATATATATATATATAAATATATAAAATATATAAAAATATATATATATATACAGTATTATCACAAAATCACAAAATAACAGAGTGACTGAGGTTGGCAGGGATCTCTTGTCTTCTCCAACTCACCCCAGCTCAAGAAAGGCCACCTACAGCAGGCTGCCCAGGACCATGTCCATGGATGGATGAAACAACTCTATGGACTACCTGTGCCAATGTTGATCAATCTCACAGGAAATATATATATACATATACATATATATATAGTGTGTGTGTTCAGGTGGAATTTTTATTTATTTATATATGTATTTATTTTGTTTCTCTTGCTTCTTTCATGTTTAAATTAAAGAAAGTTTATCTATTTTTCTCTACCAAAGAGAACTGGAACACAGAGTCTACCTTAACTGCAAATAGGGGTGCAGGCCATTTTTAATCCTTAGCAATGTCATGCTTTGCAGAAAACAAAAAAATAAAATAGAGGGATACTAATCTTTTTTTTTTTTTTTTTATAGGACAAGATGTGTAGATATTTCTGCTAGTAGCGAGGCAAATAAAACAATTTGTGAAGGCTATGTATGACAACAGAAGATATTTTGGAGAGTACTTCAGCAATACATGAGTTTTAAAAACTGACATGAGAAATATTCCAATGTTAATAGAGTACAGTTCTTATAGAGTTTGCTGCACAAATAATGTTCAGATAATAATTTTCTTTAGATGTTTATATTTCCCTTCTCAAATTCATCTTTATAAGCATTACCCTAATCAGATGAACATAGTCACATATGTAATTCATTCATGGATTTGATAGAATTAGCATGCTCTATTTTTCACCAATTAAAAATGACATTTACTCTTGGGAAGAAACTTAATGTACTTGGGATTTTTTTTTCCAGTTCACTGTAATATGGGACAGTGGTGTTCCCTTCAGCTGAGGATGTAACCTTGTTTGAGCTTGGAGATGACCAGAACTATGAAGAGAATCTTATTATATGGGACTACCATGGTCCTTTGCTGTTTTCTCTGTAACAAAATACTTTAACAGGTACCTGGGATTTCAAACATATCTACCTCACATGTTAATATTATATTAATATTATGCTACATATGTAGCATATACAGAGATTTTTACTAAAGTTTTTCTATTCTACTTAGTTAAAGTCCTAATATACTTGAAAGTATAGCTTTTTTTAATTTTATTTTTGCATATTTTTTTTTTTACTTCCATCAGTGATTTTATATTAAGGTAAAGCTAATGCAAGTCACTGTCACATGGAAATATTTTTTTTTTCTTTATCTGTTATTTATAGAAAGAGAAATCCTACATTTTGCTAAATCAGTTGTAGGTTTGAAAGAAATAAAGTTCTAAAAGTAATGTTAAATAGTATGCTCCATTATTATATATTTCAATCACGGGTATTAAAGTTTGCTCTGTTTTACTTTGAATTTCAAATAAAGTCTTATAGATGGTTAGTTATTGTGTCTCATCTGGGATGGGGTAAAATAATCTAGTAAGGATATTTAAATTTGATTTCCTGGATCATGAGTGATTTCTTGACTGAATGAAAATATGGACCTTCATTATCACTTCCTTTGACATTTCTGCTTAGTTACGTACATTTGAATGGCTGATGAAATATGTTTACTGAATCTTGAGTCTTTGTCTGGCAGGAAGCCATTCAGCATTCAAAGTAGTCATGAAGCATAAGATGTGCCACAAGATGTTGCTTAGCAGCATTGGCAGGTCAACATGTCAGACAGCTAGAAATATTGTGGTCATTGTGCCTAGTAATCTATTATATCAGGGAACCATGTATCAAGATCATATCATAAACACATCAATTGTCATCTTAATAACAGTTGTTTCCTCCCTCCTGTTCTACCACAAAATGTTCTGGGAAAGCAGTTCCAAATCTTATTTTAATAATTTTTAGACCAAACATTTATGTCTTTTGTTTGTTTTCACATAGAATTATACTTCGGTGTGGTAAACCTTTGCTCTTTATAGCTTTTAGGTATGCATTGCTTATATCTAGAACCTATGTATTAATACATATGTGTATATTTACTGTCCATTTGTATATAGAACTTATATATGCATTATGTATTATAGTCCTTACAGTATTGATAAGTCTAGTAAAACAAGCTGTCTTTGTTGTCTCTTACAAATATATCCTTCTCTTACAAACATATCCTGCCTTGCTCTGACCACTTCATTGACTCCTTCCAGTTCTGGTTCTATTTTGCATTCACATTTCCTAAAGCATGTATTGTATGTCAGATCAAATCTCCTCTGTGATTTTACAACATCCAGTTCTTTTCCTACCCTCTTTCCAGTTAACTAAGAATTTTCACCCCTGGTTTCTTTTGTCTCTTGCATCTGAAGACAAACATAATTTTAGAGTAAATCATATTAGTCTGTTGTTAAATAACTTGCTGTATCACACTCATGCAATTCATCCTATTTTTCTTAACTTTCAAGACCATTAATTACACATGAATTAATCTCCACTCCAGTTCTAACCCCTCCTAATTATTTCACAGAACTTTAATGCTAAGTATCTCTAAAATGAGAGAAAATTGATTTCCAAAGAAAGAAAGAGAATATTCTTCAATATTTCCACTATGCATGTCAACAGCTGACTTGTATATAGACTGAGGAAAGATGAAACTGAGAAAATAGGTAAAGAAGAGCTATATAAAGCAACACGCATCAAAATTATTTTGACGTTATATTTGTTTAAATAGATACATAACAACATATAATACATGTAAAACAAATATTTCTTCATTTCTTCATTTTAACTTTTCTCTTGAACATCATAGCAATATCATAGAAATTGAAGTTTATTAACCAGGAGGAGTATTGGAATGATGTTCCCCTATCTGTGGTGTACAATAACATAAAATTCAGCTCATACTGTAACACCTTCTGATATAACTCAGCATTTGACTGGTAAAGTATGCTTTACCACTAGAAAGAAAGGAAGAGAAGGTAGAAAAATACTACTATGAATACAATTACAGTATCATTATTTTCATTTCCTGTTCCTGTTTCCTATCAGGAACTCTTCTGGATCAAACTTAGTTTTTTTTTTTGCTTGTTTGTTTGTTTGTTTTTAAAAAAGTATTTATAAGGCACAAAAACTGTATTATTAGAATTGAATCAAAGAAACAGAAATGTTTCTTCTTCACAACCAGAGTTCAGCCACATTGAAGTCAGATCATGATGGGTGGCAGATGAGAAGCTGAGTGGACTGCTACAGGCCAGTCAGTAATTGCCCAATATCATATTCTGAAGTATTTTTAAATGTAAGAACAAACATTCTAGTCTACACCTGCCTAGGTCTATGGGTGAGGCAACAAAACCTCAAAGTCATTGTTGACTGATGATGGGAACTGTGTTGGCTAATCAAAGGTTGATGATAGGAAATAAACAAAAATAACACTGTTTGCCCAACATCCTCTAGTCCTTGAGATCACAAATGACTGAAATGTCAGTGATCTAAAATATTACTTTAATTCTCTAGTTACTGAAAAGAATTAGTTTTATTTTGTATTACTCCACCTTATCCCCTTCTAAGTAATTTAGACGTTGACTCATGTCTGATTCAGATATAGAGCAATATTCTTAGTGGGTGGTGCACTAGCTTAGTAAATTTTTGCATTGTTATGGCTTGTCAAGCTAGTATTTTCATGAAAATCTTGATCAAGTTCATTAAAAGGAAAAAAAATACGGTTTCATAATTATAGCCTGAGACAGTAAACTCAGCACAGATTTAGGAAAATAGGATACCCTCATTTATAGGAAGTAGCCAGTATAATGTGACCCTTTTGATGACTGAACATTTTCCAGGTGGCTCTCCTGCTGCCAGCTCTCCAAATCATGAGCTCAAAACTAGGTTTACCCTTTGAGTAACTATTGTGACTTAGACAATGTGATGTGGCAGAACTTTGGTCAGATACACAGTGGAATTTTTCTTAGCAGCTGGGCTGTTCTCATAAATAGTTCTTATATATATGTGTGTGTATGTTAACATTTAAATATGTCATTGTAGTTATTGAAATACAATTCAATATTTATACATCCCATAACTTCAAACTTAAGTTCTGGGTTTCCTGCCCGATTCTGTTCCCCATGTATGTTCAATCATCAAAACAGTCTACCAACATTTCAAATGAAAACTATAGGTCCCGTGAGGTATATATGACAATATTATTCTCCCCATCTTGCAGACTATCTTGATGGAAATCAGGAAGCACTTCACTGTGTGGGTGACGGAGCACTGAAACAGGTTGCCCACAGAGGTTATGGATTCCTTGTCCTTGAAGCTCTTCAAAAGCGACCTGGACATGTTCCTGGGTAACCTACTCTAGTTTTCCCTGCTTGAGTTGGGTTGGACCAGATGACCTCCAGAGGTCCCTTCCAGCCTTAACCACTCTGATTCTGTGAAATAGTATGAAAATATATGTCAACTCTTTGGCACAGCAGACGGACTGATGAGGTAAGCCCTTAAACCTCTTTTCATATTGATATTGCATATCATGAGGCTCATGAAATAAAATTAAAAATATGGTTCACCAAGAGAATTCTTTCAGTCCTTTTTAAAGAAGGAGGTAATATGCCATGTTTACAAAATGAAGTTTTGAGTTTCAGTTTTTCTTGAGTGTAATTGTATAACCTGCAAGTACTATAGTTACACTCACTGTTTGAAATCTAAGAATTCAGTATTTTGAACAAGGCAGTGTCTGCACATATTCTGCACTTATTGATACAGCCAAGGGTTACACTTTTTCTGTTTTTTTTTTACGTGAAATTGCATGTGAGATTAGTCATATGGATTGGCAAAATTACATGAAGAATTTTTAAGATGCCATATTGTGTTCCTCACTAAACTGATTCTGTGGTAGAAGAACTTTTAAAAGAAAAAAAAATCCACATTGCTAGAAAGAGGACATGAAACTGGATTCTACAAAATCACAGAAAGGGAAGGGAAAAGTGTAGAAGTATGTTGTATCCTACATACACATTTGTATAAATTGAGAGGAAGGAAGCCTTTAAAAGTGCTTCTATTAAATCTGATTTCATCTATCATCAGAGAGTCTTTTGTTTGTCTGATATACAAATGCTATAAAGACACTTGCATACAGAAGACTGAAAATCCAACAAGCATGTTTCTTCAGAAAACAAGCCTGTCTTATTTTCAGGCAATGCAAATGGTATTTTTCTTTTCTTTTTCTCACAGTATATAACCATGTAGGTAATTGTTCCCAGTATATTACTTATCTCTACTAATCACTCTTGATCTTATATATCAGTGATCCAAATGAAAAAATAATGGGTACATATAAACATATGTACAAAACAAACAAACAAACAAGCCACAATTATCTAGAAAACCTACTTTAGTTAAATGGAAGATGAACTGAAATTGAACAATTTCTCAATTTGTCCAAGAATAAACATCTAAAAACCTTATCAGAAAGATCATATTCTTACGATGATTTAGTATTTAGTGGGATACAAAATGTAGAAAAATAAGAATCTTTTATTTAATCATAAAGCATAATAAATATTTTCCAGAGATGGGATAGAGTTTCTGTAGAAGAGTTTCTGTGCCAAGGGTTTCTGTATGCAGCCTTGTTTTCACTAACATCATGTATTTTAAAATTGAGAATCTCCTTTTAAAGAAATATTGCAGATAATAAAGGCATTTTGTAAACAAGGGAAAAAAATCATAGGCAGGTATGATGCTTTGATCTGGTGATTAAGCTCCTATTTAGAATGTGCATTATTTGCAGTCTCCATGGGGACCCAGGTAGTTGCATATTATGTGCAGTGCCTAACCACAGAATTAACCTAATTCTAATGTATTTTGTGCACTTTGGAAGTTATTAAAAATGTTTCTATGGTAATAGCTGTTGAACTCCAAAATAGTCAAGACAGTTATAGACTAAATTTGTTCTAATGATCAGAGCTAGGAACAATCATTCCCTATTTATTTGTGCACTGTGACAGAGTTGCAGTTGCCAGAAAGTCAGACAGCCTTATAATCTTTAACAGTACCCCTGGGAAGAATGGAAAGTACAACTTTGCAGGTGTGGGAATGAAATGCAGACAAGCCAAGTCTCACAGAGAATGGAACAGGGTATTAAACACATGCCTTCTGAGCACCCAGTGTTACACTATCCTTTCATTTAAAGTCTGTGTGTGTCAGTCTGGCTTTTTCAGTTTCAGAACAGGCTGAAATATTTTAGAATTTGTTGCTCTTGGGGTATTTTAAAAAAGAAACAGGGAAAAAAATAAATAAAACACCTAGGTCTGTTAGTGTTCTCTCAGGAAGTGCATGAACATAGTCTGGAGTCCAGCAAGGAACAGTGCTTCCCAAAAAGCATAATGCATACTGTTTGGAAGTGTTTGGCCATTTCAGTATAAGCTCAACCATTGCGCTTGGCCTCAGGGCTTCAGAATAGACCCTGGACTGTTTTATTCATTGAAGCTTAGTGTAACATAAATGTAACGAGTTTGGTGCTTGTGCCTTACGTACATAAAGATGTACAAATCATCAGTTTTAGTTAATTAAAGAAGATCCATGAAGGCTGTGACTTAACTGGGGAAAAATAAAAAAAAAAAAAAAAAAAAAAAAAAAGAGAGTGAGAGAGAGAGAGAGAGGTAGAGAGAAAGAAAAAAATAGTAAGAAGGTTGAAAAAGAAAAAAAGGGAGAGTATTGCATGGAAACCTTGTTCCCCTCAAGAAGTGATGATGGTTCAACTCAGACAGGTCTTCGGGCTATTCTTTCTGAATCACAGAATTATATAACATCCTGAGTTGGAAGGGACACACAAAGATCATCAAGTACGACTCCTAGCTCCACAGAGGGCTACTTAAAAATTAAATCAGTGTTGTCTAAATGCTTCATGAACTCCAGGAGGCTGGTGTGTAACCACATCCCTGGTGGGCCTGTTCCAGTGCCTGAGCACCCTCTCAGTGAAGAACCTTTTCCTAATATCCAGTCTGATGAATGTGCTACAGCAACAGTGTTTGTGCTCCACTAAGATTTTAAATAGTCGTGTTGGGCATATTTGGTTCAGAGGCTGTAAAGAAAAGGCTTTTAGAGGATCCTTCTAGTCACATGACATTCAGCAAAGATCTAAAATCAGACCCTATTAACATGCTTTAAAATTTGGAGATGAAAAACTTCAAAAATTTTTGTTGCATTATATAACAGTGTATATGGGAAATCTTATTTGTCAGTTTAGTCATTTGTTTTATATCTTTGCCTACAGTAGGAAGCTATGTCCAGAAGCAGATGTAGAGAATATTACATTTCTAAAATAGGGCATGCTGAAAGGAGAAAATACCTTAAATAAAATGTTATGACCATGTTTGTTTGTTTCTTTGTTTGTTTTTGAGATGCATAAATATATGTTGACATTATGAATGTCATAAATGCAGAATATAATTATATGAACTTTTTTACTCCCAACTGGATGTTTGAAGTACCCACAGCCACCCCACTCAAACTCATTAAATATTATATATAATAACTCCCTGAATATTTGAAGATTGGAGGTATGAGGGCACAGGGATAGTGTTAGGTAGTTGTAGAACACAAAGAGTACTGGAATCACGTGTGAAATTGAGCTGTCCCTTGAGAAAGGGAAAAAAAATCTGTATATATTTAAAGGAATACTTCCTGATAATGATATTGAATAAATTGTAGAACAATCTGTCTCTATGCAGTTAATGTTCTGTTATTATTTTTAAAACTAGATTTGACAAAAACAGAATATAAAACAATCCTGTAGAAACTGTATATCACAATAGGTCTTACAATACCACTTCCCGAGCTTCTGATTTATTTTTTTTCAACTTCTGAGCATGGAATTTCTATTTATCAATGAAGAATTTCTAAGAAAACTATTGCCAAAATAATGAAAAGCTACTACATACACTTCATGGATTTCACAACATAGCTGGATTAGATTTTGTAGTGATATTTTACTCTGTTTGAATAGACAAACTACTAATGAACAATCTACTAATTACAATCCACTACTGAATCACTGCAGTTGCCAGGAAATGGACTGAAGGAGCAATTTTGATTACTTTTGTAAACTGAGTCAAACACTGGTTACCAATTTATGTATACACAACTGTCTGAGACTGCCGAATGGTAGGTAATGTTTTTTGAAACAGTAACCTAATGTTCTGCATCTGTGGGAACATTGACCTAATGGTTCAATACTCTTTTGTGCTTGTAAAACCCAATAATTTGTGCTATAACGACATACAGTTGGATACTGAAAGTCAAATACATAAGACAGTTGGATAGCTTAAGTCAAAATGTATTTAGTTAATCTTGTGTAAAGGATAATACACTCAAACAAGATACTGAAAAGGAAAGAAAAGAAGGAAAAAAAATAAAGACAAAAAAGGAGGCAAGTAAGGAAGGACATTCTTCAACTTCTGTGCAAAGGGAGAAGAAAACTTGAAAGGTGGAAGGAAAAAAATATTCATAGCAGAATCATATGCCTTCTACCATAGGCATAATATTAAGTGGAATTAATGAAATGACCATAACCACATGCACCTTAGCACTTTTTAGATCCTTCCTCTTTCCTTGTTACCACTGTCCCTACTTATCACTTTAAGTATTAACAGTATGATGATTTATAAGTCCTTGATTGAGGAATCAAAAGACGTAAAATTCTCTATTTCCTCATGCATAACAGCACAGTAAATTTGCATCTTAGTGGTCCATTTTTATTTTTAGAAAATCATGCTAAAACTAGAGTAAGTTCTAATAAGCATTTGTGGATCTATTTCACTTGGATGGTTTGTATCTGGTGATGTTTGTAATTGCTAGAATTTATGGTCCTCCACTATTAAATATTGTGCTTAGCCAGATAAGTAAAATAATAGCTTGCCTTAGCTGACTATTTTAGAAATAAATTGAAATGTGTGTGTGTGTCTGCTTGTTTGCTTGCTTCTTTGTATTATTTCAGTACTGGATCTCTCAAGAGTTTTAGTGCTACATTTCAAACAAAGTGTCATTTTGTTCAAATAGCATTTTCCCTTGACTTCTATTCTTATATACATAAAAAACATAATAAATATATGTAATATAAAAATATAAATACAAAAAAAAGCATTCTTAAATATAAATGTGTTTAAATTTTGTGTTGACTTGTACTGATTTATATTTAAATACTTTTTTTTTTTTTTTTTTATCGTGGAATAAGGTGTACATTTCTCCTACGAAGAAAAGCTGAGATATTCATCTTGAAGAAGAGATGGCTTCAGGGTGACCTTATGACAGCTTTTAAATACTTAAAGGGGACTGATAAAAAAGATGGAGAGCAAATTTTTGATTGGTCAAGGGGGAACTGTTTTAAACTAAAAGAGGGGGGATATTTAGATCAGGTGTGAGGAGGAAATTCTTCACTCCGAGGATGGTGAGGCACTGGAACAGGTTGCCCCAGAGTAGTTGTGGATGCCCCATCTCTAGAGGTGTTCAAGATCAGCTTGGATGAGGCCCTGTGCAACCTGGTCTAGTGGATGGCATCCCTGCTCATGGCAGGAGGGATGGAACTATACAATTTTTGAGGTCCTTTCCAACCAAAACTATGATTCTATGTTTTTATGATTTGAGGATAAAAGAAACAGGGAATGGAGAAAATGACTTTAGGTTTTTAATTTCACTTTCTTGTCTTTTGCAGGTGAAACTAGACTGAACACTGGAGTATTTATGGGAACTTGGATTTATTATGAAGAACAAGGAGAAAAAGAACAAAAGGAAATGAAAAGTCTGGACCTCAGAATTTTAAGAACAGTATTAACTGGTTAAATTATGCAGGCAGGTAAGAAAATATAGATTTTATATGTTACTGTGACAAAAAAAAAAAAAAAAAAAAAAAGAAAATTTCTGTTTAGGGCTGGAATTTCAGGGTATTTGGATAAGCTCCCTAACACATAGATTTTACCTTGTTGACAGTTTCCCCTTCCTTCAGATCTTTTCAGTCCACCAGTTTTCCACACTAACTGTATAACACAGAAGTGTATTTTGAGCACTGTGTTCACAGAATCACAGAATGGTAGAGGTTGGAAGGGACCTCCAGAGATCATCTAGTACAACCCCCTTGCTCAAGCAGGGCCACCTAGTGCATGTTAAACAAGATTGCATCCAGGTGGGTTTTGAGTATCTCCAGAGGAGACTCCGCAATCTCTCTAGGCAGCCTGTTCCAATGCTCTGTCACCTGAACAGTAAAGTTCTTCCTCATATGGCAATGAAACCTCCTGTGGTTCAGTTTCTACCCACTACCCCTTGTCCTATCACTGGCCACTACTGAGAAGAGTTTGGCCCCATCCACTTTACATTGTCCCATCAGGTATTTATAGAGGTTGATAAGATCCCCCCTCAATCTCCTCTTCTCTAGGCTAAACAGGTCCAGGTCACTTAGTCTTTCCTCATAAGACAGATGCTCCAATCCCTTAATCTTCTTTGTTGCTCCACACTGGACCATCTCTAGAAGTTCTACATCCCTCTTGTGCTGGGGAGCCCAGAACTGCACACAATATTCCACGTATAACCTCACCAGTGCTGATTAGAGGGGGAAGATCACTTCTATCGACCTGCTGTCCACAATCCTCCTGATGTAGGCTAGGATCCCATTGGACTTTTGGCCACAAGGGTGCACTGCTGGCTCATGGTTAACTGGTTGTCCATCACGACCCCCAGGTCCTTCTCTGCAGAGCTGCTCTCCAGCAGGTCAGCTCCCAAACTGTATTAGTGCCTGGGGTTGTTCTTCCCCAGGTGCAGGACCCTGCACTTGCCTTTGTTGAACCTCATGAGGCTCCTCTCTGTCCAGCTCTCCAGCCTGTCCAGGTCCCTCTGAATGGCTGCACAGGCCTCTGGAGTGTCAACCACTCGGCCAAACTTTGTAATATCTGCAAACTTGTTGAGGGTGTGCTCCATCCCTTCATCTAGGTCACTGATGAATATATTGAATAGCACTGGACCCAGTACTGACTCCTGGGGGACACCACTAGCCACAGGCCTCCAACTACACTTGCTACCATTGAGCACAACCCTCTGAGCTCTGCCATCCAGCCAGTTCTCAATCCACCCCACTGTCCACTCATGGATCCCACACTTCCATCCCTTGTCCAGGGGGATGTTATGGGAGACAGTGCCAAAAGCCTTGCTGAAGTCAAGGTAGACAAGATCCATTGCTGTCCTCTCATCCATCTATCCAGTCATCTCATCGTAGAAAGCTATCAAGTTGGTTAAACACAACTTCCCCTTGATGAATCCGTGTTGACTGCTTCTGTTCACCTTCTTTTCCTCCATGTGCTTAGAGAGGGCCTCAAGGATGAGATGCTCCATCACCTTTCCAGGGATGGAGGTGAAGCTGACAGGCTTGTAGTTTCCTGGGTCTTCCTTCTTGCCCTTCTTAAAGACTGGTGTAATGTTGGCTTTCATCCAGTCCTCAGGCACATCTCCTGTTCTCCAAGACCTTTGGAAGATGAAGCTTAGCAATAATGCTTTCCAGTTCCCTCAGCACACTTGGATGCATCCCATTGGGGCCCATAGATTTGTGGGTGTCTAGTTTGCCTAAATAACCTCTAACCCAATCTTCTTCAACCAGGGGAAAGTTTTCCGCTCTCCAGGTTTTCTCTCTTATTTCCAGGCTCGGTAGTGCATGGTGGCTAGACTTAGCCGGGAACACTGAAACAAAGAAGGCATTCAGTGACTCCGCCTCTTCTGTATCCACTGTCACCAAGGCACCAGCCTCATTTAGCAGCACAATCACATTTATCTTAGTCTTCCATTTGCTGCTGATGTATTTGAAAAATGCTATCCTTGTTATCCTTGATGTCTCTTGCTAAATTTAATTTTAAATGGGCCTTGGCCTTTCTTATTGCATCTCTGCTTTTTCTGACTATGTTTCTATATTCTACACAAGTGGTCTGTCCCTTCATTCTGGCTTCAGTGTATGAGCATTATCTGGGCAAGGTTGAAAATCAGAGAATGAGCATGTAAGGCTTAAGCAGACTTGATTCTTTCTTTCTCTCTCTTTTTTTTTTTTTTCTTTTTTTTTTTTTCAGGTTTAGTAACATCAGCAAACTTGCCTACTTAATCTGGATAACAATACTAGAAAGAAAGATTTTCTTTTGATTACTTTCTTCTAGTAAATGTGGCATCCTTATCAGATAATGGTGGACTAACTATTGTTATGCTATAATTTCATCAGACTTCTATCATGTCCATCCTCAGGAAAATGTTTTCATTTTATTGAAGTTGTGTTTGAAAGGAAAGTATATTTCAGAAGAATAGTTTGTAAGCACCCTTATTTGTTATCTACTGAAAATTATACGTGAAGAAGTGCCAGAAATTATTCTGAACAAGCATCACACAAAAATGTTTATTAGCACAATAGTTAGGAGCAATGTTTCCTAAGAACATGAACAATTTCAGAGTTTTAATATTCTAGAGACAAGTGTCCTGATGAACATCTATGAGTTCACAAGGCTGTCTGCTTCATCAGGACGTTTTACCTATATCTACCCAGAGAAAGAGATTTGTAGATTAATGAAACAAACAAACAAACAAACAAACAAAAAACTGTATGAAGCTCTTTTTTTCTGCAGGATGTAAAATTGGTCATCCATTTAATGCCCTGGAATATGCA
Source organism: Stictonetta naevosa (assembly GCA_011074415.1). NCBI lineage: Eukaryota > Metazoa > Chordata > Aves > Anseriformes > Anatidae > Stictonetta > Stictonetta naevosa. Next base: position 49,667,927 of record CM021697.1, read on the forward strand.
GCCATAAAAAGATACTATCTTGTGATTAATCTAATAAACCTGACTCAAGTTCTTGGTATCCTGAAATGCCTATTACAGTCTGAAGTTTATCTAGACAATGCAAATAATTTGAGGAAAGTACAATGCTTATAGATTGTTTATAGGCAGACAATCCACTATTAAATCACTGTAGTTGCCAGGAAATGGACTGAAGGAGCAATTTTGATTACTTTTGTAAACTGAGTCAAACACTGGTTACCAATTTATGTATACACAACTGTCTGAGACTGCCGAATGGTAGGTAATTTTTTTTGAAACAGTAACCTAATGTTCTGCATCTGTGGGAACATTGACCTAATGGTTCAATACTCTTTTGTGCTTGTAAAACCCAATAATTTGTGCTATAACGACATACAGTTGGATACTGAAAGTCAAATACATAAGACAGTTGGATAGCTTAAGTCAAAATGTATTTAGTTAATCTTGTGTAAAGGATAATACACTCAAACAAGATACTGAAAAGGGAAGAAAAGAAGGAAAAAAAATAAAGACAAAAAAAGAGGCAAGTAAGGAAGGACATTCTTCAACTTCTGTGCAAAGGGAGAAGAAAACTTGAAAGGTGGAAGGGAAAAAATATTCATAATAGCATCATATGCCTTCTACCATAGGCACATGTGTTTAAATTTTGTATTGATACGCTGTTTCAAATAATTTAGATAACTCATTTTTTGGCATTATTTTCTATGAAATAGGTTTTTTTCCAGATAGATTAAATTTGTCACAATGTTCAACATAGTCTAATCAGGAAAGAAACTGTGGATCAAGAGATGTGATTTTATCAAAGCACATAGAATAAGTGTGTCCCTGACACTTGGATGACTTTAAAATTTTGCCCTTATATTAATAATTTCAGCAGGAGTGTTTGTATTTGATTTATTTGTCCTTATGTATTTTTATGAATATCATAAAATAATAGAATCATAGAATATCCCAAGCTGGAAGGGACCCCTAAGGATCATTAAGTTGAACTCCTGGCTCCACACAGAGCCACCCAAAAGAATGCTTACAAAGTATGACGGATTATCTGTAATGTTACATTATCTAGAGCACTATGTGAAAAAGTGCTCAATCCATCTCAATAAAAGGTTATTTTGAAATACTAAAAGAAGCTCAAGAAAAGACCTTGAGAGTAATTATGAGAGTAGAAAATGCATCAATGAAGAGGTGAAAAAAATACAATTCTTAGCAAATACCCAAAGTGTAAAAAGAACTATAGAATGTAATTTAAAAAATTATTCTGTAAAACAGGGTGGTATCCCTGCCCATGGTGGGGAAGTTGGAACTAGATGATCTTTAAGGTCCCTACCAACCACTCTATGATTATATTCTATGACATATGTCTTCACGAACTCTTGAAGTCTGAATCAGATATACTTCATCGCTAGCTTGTCCATTTATCATTTACATTCTGAGCTATTTTAATTATTCCCTGTAACTCTTATCCTATTTCCTGATTAAATAAATAAAGTATCTTTAGCAATTGAGAATATACATGCTGTATATTTCTTAGAGAGAATGAGTAATTGAATACAAGATACATATAAAATCATAAGAAAGAAATTGTTTAATCTTTACTTTCTCTGCTAGGTAAGCAAAAGATGGTACTTAATACTTCTTTCAGCACAGCTGAAATATTTCTTTATGGATGTGCTGTTTTCACTGAGAAGGGTGTGGTCTGACTTTTTCTGGCTTAACTACCCCTATGCCAGGTCTCTGGCAACCGACTTTGGGAACCGTGCTCCTCCGTGTGTCTCGTCACACATGCAATATACAGAGTTCATTGCAGTAATTTCTCTGTAATTATCTGCCACCATTCCAACCTATGCTAATAGATGAGTTGCACAGCCCTAAGCCTGAGGACAAGATCAATCTGTGGCTCATTTAAGTGTCTATCTACCAATATGCTAAATTATCTGGACTCATTCCAGCAGAACAACTAGTTTTGGACTCAAACATTGTAACTGTCCAGCTGAATCCAATGAAACATCCCTCTCATCCTTGAGGCTGACCTGTGGTTGTAATTTCTGGGCCTAATTATTTTGTTGGATCAGTGACAGCAAGCTCAGCATTCCATAAGATCAAGATTTGGCCCAGAAAAATTTAGATCCCAATCCTGTAGTTTGTTTTCTTTCCATTTTTTTCCAGTACAATTTCAAGAAGTAGTGCAACTTTTAAAGGAACAAAAATAATTTTTCAAATAAAAGCACTTTCAATGTTGCATTTTCTGTTGAAATTTTATTTTAAAAATACTATTTGAAACAAACATAATTGGAAATTTTTTTTTTAGGCTGAAGTTAAGAATAATATATTTTGTGTGTTTTATTGCTTCATTTGCACTCTGATTTATAAAGATTTATAAAAATATGTATATCAACATACATATTTTGTTCCTGAACTTCAAAATAATGCTCACATACTTTGTACTTTCTTATAATAGCTCTCAATTGTTTTCATAATTTTCATTCTTTACAGTTTCCCATACAAATGATAATTTCACACAGGATCTACACTGCTAAAGCTGTGCCTATTTTTTTTTAACCATACACGTTATAATGAGAATTCTTTATTTCTTATTTTGAGGATGGTTAACCAACGTTTAGTAGTCATTGAAAACAAAAATACTGAAAAATGATTCAAGGAGAAATTAACAAGTTATTGTTAAGTCAGGAGAACTTAACAGAAGAAAATGGAAACAAAAATCCTTACATTATGCTTTAGAAGAAACTGTTTGGAAAACTTATTTCTTTTACCTGTAATAGATTGTTAATATTTTTTAATGAAATGTTAATTTTTTGTAAAATATAGAATTTTGTGGAAGTTTCTCTAAAAGGCAGACTTTTTGAAGTTGTGAAGACTTTATTTTCCTGCAAATATCTTGGTTTACGTGTCTTACTATGTAGTAAATATGATTAGACGCTTCTAATTATGTGGGCAACACTGACAATAAACTTCAATTATTTTTCTCAGTAGGATTAATGAAATTATTTTGTTGTTTAAAAAGTAAGAAAGTGTAGAGGTACTAGACTTATTGTAACAGGCCTGCTTTTATACTTAAATCTCCAAATAAAGATTGTTTATTTTGTCTTCCAGTTCTGAGTATTCAGTTTCTCATTTATGGCTCCCTTTTTGTAATTATGCTTATAAATATCTTTATCATAATTGCATAAATTGCAGCGCTATAGAACTATAAAACTTTTTTCCATATTTTTTGTCTAAAATTGAAATGTATTAGAAAAAAAAGTGAAATTTAAACTAGAAAATGCTTAAAAAATATCATTTGGAAAAGTTAAATATTTGCTATTTCCTTTCTTACAGCAAAGTGAGTTGCACTTTTCATATCTGACTTTTGGAATTTTGCTTTCTTTTATTCCTCCTTTCTTCTTTGCTTTTTCATAAACAGGTCCATATAGGAAGTATACTTGTGAATTTATTTTCAGAGAAGACTCATTTTGTCAGTGACACTCTTCCATTTCCTTTGTGCTTGAGTGGTTTCACTAGTAAAATGAAGATGCTGGCCCTGCCTCAAAGGCCTCATGCTTCATATGATATATGATATACTTCAGTACACCTATTTACTGAACTATGAACTATTCAGTTCGTATGACATACTTCAGTATGGATTTTTACCTCAAGAATTTGTTTAGCAAAACTGATGTACTTTCAACAACCATTTGCCTGCTGTTTATTTGTGACTTCAAGATCTCACTGTTTAAAGGCTCATTCTTTATTTATTTATTTATTTTGTCAATTGTCTGTTGAGATATGGCATGATGGAATCTCAAGTTCAGACTTTGTTTTGAACAGTAGACTGAAATAGAACTGGAAGTGAACTTCTATGTGTTTGGAGTAGTGAATCCATTTCCAAGGAAATAATTATGAGTGATAACAGAGGGATGTCTGTGCTCTCAGCAGCACTGTGCTAACTCAAGACTATAAATTTTCTTCTGGCAAAATAGTTACTGGTAAAAATGAGATGTTCTGAAACTATGTTTCAAGGCCAAAGCCTTTTTGTATGTCTGCTCATGGATCTCTCTGGATTAATCAAACCGTGTTGCTATTCACTTCCATTAACATGTAGCTTCCATCAGGGCAGCAAAAGAAGGAAGATAGGCCAGGACAAATCTGTCAGCAAGGTGGCTTTTGAAATTTTCAGTCTATGGGATGATGGCGTAGGTAATAAAAGATATCTTTAGATTATTACTGCTTGCTCTTTCATTACTCATGCTAGCTTCTTGCATTACCTCTGAGTTATCAGATCATAAACATGATACTAATTATCTTAATTACCTGTGTATGAGCTAAAAATGTTCAATGTATTAATCAGCAGAGGAAAACTGGTATTAACTAAAAGTCTTGACAAAGTCTGCTCTGAAGAATATTCCTCTGAGTAGCTCAGTCTCAACTAATTTCAAAAATAAGACTGGAGTACATTTTACAGGAAAATCTCTAATGTTGAGATTATTGTTTTCAGGTTATATTTCTGAAACATCGTATTTCAGTTTTTACTTTGTGCTTCGTGCAAAAGTTAAAACAATGTTTTTAAAACTTTTGTTAAGAATTCTCTATGATAAAAAAATCTTGCCTTTTAGTCTGGATAGGTAGCAGGACTGCTGTTACAGAATTCAGGTGTGTTCTCTGACAATATCATAACAAGGAAACAGAAGCACTACCCTGGCTATGAAAAGCCCTAAAGCTAATCTGTTTAGATAAAATAAATAAATAAATAAATATTAATAATAATAAATCTAGGCCTGAGAATTGGGATTAAAGGAACTAAACTCATTTCCAACTAATCTAGTTATTTTTGCTGCCGTGGCTTTGCTTTAGCTTCAAGAAAAGAAGACATTCGTTTACTTGTGCACAGGTCTGATGCAGTCTTAAGAAAATCAACTGGAACTAAAAAAACACTATGAAAATAGGCATAGATCCTTTTATAATGATATTAATAAAAGTAAATATATAAACGAATAAATATATAAAAGCTATAAAGTAATTAAATCACATATACTTTAATATACTATTTGGACAGTAAGATCATTCCAAATAAACAACGGGGCATGGAATAAGTTATCTAGGACATATGATGAAACATCCTGTTGATGACATCTACTAGACATGCTTTATCTTGATTGTTTTTCCCCTTCTTAATAGATATAGTGGGACTACTGGACAATCAGAAGATATTTTTATATACAGGTATCACTGATGATGGAGTTGATGAGGAAAAAGTAAAAGTAAATATGGACTGCTTCTTAAATCCAGTTGTAGTTTCATTTTTCCTTCCCTTCCCTTCCCTTCCCCTTCCCTTCCCTTCCCTTCCCTTCCCTTCCCTTCCCTTCCTCTCCCCTTCCCTTCCCTTCCCTTCCCTTCTCTTCCCTTCCTTCCTTCCTTTCCCTTCCCTTACCTTCCCTTCCTTTCCCTGCCCTGCCCTGCCCTGCCCTGCCCTGCCCTACCCTGCCCTGCCCTGCCCTCCCCTCCCCTCCCCGCCCTTTCTTTCCGTCTTGGTGTAGACTCTGAGCAGAGGCATATATACTGCAGGCTGAGAAGGGAAACTTATTTGATAAATCTCAACATAATATTTAAGTATCCCAAATTCACTAGGTGGAGAACTTTTTGGAAATCAAATAATCTTACAGATATGTCTTAATAACAGGAAAATAATTTTCACAGCAGAAGATTATGTACTTCTCTGGGTAGATATTGCTACCTAAAGCATGGAAAGAAACTTACTTCAGTATATGTTTCCCCAATCTCTGTTGTTTTGAAACATATTTTCTGTATATATTTGCAATAATGGGAGACTTATTTTTTTCCCTTCTGTCTTTGTTGTACACAACTGACGATACTCTGCCTCCTTTTTGTCCTGATTGGTTATAACTTTCCCAAAGAGTTCTTGAATTATTTGGGAGGTAGGAGAAGTCAGTGAATTCACAGGGTAAATGAATTTAACAGCATGAGTGTAAGTCAATGTATTCAAGTTGACCTCAGTGTCAGAGAATAATCTTCAACATTTATTGTACTAAAAAAAAATGTATCCTATAAGGAAACCATTCTTATTTTAATGTCCGTGTGAAACATAAAAACATTTTTCATTCTCAGCTTAAATGTTTTCAACATTATTGTAACTTAAGCTCAGATTCTGCAATTTATTCTGTGTTGTATACTTTTTAAGAGAGTAGACCTTAAGTAAGCTCAATATTTTCACTGTATATCATAGAAATCAAAACAAAGTTATTGGCAATAATGAAGTCTTTCTTAATTTTCCTGAAATGATTCCACACTGCTAATTTCATCTTAGCTCATGGCTTTTACAAGCACTATAGATCTGACTCCAGAAATCATTTTATGTTGGAAATGGTTGTAGAAGTTGGAATGTATATATTTGTAACTGTCTTAACTCACACCCATAGTTTGAAGGACCTTACTGTAATAACCTCCTCTCTCCCTCACATGACCGCACCCCAAAGACTTGGAAGATGAAAGACTATGAGACTACAATTATTTTCTTCCAAAACAGCTATTAGTTCAGATTATATCTGGCAACTGTATATTTCGGGCTGGTTTTACTTTACTAAAATTTATAATGTCTTTGGTAGTCTGACCTGGTCTCAGTGAAACATTGCATGATTCCTTCATTAGTTCCAGAATGTGGTTATTTTTTTAACATTAATCTACTTGAGGTTAATTTTTATCTGATCATCTAAACCATTTATTAATGACCTCTCTTCTAACTAATGTTAACAGGTTTTTCTGTTGCCATGATGACAGTGAAGGCACTTACTGTAATTTTAGTCTAAGGGCCCAATTTTATTTACTACTGCTAATGCTTTCTCTCCCCTTCCTATCCAAAAAGTCATTTCAGAATATTTCCAGGTCAACTGTAAGTTATGTTAAAAAAAATTTTACACTTTTTTTTTTTTTTTTATATCGACATACTAGTGAACTTAAGAAAAATAACTATTATTAGATACAAAGGACCACTCAGCATAAGATTAAATGGGAAAAATAAATCAAAAGAGAAGATGAGGTTTTATAAACAGAGGATAAAAAAATGAAAAAAAATAAAATGAAAAAAACTGAGTAGTGTTTGAAATGCACTTTTCAAAATATCTTACCTAAATGAAAATACTGTCATGATTAATCTGCCAGAAGGTTTTAGCTTGAGTAAGTATATTTCACATAGCCCATAGCCTACTACTGCAAGGTTCTGTGGTTCAAGCTTTTATATGTAATTCATTGTTTTATTCAAATGTTGAAAACAACTTAAAGGTGGCTAATATTTAACAATTTGAGTGCTTGGTGTCTTTGTTTTCAGTGTCCCTGTGGTCAAGAAACTCTGTCTTCCCCCATGTTTGTCTAGAGAACCTGAATGTGGACAAGTCTGTAGGACATGATGAGATGCATCTGAAGGTCCTAAGGGAACTACTGGATGAAGTTCATAGAATCATAGAATCATTGAGGTTGGAAAATACCTCAAAGATCATGTGGTCCAACCATCACTCTACTACCAATGTAACCCACTGAACCATGTTCCTAAGCACCATGTCCACCTTTTCTTAAACAATCCCCAGGACAGTGACCACCACTTCTCTGGACAACCCATTCCAATGCCTGAATATTCTTTCTGAGAAGAAACGTCTCCTAATTTCCAACCTAAACCTCCCCTGCCACAACTTGAGGCCATTCCCTCTTGTCTGCGAAAAGAGAGTGACCCTCAGCTTCCCACAACTTCCTTTCAGGTAGCTGAAGAGAGCAATAAGGTCTCCCCTGAGCCTCCTCCAGACTAAACAACCCCAGTTCCCTCAGCCACTGCTCAGAGGACTTGTGTTCCAGGCCCTTCATCAGCTTTGTAGCCCTTCTCTGGACACACTCCAGGGCCTCAATGGCCTTCTTGTAGTGAGGGGCCCAAAACTGAATACAGTACTCGATACAAGCCAGGATGCCATTGGCCTTCTTGGCCACCTGGGCACACTGTTCATTCATATTCAAGGGAGCATCAGTCAGCACCCGCAGATCTTTTTCCTCTGCACAGCTTTCGAGCCACTCTTCCTCAAGCCTGTAGCTCTGCATGGGGTTGTCATAGCCAGAGTGCAGGACCCTCCACCTAGCCATGTTGAGCCCATTGGCCTCTGCCCATCCACCCATCCTGTCCAGATCCCTCTGCAGAGCCTTCCTACCTTCCAGCAGATTGACACTTCCCCCCAGCTTGGTGTCTTCTGCAAACTTACTGAGTGTGCACACCATTCCCGCATCAAAATCATCAAGAAAGATATTAAAGGGGATGGGCCCCAACACTGACCCCTGGGGAACACCACTTGTTCCACTTGGTCACCGGCTGAATTTCACTATGTTCACCACTACAATCTGGGCTCAGCTATCCAGCCAGCTTTTAACCCAGCAAAGCGTGGGCTGCCAGCTTCTCCAAGAGAACACTATGGGAGACTGTGTCCAAGGCCTTTTTGAAGTCTAAGTAGACTACTTCAACAGCCTTTCCCTCATCCACCAGGTGGGTCACCCAGACATAGAATGAGATGAGGTTGGTCAGGCAGGACTTGCCTTTCATGGGCCCGTGCTGACTGGGCCTGATCCTCCATTTGTCCCACATATGCTGCGTGCGTGATTGCATTCAAAATGACATGTTCCATCACCTTTCCTGGCACCGAGGTCAAGCTGACAGGTCTGTAGTTCCCCAGGTCCTCCTTATGACCCTTCTTATAGATGGGTGTCATATTAACAAGTCTCCAATCATCTGGACCTCTTCGGATGACCATGACCACTGACAGATGATGGAAAGTGGCTCAGCAATTGCATCCGCCAACTCCCTCAGCACCCTTGGGTGGATCGCCTCTGGCCCCATGGACCTGTGGCAGTCCAGGTGGAGCAGCTGGCCTCTAACTCTTTCCACCTGAACTGTGGGGTATTTCTTCTGCTCCTCATCTCAGACTTTCAGGTCAGGAGGCTGAGTATCCCAAGGATAAGTGGTCTGACTATTGAAGACAGATGTAAAGAAAAGTTGTATTGTTTTTCCAGCATGTCCAAGATGTTAATGTCTCCCATGAGAACAAATGCTGGTGATTGCATGACTTCTGCCAGCTGTTTTTACAATGCCTCATCCGTCTCTTCATCCTTAACAGACCCCCACCGTGGTGTCCACCTTGTTGGCCATCCCCCCAATCCTTATCCACAGGGATTCTACCTTATCATGCCCAATCGCGAGCTCAAAAACATCAAAACAATCTCTAATATAGAGAGCCACGCCAACACCCCTCCTTAGTTTCCAGACCTTTCTGAAGAGCTTGTAGCCATCCATTGCAGCACTCCAGTCATGGGAGTGGTCCCACCACATTTTAGTGATGGCAAGTAGGTCATAGCTTGCCTGCCGCTCAATGTCTTCCTGCTCTTCCTTTTTGTTGCCCATGCTGCATGCATTGGTGTAGATGCACTTCAGTTGCGCCATTGCCCTCACCCCCAACCCTGGGACTGCTCCCCATCTCTATTGAGCCTCATTTCCTCCCCATCCCCCTTCATACCTAGTTTAAAGCCCTCTCAATGAGCCTTGCCAGCTCCTGGGCTAGAGTCCATTTCCCTCTTTGAGACAGGTGGCACCCATCTACAGCCAGCATGCCAGGTGCTGAGTAAACCTCCCAAGATCAAAATCCCCAAAATTCCTGCAATGGTACCAGACTCTCAGCCATGTATTTATCAGCTGGGCCTTCCATGTATTTATCAGCAGGGTCTTCCAGTCCCCGTGACTGAAGGGATAGAGGGAAACACCACCTGTGCACACTCTCGATCCATTAACTGCCCCAAACCCCTGAAGTCCCTTTTGATAACCTTCAATCTTCTCTCAGCAATGTCTTTGCTACCTTTATCACTAAAGGGTTATAATCAGAGGGGCAAACAAGGTTAGGAAGTTTCCTGGTAATATCCATGACACAGGCCCCAGGTAAGAAGCGGACTTCCCCATGGGTAGGGTCTGGCCAACATATTGGACCCTCTGTTTCCCTCACAAGGTAGTCACCTATAACCATTATCCTTCTTTCCTTCTTGGTGGAGGAAGTCTTGAGGCGTGGAGTCATCTTCCTTGCCCTAGACAGCTTTCTGTGTGGATTTTGCCCCACATCCTCATCACCCTAACCCCTTGAGCTCCAGAGCCTCAAACCTACTGTGTAAGGGAACCTGGGGAGATGGGCTGGGTAGGAAGGGAGCTCAGCTGTGACACTGAGCAAGGACCTGTTTCAATTCCTCTCCATTTCTTGGGTCTCCTCCCTCTGCCCAACAGCGACTAGGTTTATCACTATCTAGGATGTGTCACCCTGGAGTCTTTCTCTCAGGCATGGCAGGGAGTGACTCCACCAGTCTAACTCCAGCTCCCAATGTCTGGAAAAGGACAAATATATCTTTCATTTCTAAAAAGAGGAGAAAGAAAACCTGGTGAACTACAAGGCAGTTTCTCACCTCTGTGCCTGACAAGATCATAGAGCAGATCTTCCTGGAAACTATGGAAAGGAAAACAGAGATGTGATTGGTGAGAGACAAAAGACAAAAATCTTATTATTAGTACATTAGTGTTAAACTTGGGTATAATTCTATTTTATTAGTAAGCTACAGCTTACTTTAGCAAAAGCATGATAAAGATCTTATATCATGAGATCAATACCTTTTTTTCCTATATAATTCAAAGCAGCGTATCTCATGTATGTTCTTTTCACACAAAATCTACCACAGATTTAAGAAACCCATAGAAACTATTTCAAGTGTTCCTATTTAAGATGATTGATTTGCTATGAAGTAAATAAATAAATAAATGATTTTGCATTGCTTTTTTTTTTTTTTTTTTTTCCTAGCAAGTTGCATAGTGTTTTAAATCTTATAAGGTTTTATTAGTGAAATATTTGTAGTGCAGCTACAGCCATCTCATTCTTCAGGAGTAGTTAATAAATTACTGAAAATTAAGCTAAACTATGTGGCAGGTTACTTTAATAATGTGAACACTTTCAGCTCACATACAGACATTTGTAGTAAGCATGAGTCAACCATGTTGAACTTAGAAGTTTCTCTTGGATTGGATACAATTCCATATCAGTCCAAAGAACAAAAACAACTGAGGGTATGATTTTATTTGCTGGGCTTTTGCAGTACTAATTGGGCTTTTGCTTTGAAATATTTGCAATGATAGCATGTGCCATTTGTTAACTAGATTTAAAATCATATTGAAATCTTTTAATGATGCATCTTAATGAACCATATCATTATCTTTCTTTCTATAATATCTCTAAATAACACCGAGTTTGATTAGAGTGTCTTTTACTGAACTAAAAAACCAATATCAGTCTGAACTAATGTTCTTATGGCAAAACACTTTGCTCAATTACAAGGCTCTGTCTCTTTATAGCTTTTCCGAAGTATTTCATTTCATTGCCTTCAAACTTTTCTGAACTGCAGATAGAAATGGCTTATTTCTATCTAGTTTACTTTCAGTTATCAAATACTTACAAAAATATTCTTTTTAGACTATGTCTATATTCACTTTGTTATAATGTAGATACAGCAAACAAAATAAGCTATAATCACTTGTCAATGATTTTGTCTTGGGCAAAAAAAAAAAAGGTAGGCAGATCATAAAGGTAAATTGACTTGTAAAAACAGTATTGACAAATTGAGAAAAGAAATTGAATATGAGCTTTAAGAAAAAAAAAAAAAAAAAAAAAAAAAGGTCATCTGATCCGGAATTGCGTAAAAGGGAGAACAAAGTAGGCAGTACAATGCTTGCATGATGTACTAGAGGCACATCTGTAACGTTCTTGGAGGTTGAACAAAAGGTTGGATTAGATATGAGGTTCCCTTAAGTTAATAAATTGTTCTGTCAAAAAGCTGTCTACTGAAATGGGTATTGGAGTTGAGGATTAAGCACATTGCTACTTGACCTAAGGCAAGTTATATTGTTTATAAAAGGCTTAACTAAAATCAACTAGATTCTATGTCTATTTTTAAATCATATTTCATCTTACTAGAGACATATTGGTTTTACCAGAAACAAATACTGTCACTGAAAGTTGAAAAGTCTAGGTATATAGGAATTAAACTGTTATTTATTTATTTATTTTTATTATTTTTTGGAGATGAAGATTGAAGCCAAGGATACATTTACAAAAACAAAAAGCCGTTAGAGTGGTCAAAAGTGACAGACGTAGAGCCAGGAGCTTTTTTTTTTTTTTTTTTTTTTTTTTTTTAAATGATGAAGTTACAGCTTTATTTCTTCATTTTTACCTAGACAATCATATCAGACCTTTTTTATTTCAGTGATGGTGCATTTGACTTATATTGTATTTTTCCTATGGGTAATATAATATATTTTTGAATCACTGTAGCATCTCTAAAATCATCTCAGAAAATGTACTTCCTTTCTCAAAGTGTTCTATTACACTTTTGCACGTATGCTGCCTGCAAGCATTTGTACTCAGGAAAGTGTTCTGTGGCAAATTATGTAGAATTATAAGATACAAACTTAATTTAGGGATAAATGTCTAAAAGGATTAAGGAACAACATTATTCAGTATGCTCTTCTACTGTCTATCTCGTCTATTTTATTTCAGAAACGTTAACAGATTATCCTGTTAATCCTTTTTGCTTGGTTTATATCCTTAAGGCCCTTCACTGTTAAACACTTTTCTCCATAAAAAGAGAAAGATAACACCTTTGTGCCTGATACTGCATTTTCCAAAGAAAAATTTACTGCTTCAAAAATAACACCATGATTATTTTTTTATTCTTCTTCAATATGTTGTACCATTGAAAACCTTAATCACCTCATACTTAACAAGAAATCACCTTTTGGAGCCAGAGAATCTTTTAAGTGTTTACCACATATTTTTTTTCTGACCCATTTCAATTTTAAGTGTCAGTGTAAATAAAATAAGCCAATGAAAATAGCATGTATTTTCTCAGATTTATATGAAGTTAGTGTTATATTAATAATAGAAGTTTTGTTGTTTATTTGCTTGTTTAAATCAGTGACTATTTGATAAGAATTTCAGATGAATAACAGTGAAATTTAAGGAAACAGATCATTCTTGGTGTTTACTGACTGGTAAATCTATATTCTCCTAAATTTAATAATTAGCTAATGATAGAAATAAGTGCTTAAGTACTATTCCATGTTTACTGATATCTACTTTTTTATTTTAAATTCTGTTAACGATTTTAATTGTTCTTTCCAAATTTAGATGCCTTTGATCCAGTATCAAAATACTGATGTCTGCACTACCAAACAATGTAGCTTGCTTAGTGGTATCATATATCAATAAAATCTGAATCAAACCTGAAGATAATCAAAAATGAAGATAATCATTATTTTCAGCTGCACATCCACATGGAAATTTTACTTGACTGCATTAAGCTTATAAGGTTCCATGGGATGCATCAGATGCTTGTTTTCAGAGCAAGAAGATACACACAAGTTCAGTGACTATTATTCAGTCAAAAATATTCCAGCTGTACATGTCCCAGGACAGAGGGGTAAGGAGTGAACATACAGAGCAAATTCCTGCATATTCTTGTATGATTTGTAATGGATGCTACTTTGAGTCCTTTATAAAATCAATTTCTGTGTATATCTCAACCTATCATAGACTATATTTGTATTAAGACCGTGATCATCTGAAAGTAGAACAATCACCACATTATTAAGGTAAATTCAGTAAACCATGGGAATAATATAATTTAAAAGCTTCATTTTGATATCTTGAAATCTTTTTCACTTGTTGATCTTTAGCTTCTACATTGCAATGACTTTCCATTTACCAATGACTTTCTCTAAAATCATAAGTTTGGACATGAAGGTACTTGGTGAATCTGTCTAGATCTTCTCCATATAGTGAACACCTCAAACAACATCTACGATCTTTAAAATTCAAGAGAACTAGATCTTCATTAACATAGAAGCTAAATTACTGAAATTCTTGAAAATAAAAATGTTTAAGTTACAACAAAACTTTTGCCTACCCATTGTGCTTGTGGGGATAGATTTGTGTTTCCTGAAAGCTGTATCTCCTATGGATAAAAATTGAGAGCTCGCTTCTGAAATGTAAATGTTTTAGGGATATTGTGAGCCAATTGTTGTTGGCATTTAGCTAAATCTATGTTCAGAAAAGAATGTTTTATGTTTTGAGCAGTATAACTTAAATCTGAGATGTTGAGATAAACATTTCTATTGAGTTGTTTCTGGTTATTTTAGTAAGCTCAAACTTTTTTTTTTTTTTTTTTTTTTTCCTCCCTAAAATTTATCCATCCCTGCCATTCATTCTCTGTAGTTCTACAGTAGGTTGCTGACTCCAAATTACTCCACAGGGACTAGTGCACCTTTGCAGACTGAAACATGTCCCAGAGAGCAGTTTTCAGAGGCTCAACCAAAATTCAAAAAAAATAAAAATATAATAGGTGTTGTATACACAGCAAGTGACAAGTAACATAGGCAAGTGACAAGTGGCAGATGAAATTAAGTTCATTCAGTTTAACTATTTAAAAATTAAATATATCTGTTTAGTTTGCTTTTAGAGTGAAATTAGAAGTTATTCACTTTTAGAGCACGTAGTCTGATTCAGACATACTCTACAAGTGCTCATTTTTTTGACAAGAAGAGGAGCCTAGGATAAGAGTTTATGCATATGTCTCTAACTGCTACTGATACTTAAACTTTGTCTCATTTTAGATAATTGAATGAAGCCCATTAGTAGTCATATGACTAAGCTAGCTGTTTTATGTCAGGTAAGGTGGTAGAGCTAAAGCAAGGACCCAGGTCATATAATTGCCAGTTCAGCATATTGCTCAATAGCACATTCTTACACTCTTCTTGGATTGCTACTGGCATTTGTGCAAGAATAAAACGCATCTTACTATATGCATCTACTGCCAAACCATATATACTGCTAGAATTTAGAATGAATAAGACTGCCATCTATTGAAAGTTCAAATTTATTATCATTTTTCTTGACAATAAACCACCAATAAAGGATCAAAAACCAGCTCATCTGATGTGAACAAAAGACGTGATGGTCAAAACTGACTTTGTGATTTTTAATACTAAAAATAATGCATCTGAACTTTTTAGTGGACAAGAACATTTTGTTGTTTTAAAATGTATTTCAGATTTGTTTCCTGTTCTCAAGAGGGTATTTCAGCTGGACAAGAAATACAACAGATTTTATTTGATTAAATCAAACCTCAGCACAAATTTTATGCATTGTTAACAATTTGCTTGAGTAAATATCGGCTAAATTTTAATTTAAACACAGAAATACAGAAATGTCAGAGAATTTGTTTGCTGTTTAGCTGCGGTGTTTTTTATTTGTTTGTTTTTAATAGCAGAAAGCTAAAGAATCAAATATTTTGTGCTTTTAGGGTCCCTTGATTTATATTTTTGCTGATAAAAGTCTTAAGAGAAGGCTACACAAGTAATTAAATAGTAGCTTTAGTATAAACAGAAGCATTTGTCCTTTTATTTGACCTGTTTAGTGTGTCCATCCTGTTGTACAGACTCCCTCTCTCAGACCTTTTGTATAACCAGAAAACAAAATCCAAACAAGGTGCCTGAGATTTCTTACATATGCCTACCAAACTTACTATATAATGAAAAAAAAAAAAAAAGGAAAAAAAAAAAAAAAAAGAAAAGCAGTTTTCAGCAAGTGCTTTAGCTTCTCATGTTAAGTTTCTGTTCTGTATCGACTTAAGAAACCTAAGAAGCTGATCAGAAGGGTAATATCAGAGAAGTAATAATAGATTATATACTGGTTATATATTGCTCACAAGTGTCTTGACAGTTAACATTAGAGTGGGAGGTAAAAACTTTTTTGTGTATGTATTCAACAACCAGTAAATAAAATATTCACTAGTCAGTGGACTCGTTCTTAAAGCTCAGGAACCCTGGCACTACCTGGTGAATGATTGAATGACTGTTTTCTTCCACAAGAGATTTTTTTTTATTTTTATTTTTTTTCTGCAGAGAAGTTACTCTTTAGCTTTCTTCACATGTTCATGTAATTGAGATAATTGTGTGCCTACAGAATTCATGCAGGGGAATGCAGCCAAAGAGTGGAATGCATCATGCACAGGCCTGCATGCATTGTGTGCAGTCATTTCACATCTTAGAAAAACCCATCACTCAAATGTTAGGAAATAAAATGTTTTGATTTCAAGTTGCATTTCTCAAACAGAATGCATGAATTGCATCTATAATCTGACAAAATACTTGTGTATAATAAAAAGATTCAAATCGTTAGAGGTTGCAGACCTGGTACACTTCAATACATGTTGTGCTTCTGAAACTTAGAGCTTTTTCTGTCACCTAAAGCAGATTTAATATAATTTTACAAGTATCAGATTAAAGAAAAAAAGAAAAAATATGCTGATGTAACCATTTTCTATTCTATCCCCATTCAGATGAGGCCCTTAATTTCTTGTAGCAACTAATTTTTCTAGTGCCTGTTCCCAGAGTACTTGCATGTCCTGTTAAGGACAAATCATAGTGGCTACAGTTCCTGGAAAAGAGATGTCATATATAACAAAGTAAAAATTTTAAAATAAACACATTTTTTTATTTAATTATTAAGTACTACATATTTTTCATACTCCATGTCTGAGAAAAGGAAAATCAGTAGATTTTCATATAAATGACTCAAAGTTAAGATACTTGATGCTTTGTTAACTGCTTCGTTTTCTAATTTTCTGATATTGATGAAGGAAAGAAAATGTAACTCTAACATACTTGAAAAATAACAAGAGTTTGAATGACAGTTATGTACTCCCATTCTTAGTCTACCTTAAACAGAATTTATTTTAGGAAATGTTTCCCTTATGTATAGTTCTCCCATGACTATGAGCACAGTCAGTTGAAGTTACTTGACAGCACAGCATTTCTCTCAGAAGTTTGTCTCATAACAAGCAGTTCTGGGTGATACTTATAGCCTTGAACATATTTTTAAATATATTTAAATATATCATAAATATTTTTTCTAAAGAATCTCAGATGCATGGTAGTTAGAAACTTGATAGTTAGAACCTCTTACACTTGGTAGTTACAAAAGATTAGTTGACCAAAGGATATCTCTTTATGCTTTTGAATGATGTCAATGAATTACAGTTTTGCAGTAAACTAATATTCTTTTGGATTGTATTATAATGGGTCCTCACCACATGTTTATTTCTTCCTTCTTTTTTTTTTTCTTTTTTCTATGGTACTTATTGAAAAGTCATCATCAGCTATGTTTCTACCCAAATGCGTAGCCTCCTTGCTATTGATATGTACATGATGGTACAGTTCATCATCACTGTATGATGATGGGGGGGGGGGGGGAGAGGGAGAGAGGAAGATGGAGGGGAAGAGTTAGAAGCTTATGCAATCCTGCACTGATGCTGCAGTGTTACCAATTTTAGTGCCTAATGACATTACATTTTCAGTTCATGATATTGAAGAGTGAGGACCCAAAATCCTT
The DNA here is from genome assembly GCA_011074415.1 of Stictonetta naevosa. Lineage (NCBI taxonomy): Eukaryota > Metazoa > Chordata > Aves > Anseriformes > Anatidae > Stictonetta > Stictonetta naevosa. Next base: position 49,685,455 of record CM021697.1, read on the forward strand.
CACTGGGATACTTGCACATTTGAGTACTTCCTTAATATATAGGAAATAAAATGCAAAAAGATGATACTAGTATAATCAGGGTTCATAGAAACGAATTGACTTGGTACGGTTTTTCTTAAGGTTTCCAAAAGCTGAACATATCAGAAACTAGTTAATCTACTCATAAACATTTTGTCATTAAAAAATAAATATTTATTTATTTATTTATTAAGGGAGAGTGCAGTATAGCACAAGAGACAGAATGAAGAAATGCAAATGATTTTTGGCATTAAAACAAGTTATTCTGTTAAATAGATGCTTATTGACTTTTGTGTATGAATTCTGTTATCAGCTGAGATCTATATTTCCTCTCATCTAAGTTTCCGTGAAGTTTCACTTTCAGAGTAAGGGTTTGGAATAAGTGCTGGCCATGTCTGAACAGCTCCAGTGTTTTCTGGAAGCAGAATAAGATGGAAAAATTAACATTTTAAGAAAAGACTGTAAAATGAAATCTATACACTGTGAATGCTCTCTGCTTTTTAGATATGATAGACAATTTGTGCCTGCAATTTGTGAAAGCCAGTCCAATTGGCCTACTTTGATACTGAAGTTTTAAAGGAAAACACCAGGAAAAAGAAGTTCACCTACTACTGATGGTAAGCACAAAAGGATGGCAGCAAGTACAGCTGACCCCCCAAAAGAGTAACTGCATTAAAATTAATTAAAAAAAAAATAATCAAATGAAGCACTTGGCACAGTACTATATATTTTACTATAGACTTTCACTATTTTGTAAGTCTGACAAAAACAGACTTTTATCATTTTGACTTAGAGGGAAAAATTGGGGGAAATTCCATTAAAATTGGAATTTCTGCACACTGCAGGTCCGTAGAAAGATATATTGACATATACTGTCAAGGAAATAACGTCTTATTAAAATATAAACATAAAACAAAAAACACCTTACTGAAAAATGGCTAATGCTTACATCTAATCGGGAAAAGGTAAACCACAGCTTATCTGTGCTGTGTTCTGCTTAGTAGCTCTGAAACTACTCTTCTTTGTCATATACTCTCTTGAAGTGCACTTCAGGGAACCTGCTGCCATCCTGTTGTGTTCACATTGTAGAGGTGACAATATATATCTCCAAGAGTCAGGTGCATGTAGCCATGAGATAACTAACAAATATCAATAGCTGAATAGCACAATGGACTGAGAGACAAAGAGTAAAGTGATGAGGTTTGAAGGGGCCTTTTTTGATATTTATCTCTTTTTTTTTTTTTTTTTTGACATTCTCAAATGAAGGTTGAAAATATTTTTAGTGTATGTCTCACTACAAAATGTTGGTTCAAATGAGCTATTCATGAACATATTAAGATGGGAAAATGTAAAAAAATAAATCTTATTTCAATTTGGTATTAAGGAAATGTTTTGGCTTTTAACATTGAAACTAAACTGACAAAAATTTTCCAATTTTCCCAGGGTTCATCTTCACATTATTTTAACTGTCACATTTTTATACTCCAAATATTTCTTTTGTCTTAAAAAAAAAAAAAGCTCAAAAGCTCAATAATCAAACTTTCGAACTTGTCATAATATGGAAGCGCTATTGTTCCTCTTATTCATCTATTTTTTGTCTTATTGTTTTGAGATACATGTTCAGACTGTTAATAATTGGGCTTTCAGAAATCCTATTTTTAAAAAAGTTTTAAAATTTCCTCCTTAAAAAATCAAGTTTAATCCAAGTATTTTTCAGAGCTCTAAAAAATTAATCAAATAATTCTTGGTTTATGTAAGGCCAGAATCAGATTGTATACCAAAGTGGCTATAATAATTATTATGCCTACAATCAAACCCTTCAGCAACTGAAAATACTTGTGTTTTATAATGTAGAATTTTATTTTTATTTAGTACCAAATCAAATGAGACTGTTATTTAAGTTAATAATCAGGTGTCAGTAAGCCATTTTAGTTACTATAAAAATCAATTCTTTTATATCCACATTTATTTTTGATTTTTTTAAATAATTTCCTCAAATCACATTTAAACAAGATTACTAAATATTTATTCTCCAAGATCCAAATGCTATCACTCATAAGCTCCATAAAAATATATATGTGCTTATAACATAATGAAAGAGATCTCCACAAATTAAATATTGGAAAGAGAAACTATAATTTTGAAGCTGTAAATTCACCTTATTAATATATAGTCCTTTTTTTTTTTTTTTTTTTTTTTGGTCAACAGTTGCTCATAACCTCATTTATAATAAAGATATACTATTAATTAGGCTTTTTTCTCTCATTAATATTTGATTTATGTCTGTCTCTAATTAGTTAAAGTTTAGTTTTTATACTGAACAAAAAGCATATGATGTGTAAGAATATCTGACCTCATAGGTTTTAAAACACTGATGAGACCATGATGTTTATTACAAAAGCCTCAGAATAATAGAGGTCACAGGATCACAGAGTGGTTAATGTTAGAAGGGACATCTGGACTGTCAAGCAGGTACACCTAGTGCAGGTTGCCCAGGACCATGTCCAAGTGGCTTTTGAATATCTCCAAGACTCCACAACGTCTCTGGGCAGCCTGTGCCAGTACTCAGTCACCTGCACAATGACAAAGAGTTTCCTGATATTTAGATGGATCCTTTTGTGTTCTAGTTTGTGTGCATTCCCTCTTGACCTGGCACTGGGCACCACTGAAAACAGCCTTGCTCAGTTTTCATTGCATCCTCCCTTGAGGTATTTACAGACATTCATAAGAACCCCCCTCTGACCTTCCTCTTCTTTAGGCTGAACATTCCCAGCTCTCTGCCTCTCCTAATAGGAGAGGTGCTCCAGTCCCTTGGTCATCTTGGTCAGCCAGTATCTTCCAATAACTTAAAAGTTTATCTAATCTGTATAATTGTAAATTGAAGACAAGCCCCAAGTATGAGATGTACAGACTGTTATAAAAAGCCACCATTTATACTTATCAATCCTGCCTTTTGTTGTATTTTTCAACAGTTCTGCATGAAAGAAAAATGCCAGGTTAATTTAAATTTAGACAAATTACAGTATTTTTTACAACACTGAAAAATCCCTTATTAAATTTCTAATCAAAGATTTATGACCATCTCCATAGTTTTCATCCCCGGATAATTCCTCAAGTCTTGTTTTCACCTTTTGTTTTGTTTTGTTTTGTTTTGTTTTGTTTGCTTGTTTGTTTGTTTGTTTGTTTTTGGCAGCTCTTTCTGTCTTTTTTCTTCACAAGCAAATTTGCTATTTTCATTTTGCCCTTAAAGTATCCCATTGCATATGCTTCTTGGTCCTTCCTCCTGAACTTGTCGTATCCTGAGCCTTGCTTTCCCAGTTTATAGCTACCAAAGACCTTTTTAATGTAATAAATGTCAAAACAAACAAACAAAACCAAACAAAAAACTTGAGTATCCTTATATGGTATATTGGGAGAAAGTTATCTACAAAATAAACATTTGTACTTCTCGGCTACTGTTTAAAATGATACCATTTAATATTTTGGAAAATGATATGGTTACTAAATGGCTTACCTTGAGTCATCTGATGATCTCTAGGAATGAGATCTCTGAAATCTATTCTAGTTGAAGGCCTGATTACTTAGCGACAAAGTTCTAAACAGGTCTTAGCAAGATAGCTCTTTGATGCAGCTGAAGACTACTCTCCTTTCTATTTTTATTTATGAGTAACTTCCACTCCATCTTTTTGTACAATTTCCTATTATTCATAATGTGTGTGTATGTTTGTGTGTTTGTACTGCAGCACCTCAACTTTGAAGTGTAATCCAGAGCTTCTGTAAATTAGTGTGAATGCTCACTGTCTTCAGTGTGAGACTCCATATTCTCTTTCTACTTCCAATTTCCAGCTTTGTCTCTAAATCATTTTTTTTCATAGCATAACTTGAGTCAATAAAGAGGTTTTGCAGTTCTATAAGGAAACTTTATATATATATACACATATATCAAAAAAAAAAAAAAAAAAAAAAAGATAATTTACCTAAAGTGATTTTACTAGGAGCCACCAAGAACATTTATGTAAGAGCATCACAGTCAGGTTCACACCTTGCAAGTCAATCTGATAAGACAAAACAGAACTGAAAATTTTAAAGAGTCAGCAAACAATTCATAAAGAGTTGATAAAGTTATAGGATATTCATTGTATATACTGAGCTCAATCACACTTCAGGCTCAGGGGGGTAAAACATCTTTAGAAGGATGACTGAAATAATAATATCACTTAGATTTAAACTGAATTTAGAAAGTGTACACATAACATCATAAAACTCTGCAAAAACTAATGCACCCTACTTGTGGCAAGGTAAAATATTTGTAGATCATTTGTCTACAAAGCCTGAGCATCTCACTAACTGTCTTCTTTGTCTGAAAATCAGTCTGTGGAAGTATAACTGAACACTTGATAGATTGATAACATTGTAAATATTAAATTAGTTTGGTACAAAAATATCTTCAGTCATGATAAACTGGACAGATCATCAGAAAATGTGAAAGCCCTCATACTTTTGCCTTTGCTGAATTTTGTCTCTTTCTTCATCCTAATGAATTTACTTTGAAATAATTATTTTAGATATTGAAATCTTGAAGATAAAAAATGGCTATTACCTCAAACTGTATTATGTGCCATTGTGGAACACTACACTGACCTAGTTAGTACCACATTTTTGCCCCTTCAATCCATTCACTGTTGTTTTGCCTTTGTCTTCTGCTGTAGGGGATATAGAACTATTCAAATACCTGTTATTTTAAAGTAAGACCTGAAGGCTGACAGGCAGTTATAAGCATATTGCAAAAGCCAAAGCAAAAAGTACTTGAAATACTTCTAGAAGTAAGTCATCTAATGCAACTGAATGGATAAATAAATAAATAAATAAATAAAAATAAACAAATAAATAGGAAATGTAAGAACTGGACAATAGAGTTCAGTGGTTACATTTTTTATTTCCTTGTAATACTTAAAGATCAATGCAGCAGATAAAGAAAGCCACTTCTCTTCAGGTGCAAGGAACCGGGACTGGTCAGCTGAAGTTTTGAAAATGTGTCTGGAGACAATCTTTTTAGAGTGTCTCTGGAATAGTTTTTGTTATTGTCTTTTCACTAATTCTGTATGAGTGAGCAGAATCACAGGATCACAGGATCACAGGATCACAGAATCACAGAATCACAGAATCACAGAATCACAGAACTGAAGGGGTTGGAAGGGACCTCAAAAGATCATTGGGTCCAAGCCCCCTGCCAAAGCAGGTTCCTCATAGGAGGTTGCCCAGGTAGGTGTCCAGATGGGTCTTAAATATCTCCAGAGAAAGAGACTCCACAACCTCCCTGGGCAGCCTGTTCCAGTGCTCTGTCACCCTCACTGTGAAGAAGATCTTCCTCATAATGGTTTAGAAATTCCTGTGCTCCATTTTGTGGCTATTGCCCCTTGTCCTATCCCCACAAACCACTGGAAAGAGGTTGGCCATATCCCTTTGTTTCCCACACCTCAGGTATTTATACACATTGATGAGATCCCCTCTCAGTCTTCTTTTCTCAAGGCTGAAGAGACCCAGGTCTCTCAGTCTTTCTTCATGGGAGAGATGCTTCAGGCCCCGTATCATCTTTGTGGCCCTCCGCTGGACACTTCCCAGGAGATCCCTGTCTTTTTTTGCAGTGGGGAGTGCAGAACTGGACACAATACTCTAGGTGAGGCCTGACCAGGGCAGAGTAGAGGGGGAAGATCACCTCCCTTGACCTGCTGGCCACACTCCTTTTAATGCATGCCAGCATCCCATTGGCCCTCTTGGCCACTAGGACATACTGCTGGCTCATGGTCAACCTGTCGTCCACCAGGACCCCCAGGTCCTTCTCTTCAGAGCTCCTCTCCAGCAGGTTATCCCCCAAATTGTACTGATACGTCCAGTTGTTCCTTCCCAGGTGCAGGACTCTATACTTGCACTTATTAGCCCCATTTGGTTTCTTCCTGCCCATCTCTCCAGCTGGTCCAGGTCTCGCTGAATGGCAGCACAGCCTTCTGGCATGTCAGCCACTCCTCCCAGCTTTGTGTCATCGGCATACTTGCTGAGGGTAGACACTGTTCCCTCATCAAGGTCGTCAGTGAAGATGTTGAATGAGACCGGACCCAGCACTGACCCCTGGGGAACACCGCTAGTCACAGGTCTCCAGCCTGACTCTACACTGCCAATCACCACCCTAACTACAACGTTATACATTGTTAACAATGATGAGAGGATATGAGAAATATAAATAACCTAATATATTTGTTTTCTAATGATGGTCATACATTAAAATTGTTCATTGGCTGTTTGTTTATTTGGGAATTACATTGTCCAGATGAAGGAGTGGAGTTTGTCACATCACAGAACTTTTACAAACCTATAACAAATATAACGTGGAACACAAATGAGAACTGTGAGCAGCATATTTGTCCTGAGTGATAGTCTTTAGACTAGAAATGATCAAATCAGATTATCAGACTTCTCTAGAGCTTTCTCAAACTGGTTTACTACCTGAGTTTAATAAATCTTGATTAGTTTTTTCTACCACATAAAATAGCTTCATCACTTCCAATTAACCCAATGATCTACTACTGTCTGTTCAAGATACCTCCTAAATATATTTTGTCTCCAATTTGAACCTAGTGGAAATCATCTCTGCAAGACAGTAAAATTTTCCTCTCAGTCTATTGTATTTCAGTTTGTAAGAGTCTGAGACGTGATTTGAAATAGAAGACTATTACAAGTACTCTATAGTTTCAGATAGTCTGCCTGAATGCTTTGCTGATTTCAATACTCATCTAATCAAGATTCAGTGCTGATCAATGAAACTTTACACTTTAAGTATTCTACGTAATTCAGAAGTAAGTTGAATATTTTGCCTTATGATTTTAAAATAATAATATTAATTTATATTCATTATGTTGTTCATTATTTTATTTCAAGTAGTCACAAGCGGTAAGAATTCAAAGAGCAGGAATTTCATAATTTAAATGGGGGAAACCTTAAATTAAAATTTAAAAATATTTTCATTCAACTATAGGAGTTTTAATTCCAGTATGGTTATTGGAAAAAGTCCTATTGAAATTGTATACTATTTGGGAAAGCTTATTAAATCATTCCAGCTTGGTATCTTTGGCAATGTAATCAGACTGGAAGATTTGCAGGAGTGGACCCTCCATCTCTATTCCTAATTTCCTGAAGTCCTATGAAATGACCTGATACTTCTTTTCTCATTACGAGGTAAAGCAGTTATGAAACTGCAGAAACAAATCAGTTAAAATCTTATACACTTTAATCTTTTACTATCTCCAACAAAAGTCTCAAAAATCTGGGGAGTGATTAAGATGAATATATATATATATGTAGAGTTTACAGCAAATAACTATGGACAGTATAGCTGACAAATACCTACCATTGCATCTAGTAACGAGACATATTCTGGAAGATGAAAGTAACCAAAGGATTGTGTTTTTAGCTAGAAAAGATGCTCAGATATTTGACAATGAGCACTAGACAACATAATACCCAACATAACACAAAAATGATCTCTTACTAAAAATGTTTTAAATGGGGTAGTGATGTTAATCATAGTCTAGAGGATAGAGATACATTTGGAATACTTGAAAGACCCAAATTATGTCTGTATTGAAAATATATATATTATTAAATTACTATATGTACTATATTATTACTATATATAAATTATTACATTACTATACCTGAAGGCAGAATTTTACCAGTAGCTTTTGGAACTTCAAATTAAAGTTTTACCCACACTTCTGTGTGGTTCTCTGTAGCTGCTTGTAAAGAGACACATTTTCTCAGTTTATCTCAACTACTACAAAGAGCTTTTTAAACTGAAGATAAATGTGAGATCCTTATTTCTCCACTGGTATGTCACAATTGATCAAATTACCTTCTGAGATGCAAATAGGATTTTTATTGCCACCACAAATTGGTATCTAATGGATATAGTTTCAAATTCTGTAAGGAGAACAAGAGACATGGTAAAGTCTCTCAAATTTGACACTTAAAAAATGAACTGCATGGGAATAAGTTTGCAATTAAGACATACAAATGTCTTAATTTTTTTGACGTTTGAATGTGTATTGATATGCCAAAGCATATCAATAAATGAGATCTACTTAACAAAATTTACAGAAAAGTCTACTTCACCTTAAAGTGAACATGGAGTAATTGGTCTGCTAAACAGTTTCAAGACTATACTGGCTGTACTGTTTAGGATGTTGACTGTAGCCTGAACATGCTTCCGGCTCTCAGGTTGCCCTTGGATGTGAGCTGTCTTCATGAGTCACGGGACCTAATGGAGGATGTCCCTCAAATTGTAGGTGGAACTGTAACCTCTAGCACACTGAATCAAGTACTAGTACTCTAATTTAAAGGAGCTTAGGCACCATCACATAGTAGACATCTAATTTTAGGTGACTTCAGCTGGACCAGAATTCTCAGCCATATCTTTAACATGAATCATCTACCTGATAGACTCCAACAGTAATGGAAAACTTTTATGAATCTATGGAGCAGCATATAAAACAAAACCTGAAATGCTGGAATGCTCACACTGACAAATAATTTTCTAGAACTCTGCTTTATTTCTTCCTGAACATAAAGGAATATGCAAAGCAAGGATGTGTGTGAGAAGCAGAAAGCAACAATGTGCGAAAAAGTGAAAATAAATGTATTGCTCTTAAACAATATATATATAGTTTATATGTATATATATAATTTGAAGCTTTGATTTAATATTTGTTTAAAGCCTCAAGTAAGAAAGGAAGACACTAGAGTAATGTGAGGCAAATATAACACTGAAGGGTTTTGTTTTTGTCTTTAATCCAACTAATATTTTCTGAAAAAGGAAATTCAGTTTAAATGATCAAATGATTTTCATATAACTTCTGAAATTATACCTCAATATTATTTCATTAAAACATTCTCAATCAGAGGGTTAAAGTCTGATTGTTTCACTTGACCCTGTCTCCACCACCCATAAACAGATGTAATGATTATGATATAGATTTGATTCTGATATACGTGGGAAGTCATTCATTTCATGATATTCCTATATATTCAGATCAATTACCCACTTATGTTATTGCACTGGTTAAACACAGAAGAGGTTTTCTTAGTACTATTTTCTTTATATTACCTCTGAAACCTGTAAATGTGGAAAATCTCAGTTTCTTATAGTGATCCATTCTGGACTTAGAAGGAAATAATATTTCTCATAGCATCTTTAGCTTCTGAGTTCTGCTTATATTGCAAAACTAAGTTGACAAAAAAGAAAAATATAAAAACTGTGGACAAATCAAAATAGTGTAATTGGGAGATGATTTCTAAATATGAGTGAAGACTTGAGAAAGATTAGAAAATAAGTTTATGGTTGTATTTTACGTATCTTTAACAATGACAGTTATGAGATGTTATGATGAGCCTTGGGCAAATCTGTTTTTTACCTTATGGGAAAGTAAAAGGAACTCAGATTTTATTTGAAGAATGTTAAATGAATACTGCCATAACTGCACAAAAACTTGGTTACTACTATTTCAACCTATTTGAATTTGCTAAATTTGCTAAATTGCAGAAGTTATGTCCCCAAATTTTGTTTTGTTTTGTTTTATTTTTCTTTCTGAAATGGGATCTTTCAGATTAAGTTCCCAACCTGTGGATGTTTCTTAGAAGATTTTTGGTGGTGTATTTCTTCAACCAATTGACAGCTCAGTTAAGCAGAATGGGTATAAATCCTCAATAGTGAAGCATGTCACTCAGTCTGTCTAAAAATTATAAGTGAACCTGAAAAAAAAAATAAATAAAAAATCTATCTCTGTTTTGGACAGAAGCCAACTACTTGGGAAACAAATTCATATCTCACCAGAAACTGATAATATCCCTCAGATGCCTATGACTATGTTTTCAGTCCAGTATTGTAATCCTTACCAAGTGATACATAGAATGCTATAGTATTAAATGCACAAGCAATGTACCTAAGCAGACTTCAAAAAAACGACACATTTGGTGCAGGCAGTAAGATAGCCTCTTTCAAGCCATTATTGATGTAGCTTGTATTTCATTTGATCGGAACACTTTTTGTATCCACTAAAACATTTTTCCTCTCATTGTGTTAGCTTCCTTATTAATCGGACCTCAACACATTTTACTGCAGACAAAACCTATGCAATAGTTCCTTTTATAAGGAGATATGAATGTGAAGGATTCCTTTTCCCCCTTGCATTAGTTATCCTTCTGTTGAAAATGATACCTTTCAACTTGCCAGGAAATGTGCATTTTGATTTTTCACTATTGTCTAATAAGCTCTTCATTACAAGGAACAGCCTGTGCAGCTGTGTTCAGGTGCTACTGCAGAGTGACCTGTACTTCCTTTGCCAATCAGAACAATGAAGAGAGGACACAGATAAAAAGCAGAATGTTGCAGATAACAGAGGTAAAGAATTGCAGAGGGAATTGTTTTTGGCAATGACAATCTTTTCCCTTGATTTAACAGCCAAAATATGGCTACAATTTTCCACCAACTTGTCATAAGTTCCATGGAAAATGACGTCTGAACTTTTGATACAGAGCATAGTGTGAGCCTTTCCAGATTTCTCTGAACCCAACAGAGAATATTTCACTTACACTTATCATCTCAGTGAAACAATACAATCATCTCAGTGAAACAGTATTTATAAAATAAAGCTAAACAATGTTCAAAACTACTGGTAAATAAATGAACTTGTTATGAAAAAAAGAAAACGAAAAAGAAAAAAAAGTTGTTACTTCTTCAAAGCATTTTGTGAAGCTGTTATTTACAATTGAATAGATAAGTTTCAAAACAAACAAACAAACAACAACAAAAAACCTCAAGCTCAACATCAGTATTTTATATGTGATAATAGTATATGACAGAAAATTTTAGTAGGCTATTTTAATAACAGGCATGGAAGCTCTGTAATATTACCTACCATCTTTTTCCTCAAACCTTGCATTATTAACTGTGACCATAGAAGGAAGAATAAAATAAATAACTTTGAAGTTATGTTTTAAAATTTAGTATAATGAGCCTAGTGCATGTCACCATAAGATCAATACTGATACAGATATTGTTTGCAGAAACTTTCTTGATATGCAACAAGTTTTTTCATAAGATATCTGAGTGAAGGCTAATCATGTATTACTTGTCTGCTGGCTAAGGACTGTGAAACAAAGTAGGTCACAGATGTGGAGTTGAAAAAGTATGTCTAGAAGCAGCGTTCACACGACTGTTCTTCATGAATGATAAGATCACATAAAACACTGATAATCGTGGGGAAAGCACAGCAAAAATGTACAAGATCAATTGAGGTAAATATGGGCTTTATTCAGTTAGTTAGAAAAAATAATTTTATAGAAAGCAAGCTGAAAAAAATTGTAACTTGTTGAACTTGTCAGGGGAAATCCTGACTGTAAAAGAATGAATTAAGAGCTAGGGTGTACTTTTGTTTAGAAAAACTATCATGTTGCTATGTGTTACAGGGATAGCCCTGATTAGCTGTGATTACCATCAAGGTACAAATGTCAATGTGGGGTTTAGTTCACTGTTTCTGTCATAAGATTTTCCATAATTATAGAAGTGAGAAAAATCTTCTATAAAAGTAATAAGAGACAAAAAACCTAAAAAACTACATTTTTTTATTTTTTTTTTTCCCTCAAGGTATAACAAAGGCAAATTTCCCCTAAATGAACATTTCATTGGCATTTTCTTTTTCAAATTTTCTTCAATGCAAGTAAATTGAGAATTATATATGTATGCTATCTTGCTGAGTGCCAACAACTGCTCAAGAAAATGTTACATGAAACCTTTAGTAGTTTAATTTTATATATTATTTCATACTTTTAGTGGTGGTCTAGGTAATGCTTATGAAATAATCCTAATGCAATAAAACAATTCTGTTTAACTGATTTCCAACACACAAATTATTTCAGTTTTGACAGCTGAAGATTCAGTTATTAACAAGATGGCATATAACGCAGGAGAAATATACAGTCTGGTCCTACAACAGAGAATATGGAATACTAGCATAGTTAAGAAAAGGGGAGATTTTATTTACATTTAGGTAAAAGAAGATAAAATACATTCAACACAGAATTGTGTTGAATAATGGTGAGAAGAAAATTCTCATTGAATGAAAACTGTATCTTTCTTCTAAACTTACACTGAGATAGTACTGTGATGTGTTCCCATATGAAGCGTGAATTTTCATTTAATTCACCTTATGGCTTCATTTTTATTTTATTTTTTTCAAAATCAAACTTCATCTCTAGTACAGATATTAAAGTTCATCTAGTTTTTAACAGATTTTTTTCAATCTATTTCTGTTTTTGTGTTGCTGAATCATCTTCCACCTCAGAAGAGCTCTGACCTCCTCACTTCATCTTCCTCAGCCAAATATTTCACATGATTTATTCATAAAACACATCATACTTTTTCTGCCAAAGAAACAACAACAACAACAACAACAAAAATCTGAAAGATGTTTGGAAGATGACTGGGAAGATATGGAATCATAGAAAGTTTGTCTGAAAGAGATCTCAAGAGTTTATTTGGTTAATTCCCTGACTCAAGATTAGCTAATAAAGATCCCTAATAAATATTTGTCTAACCTACTGTTACAGAAATCTCTCCTGATAGTGATTTGAAACTTCGCTTAACTCTACTTATTATTAAAAGGTTATTTTTGTCACTTAACCTAAAACTGTAACTTGAGACTTGTGCCACACATTTCAAAGTTGTATACATAGCTGATGCTGAGAATATATTCATTTGCGAAAATGTCTATTACATATTGGAAGACTGTTATAATATAAAAAATTCAGAGACTATACTAGGGAAAGATCAGTCCATCTTATTTTATTTCATAAACTTTTCCTAAGCAGGTCTTATTGGCAAGTTTCAGATACAGAATATAAGTTAGGGGAACCTTTGGACCCAGTACAGGTCATTTTAGTATTACTCCTTTCATTTCTCTCTAGAATTATATATATACATGAGATCATTTTAAAATTTCTCCCTGGTGGCTATTTTTTTCTTGAAATCTTGTCCTTGTCATTCCTCATTTTACATAATATTGGGGTGGGGTTGGACAGTGTTTCTAACCTATCAAGATTCGTAACCTGATCTACTTGCAACACCTTCTTTTCTGATGTTGAAAATCTGTTTGTCAAAATGGATTAAATGACAATTATGGTACTGGTCCAAAAAAAATCTCTATAGTCATCATCAGATAAATGACTTCAGTTTCATCATGAACTGTTTATTTACTATGTATCAAACTAGTCTTTTCCAAATCAGTTTTCCAACTAGCTTAATGTTGTCTTATCTATAGCAAGTTTTTCTTCCTTGTTTCTGAAATTGTCAAGTAAAACAGAGCCAAAAAATTATGAATGACATATAATTCTTCCTTTTTTTCATCAAAGATGGTTCTTCTTTCACAGAGGAAATTAAATTGTCTTGACCCGGTTTGTACTTATTGTGAGCCAAAACTATATGATTTATTCCATTACCATTGGCCAGTAGAACTTAAGTTCTGCATACAGGTTTCATTAATTATTCCAACCTAATTTTCATTAAGGCTTTTTATTTATTTATTTATTTTTAATACTTGGATATAACTGTTAGAACAATTAGAGCAATAGTCACTTACTGTGAGATCTGTGGGACCTTGGCAACATACTGGTCTCCTCTGTGTCAAATTTCATATGTGATATGGGTACACTTGCTTAACATAAAGATCCCAGTAAACCCGAGGAAAATATACATGGGGTTTTTTGTTTGTTTGTTTGTGTATGATCATGCCTTTGTACATTGGCTAAATGTCATGGTGAAAGGAAAACAAAGAAACAAACAAAAAAAACAAAACACCTCTCTTTTTAGTTAAGTACACAACAAAACTCATTTCAATTGACAAAATGGACAAAACCTGGAAAAGTAGATTGCTTATTCTTCATTCTAATTTATGAAACAAGAAATTAATTTTCTGGAACAGCAAAATATATATCCATATATTGTACCCAAAGGCTGTATCATCTTTACCAATATGATTTGTTTTTACTGTAAAGCAACTGACAATTTTTTTAACTTCTTTTTGTAGTCATGCGCTTTGTAATGTTTAGAGGTAAAATTAAATTGTTTGTTACCACAAAGATCTGGCCCTCTGAAGAGTTAATTCATCTTCGTTACTGCTCAGAAATAACATTTTTAGCAGAAAATATGGAATATTGCATTTGATTCCTTATTACATCAATAATTGACTTTATTTGGTTAATAATAATAATAATAATAATAATTGCAATCATGCCAAAGTGTAATCAACTAGAATAGTAGTTTTTTATAAATTAATTTCTTCATGGTATTGTTCTTTCTTAGAATATCAGTAAATCTTACCAGAACAATGGCAGATGACACATGTGATTGACTGGAAATGCGTGTGTCGATCTGCTCAAGGGTAGGAAGGCTCTGCAGGAGGACCTGGATAGGCTGGACCGATGGGCTGAGGTCAACTGTATGAAGTTCAACAAGGCCAAGTGCCGGGTCCTGCACCTGGGGCACAACAACCCCTAGCAGTGCTACAGGCTGGGAGATGAGTGGTTAGAAAACTGCCTGGCAGAGGACCTGGGAGTTTTGGTTGATAGTCGGCTGAATATGAGCCAGCAGTGTGCTCAGGTGGCCAAGAAGGCCAACAGCATCCTGGCTTGCATAAGAAACAGTGTGGCCAGCAGGTCCAGGGAAGTGATTGTCCCCCTGTACTTGGCTCTGGTGAGGCTGCACCTTGAGTATTGTGTTCAGTTTTGGGCCCCTCGCTACAAGAAGGACATTGAGGTTCTTGAGCAAGTCCAGAGAAGGGCAACAAAGCTGGTGAAGGGTCTGGAGAACAAGTCTTACGAGGAGCAGCTGAGGGAGCTGGGATTGTTCAGCCTGGAGAAAAGGAGGCTCAGGGGTGACCTTATTGCACTCTACAGGTACCTTAAAGGAGGCTGTAGCGAGGTGGGGGCTGGTCTATTCTCTCACGTGCCTGATGATAGGACGAGGAGGAAGGGGCTAAAGTTGCACTAGGGGAGGTTTCATTTGGATATTAGGAAGAACTTCTTTACTGAAAGGGTTGTTAGGCATTGGAACGGGCTGCCCAGGGAAGTGGTTGAGTCACCATCCCTGGAGGTGATAAAAGGTGTTTAAACGTAGAGCTTAGTGATATAGTTTAGTGGGGGACTTGTTAGTGTTAGGTCAGAGGTTGGACTAGATGATCTTGGAGGTCTATGCCAGCCTAGATAACTCTGTGATTCTGTGAAATAGATTTCCATTTACAGCCAAGAATATCACTGAAATTTTAAGCAGAGAAAGTCAGAATGGTTTATTAATTTTAGGCACATGAAATAAGATGATCATTTCCCTAATTTTCCTCTGTATAAATCCTTCCCACTTATAAGTCTTTTAAGTTTCTGTTTTCTGAACACTGAGGGGATGTAGATATGAGCTTGACTCAGCTCTAATGCAAAAGCCCTAGTCTGGCAAATAAATAAATAAATAACCCAACCCTTGTCTTCATGTGTTTCAGATCAGATTCAATTCTTTGGTTTTGAGCCCATATTCTACTATGCGCTTTTTTCTTTTTTTTTTTTTCTTTCTTTTTTTTTTTTTTTTGATATAATAGTTCCACATAAGGCACTTGAAATTAGTGGTTTGTTTGTCAGTACAGAGAAAGGATAGTAATAAAGGAAGTACATTACACAGGACATAACTATCCTTATAGTTTAAAACAGGTGAAACCTGTTCAGTTAAATGTAAACTCCCTCTAAAACTGAATGCAATAAAAAGTTTATCTGAGATTCTGAAGATTCTGAGAATCTGAAGTGTGGATGCTTTAATGGAGAAAATGGCTTCTAACCACATTTAGCTGCTTGAACAAACTCTTGAAGGTAATTGTACGTCAAAATTATCTCCTGGTATTTTGCAGAACTGGGTGTACTGAGGGTCAAGATGTAACAACGTATTAACAATGTCTTTTTTAGTAGCTTTGACCTCAAAATGTTATACTTGACTCCTAAGATAGAACAAGGATTTTTCCTTTTGAATGTTCTTCCTATGTTTGATGGTAACAAAAATAGTTCTTTTCTGTGCCCTTTG
The DNA here is from genome assembly GCA_011074415.1 of Stictonetta naevosa. NCBI lineage: Eukaryota > Metazoa > Chordata > Aves > Anseriformes > Anatidae > Stictonetta > Stictonetta naevosa. Next base: position 49,701,635 of record CM021697.1, read on the forward strand.
CATTTACCTGTTGTTTAAATAAATATTACCTTTTGTTAGGTAAAATTATGTTCTAATGGATCTAATAACTTAGGTGCATACTCAGGTCTTAACTGAAGACTATTTTTTTCTTTTTTTCTTTTTCAGAAAAAAAAAGAAATATCATTTTCAGCATTTCATATTGGGGTTCAAAATCAATTACTCATAGATACTGAAGATCTAGGCTCTGTTTTTTTTGTTAAATATTCCATAGGCTCAGCTATTGAAAAAATACTTGCTCTTGTAAAATTCATGGTCAGATTTGTAGATTAAAGTGCTTGAAGTTATCAGGTAACTTAACAATTTTGTGTTGCTTATAAGGTTCACCTTATCAAATTTTCTGTCATTACTTGCAGATATCTCATATTTGATTTAATTATAGCTGACAACAGCTTCAAAAAAAATGGAACAGTGAAGAAATGTCTGCCTGTAAGTGGGCATGGAATTGCTTTAACTATCCTGCTGTATGAGTGAAAGAACTATCAGATTTTTATGATTATTATTTATTAGAAAAATGTTAAACATACTGAGTGAAAACTGATGTTCACGGATATGCTTCCAGTTTGCAAAGTTGGGGTGTGTTGTTTTTGATGTTGGTGATTGTTTAGGGGGGTTGTTTTGTTCTTCACATTTGAGGTATTTTGTCTTCCCTTCCCTAGGATTGTCTTTTTAGTTTCCAGAGGACAGATATAAACATTAGGTTTATCATCATTATCATTATTTACTTGTTTTATTTTTTCTTGCCTTCTGGTTTCTTATTTATTTATTTAATTAATTAATTTAAATTTATTTTAAATATCTTTTTCTGAATCTTTTTGTATTATTTTCTAATTTCCACTGTCTTTTTAAAGTTGATATTATACTATTAGGGATCTTATAAACCCTTATCCTAGTTTAACATATTTAAACAGAAGATAAAAGGTAGCTCATAGTTCAGTCACATGTACTACTTTACTTTTTATACTTGAGTTAAAATTCAGTCAGGAGTAGCTTACTCGAGTGTATTATTGAAAAAAAAAAAAAAAAAAAAAAAAGATAAAAATTGAGTAATTCATGGAAAAAAAAAAAATAGATTTTCTTTGCTGTCTTCATTTCATATATTGAGTATGAAAACATTCCAACTGGAGAACTAGGAGTTATTTATACCAAATGATAAATTATTTTTGCTGTCAGGGAGAAAAGGTCAGTGGTTGGTGGCCTGTGAATTTTCCCAATTGTTGACTTATTTACCTAGTAGTTGTAGCCAATATAAACACTGGTAAAATGGGTGTTATATATATTTTTCCATGATCCAGAACAGTGGTATCTTCATCATTTTCCCCTCCCTCCCCCCCCCCACCCCCCCCAAAAAAAAGTTCTGGAATTAGTATCTATTTAGTTAATACTTGTTTCATTGTTTCTTCATTGTTTCTTATTTTTTCTTTACTTCATTATAGCCCACAATCATCTGAGTTTACTGTTGCCAGGGAAAACAAAGCAAAAACAACAAGAACAACAAAAAGCAAGCTAAAGTAAAACAAAAAACACTTATTTCATATGTTCTTTGAAAAATACTCAGTTGTTCTTCATTGGTTCTTTCTGATCTTCTTATGCAGCAACAGCAGAACTATACAAGAGTATAATTTAATTTAATATTTAATAATAATTTAGTTGAGTTACTCAACTAAAGCCAGCTCCAGCTGTATAAATATGGACAGTAAAAAATCTTATCTGCAAACCAATTGTTAGTGATTATAATAGAAAGAGGTATTGATTACAATCAATAATTCAGAATGGTAATGATAGTGATCTAGTGAATCTGACTTCACTCACTCAAATTCCAGCTATGTTTCAGGTTATAAAGTGCCTTGCTGAGAAATGGAGTTCTATCCAGAAAAGCTTATCTTTGTGTCTAAAAGTAATGGTAATGTGGTTTTCATCAAAAGAAACTCATTTTGCAAAGAGAGGTTTGCTACTTTCATTATAACTGAGTAGCAGAAAGATGCTTGGTCCTGTTCAGACTATTTTACCAGGCTTTTAAACACTGTTTTCATTCCATGCACAGTTAGGTTTTAGTTAGTGATTTCAGGGTTTGTTTAAAGACTATATTGTCCAGTAACACTGCCAAGTAATAAGAGTTTCTTCCTGAACATTCTGTGCAAATAAGCTCTTTACAGTCAGGTTAACAGCACTAAATACACCTGATGATATTTACACTGCTTTTATGCATCCTGGCAATGATTGTTTTCTTAGTGTTTTGCACAGAACAATAATAAGCACTGACTACTGCAGTATAAACAAGAAGGGTGGGTGATGTTTATTATCTCATCTTACTTTTAAAATGCTATTTTGCTATGTTCAGGTTAGCAAAGTGATGGGTTAGCAAATGATATGAATTGTAAGGGTTGCAACGTACTATTTAGTCATCAAACATATTAACTGGTGATCCTGTATGCACAGCAGTTCTGAAGAAAACAATGAGTGAGCAACAAACAGAAGAAAGGAAGAAAAAATCTTTCCCTCATTTGAAGCATTCTCATTTTCTGACTAGAGGTAATGCAAAGAATTCTGCCTGCTACTGCAGAACAACAAGTGTCATTTCCAAGCAGTAATGTGCAATGCAAGTTCTTCTTCCCTAACTAAATTTTTAAAGACTGAAATAGACTTTTCAAAGCCTTTTGGTTTTCATCCTCTTTAATTTACATTGAATCTAAATATAGAGTTTAACCTCACAGCTGAGTTATATTTTAAAAATTGATCCCATTTAATTGGCAACTTTCTTCTAATTTTTCTGAAACTGAAAACTGTTTTAAATTATTGAACTATTTAATAGTCTCAAATAAGGCTGGTGAGAATAGGGAGAGTGTCATTTAGCAGTGAGAGAGATAAATGTTATCACATTATCTGGTGCAAGAACACAGCCATCATGTTCAAGTTTTTCTTTCCTGCAAACTTTACTGCTTAGAAAAAAAAGAACAGAAAAACAATATCTTGTAACTATTTTTTCAACATAAATCATGTCATAAGGAGGCAAGAATAAAGGTAATCTGTGTTTCACAGTTTGCCATTTGACATAAACTGAGACTGACAGAACAAAAGAGAAAATAAATTGGTATTCTAAGTCAATCTGAGTAAAGCAATAAAGTAATTACATTTATGTACCTGTTTATAAATGTGAGATAGCAATACAAATGATTGTCTTTACATCCTTGCTGGGTTCAGATCAACAAGGTGAAATTTATCAATCCTCATTTTAGCAGGCTAAAACATAAGCACCAACCTACCCAGTCACCCAGATTTTCTTAATGAAGAACAAGTATGATTCACAATGTGTTAGATATGAACCTTGCAGTGGAATGAATCACCTTCTACTGGTATCCCTTGCTGCAGAGAGAGCTTAAAAGATAAGACAATATCTGCCCTTTAAATGGCTGAAGCTACAGGAAGTGAATACCATGTTCAATTTGGGGGTCCATTTCTTTTAACTCAGTATAAGTACCAAGTACTTTACCACAGTAATTGGTATAAATACAAAAGATGATAGATAATACAAAAATCAACCGTCTCCTTTTTGCATTGTAGAGTTTTTTTTGAACATCTGATTCAAAATGGCTTTGACTTGTAATTAAAAATAAATAATTAAGGCCATAGCTTAAGAAATGCAGGATAAAAAAGAAAGACTGCAACTAAAAAATATATAGTTAAATGGTTTTTAAAAATAGAATAAAAGTAAAAGAAAGAAAAAAAAATAGAGGATTAGCTCTAATAGCTGTTGTAACTGCCAGGTATAGAAACTCCAGCCAAGCATCCTTCCTTTTGATCAGACCATATTGCAACAGAGAAAATGAATAGTATACCTAATGACTCTAGTTATTATTCTTCTACAACCAATTAGCGGTTTCTGTAGAGGAGGGCATTTGGTGAAGAGGTAACGTGGAGTTATTTCCTTAGTACAATCACATAACGAAATTTCATGCTACTCCAGTTAAAGTTCTGTTATTTTGAATTTGAATAACAAGCATATATTAATAATATGCAGTGACAATTGCCATTCTCTGGTGCCATCTCTGCACACAAATAAATGTTACTTCCTGATTGGAACAGTTAGTTTTCTGGCATAATAAATAGGGGATGTAAAGGAACTTCTGTGTATGAACATAAAAAGTCCAACAACATCCTGATGTATGTGTACCATTCTTTCAGAAAATAAATAAATAAATAAATTTTAAATAAATAAAAAAGAATGCCACATAAGAATGTGACAGAAAGCAATAAAGGGAGGCAGACAATGTGAAAATTTCTGCAACCAACTTCTCTTTAATGTTGTAATATTTTCCATTAACACAAGACAACTTTTCCTCATCCCCAATTTGAGTCTCTATCTCACACTTGGATTGCAGGTTTGAGTTTTCATGCAGATTGTAAACCCACAGTTTTTCAAAGAGCAAATATTAGATAAGTAGAAAAGAAAATTACAATAAATTGAATCATCCGTTTTATCTTTAGTCTTTTTATAAATCCTAATAGAATCTTTAATATGTGTATTAATAAAGCAAATGCTAAAATATTTATATTGCTAACTACTCTAACTGGAAATAAGTGGCTTAGTAGATATTATTTTGGTTGTAATTTCATTTAATGCAGCTGTACAGTCATGTCAATAGAGGAATTGAATTAGAATTTCTGCAGACAGTTTAAAACAAAAACAACAACAAAAAAAAAACCTTTTTCTCATACATTTATCCTTTGGGATAGTAAATTCCAGATATATTTAATGGGGTATTGATAATGTTTCAGATGAGAAGTCCCTGAATGGCAGATGACTTGAAGAAAAGGGATTCTTCTAAACCCTTTTTAGCACTTAAATTCATAATAGTGCTTTATGTAGCAGACTAAGCTCATTTTACGAAGACAGCAACTCTTGATATGATTTAATACAGCTATATGTGACAATTCATGATTACAACCTGTCCACCACAGTAAAAGACAATTAAAAATGTTTTTGTAAGTACATAAAAAAGAAAAGGAGGAATAGGTAGAATCTCCATCCTTTATTGGATGCAGGGGGAAACATAGTGATGAGAGATGAGGAAAAGTTTGAGGTACTTAATGACTTCTTTGTCTTGGTCTGTATTAGTAAGACTAATTCTTCTCCGGATACCCAGCCCACTGAGCTGGAAGATAAAGACAAGGAGCAGAATAAAGCCCTTATAATCCAAGGGGAAATTTTTAGTGTCCTCATAAACCACTTGAATACCCACAAATCTACAGGGACAAATGGGATCCTTCCAAGGGTGCTGAAGGAGCTGGCAGAAATACTCACCAAGCCACTTTCAAAAATGTATTAGCAGTCCTGGATAACCAAGGACTATCTAACTGGAAGCTGATGAACGTGATACCTATCTACACAAAGGGCAAGAAGGAGGATCCAGGGAATTAGAGGCATGTCAGTCTGACCTTGGTGACAGTGAAGATCATGGAGCAGATCATCTTGAGTGCCATCACACAACATGTACAGGGAAACCAGGTTATCAGATCCAATCAGTGTGGGTTTATGAAAGGGAGGTCTTGCTTGACTAATCTGATCTCCTTCTACAATTAGATGATTTGTTTAGTAGAGGAGGGAAAAGGCTGTGGATGTTGTTTACTTGGACATTAGCAAGGCATTTAATATTGTCTCCCAGAGAGTTCTCCTGAAGAAACTCTCTGCTCATGGTTTGGATGGATGTTTGTTGGGTAAAAAACTGTCTGGATGTCCAGGCCAAATGGTTGTTGTGAATAGAGTTAAATATGTTTGGTGACTGGTCACACAAACAGTGCTCCCCTGGGATCAGTACAGGGGCCAGTTTTGTTGAATATCTTTAACGGCGATATTGATGAGGGGATCAAGTTCACCTTCAGTAAGTTTGCAGATGTCACCAAGTTGGGTGGGAGTGTTGATCTCCTTAAGGATAGGAAGCCTCTCTATAAGGATCTGGATAGGTTGGATCAATGGGCCACATCCAATCACATGATATTCAACAAGACCAAGTGCCAGGTCCTGCACTTGGGTCACAGCAACGTTGTGCAGAGATCCAGGCGTGGGGAAGAATGGCTACAAAACTGGCTGGAAGAAAAGGACCTTGAGGTGCTGGTTGACAGATAGATGAACATGAACCAGCAGTATGCTCAGGTGACCAAGAAGGCCTATGGCATCCTGGCTTGTATCAGAAACAGTGTTGTCAGCAGGATTACGGAAGTGATTGTCCCTCTCTACTCAACACTGGTGAGACCACATCTTGTTCAGTTTTGGGGCCCTCACTACAAGAACACCAAGTTACTTGTGTAACTTGAATAAGTGTAGAGAAGAGTAATAAAGACGGTGAAAGGACTAAAAAATAAGATACATGAAGAGCAACTGAGGGAACTGGGGCTGTTTAGTCTGGAGAAAAGGAGGCTGAGGGGAGACCTCATTGTTCTCTATAACTACCTGAAAGGAGGTTGCAAGGTGGGTATTGGTCTTTTTATTTTTATTTTTTATTTTTTTTTTAATTTTTTTCCAGTGATAAGTGATAGGATGTGAGACAATGGAATCAAATTGCACCAGGGGAAGTTTAGACTGGATCTCAGGAAGGACTTGTTAATGGAAAGGTTGGTTAAGCATTGGAACAAGCTGCTCAGGGAAGTCATGGAGTTGCCATCCCTGAAGATACTTAAGAGATGTATGGATGTGTCACTTAGGGACATGGTTTAGCAGTGAACTTCTAGTGTTAGGTGGATGGTTGGACTTGGTGATCCTAAAGGTCTTTTCAAACCTAAATGATTCTGTGATTCTATAAAAAAAATACAGCATTTCAGAATCTAATCATGTACTTGCTGTTTCTGGAATCCAGGAGAGACATTTCTCTAATGTAGATTATACTTGGGTCAGTGATTACATTATTTCTTTAAGAGTCAGACTAAGAGGCATTAGGCATTTATTGAGGAAATATAGTCCTATGGAATCTTGTTAAATCAGAAACAGAGATTGCTAATGTTTAATTATTGCTTGTCTCAATTTTACTCACTTTTCAGAATCACATAGTAATGCAAGTATTTCCGTGTATGAATTTCTCATTTCACTGATATTTTAGACTTTCTCATACACACACAAAAAATATTGATTCCAACTTTCACAGTGCTGAATATTTAAAGAACTTCTTTTATTATATTAAAAACATATGAATTGGAATTACCTTCAAATGCGGATATGTTATCTTGAAGTACCATGCTAAAACCATGTTATACACATTTTCTATTGTTGCAAAAAGGAAACAGCAAATGATTTAATGTAAGTCTTGTTTTCTATTTGCACAATGGTAATTCTTAGGAGAACACTTCAGAAACAAGTAACTACATCAAAAAAGTTTGTGATTGAATGTAAGACAAGGCAAGAGGCAATAGATGTGTGCAGACTGGCAGGGAAGTACAAGGAAGAAGTGGTACAGTATTGGTCAGCAAGGTAGGCAGCAGGCTCAGCATCATGACTTTAAAAGCTTGATGTTGAAGAGATCAAACAAAAGTTCTGTGTAATTATTCAGTACCAGTTGGATCTTTGTACTAGAAAGTTCAATAGCCTGTGGCTTGAGAACATCAGTCTGTGGTAAAGATCTTAAAAATTCAGAAGACAAAAAAGAAATGCACCTTAAAAAGAAAATGTTCTTTTATCTACTTTCAGATCCTTTTGATTTTCCAAGTTTCATTTTCCCTTCCCAGCAGACTTCAGCTTGAATAAAGATGGAAATATATATATATGTGACTGATCCCAAGCTAACTAACAATGTGGCAGAAGATTTAGGAAGAAGATTTAGTAGGTTTTAAAATACTATACTATCAATTGTAAGAATTAAAGAATAATGAGTATTATTGGTTTCAGATTAATGTAGCACAAGCAAATAAATTTATCTGAAGTGCACTTATATGATGCAATTAATTTAATTAACATGCTATTAATCTATGACAGTTTAGGAACCTGTGTGCTGAGAATAATATGCCATCTATCTGAGCTTTCTTCTAAGGACAGAAAACCCACAGACTCAGAGTTATGTACACAATGATTTCATCTCAGACTATGTTTTGTCTGGTAACTTCAGTGCTTGAGGAACCTCCTCTTCCCAAGCAATAATGTCTTTAAAACTCTAATAAAAGAGTCTCTAAAAAGAGATTTATGAAGATTTGAGGACTCATTTAATTAGTTCCGTTCTGAGGGTTCACTTTTATATTTGTCACAATAAAGAGCTTGACCCGTCACCTCCAAACACGAATGACATTGAAATAAAGCACTTAAAGAGATATGTGGATTTCAGGGTAGATGTAATGGTCAAAGAAAAGCTTGCTGAAGCCAGTGGCAGTGGCAAGAACTCCAGACAACTGAGAACTACACTTTTATTTTTCTTTTTTACATTTTTTTTTCCAGGGTGAAGATTCAAAAACAATTATGAAATTAATAAAGGTCATCATGTCTATACATCCTGGATCATGTGAACTAATATCCAAACGTGTTCCAGCTGGCTTGGAATTTATTTAGAAAGTGAGTTTTCATATAAAAGCTTTAAGGATTGTGTGATGACTTGCTACAAAGTTTCTCTCTGATTACTATTCAGCACCCTAAAAAGATCAAATTTCTTTAGCTATATTCAGTGATGATGATCAGCACATATGTGACTTAATTTTAGACAGCATCTTCTGGCTTATTTCTACATTATTGCACGTCCCAGTTATTTCAAAAAATAATGACACTGAAGTTAATTAGCTTGGGGGTTGAGTATCAGTAATGCTGGTCATACTACCAGGCAAATATATTCTCAATGTAATGTGCCTGCTGCATTTTTCTTGTTTCTATACACATTTTCTCTAATTAAATACAAGGGTTAAGTATTGCTATTATCCAGATGAAAAAGGTCATAGGTGAAGAAATATGGCTGATGAGATGTTGCTCTACTGATGAGCATTTCATGTGCTACTATGGTTTGTTCTCTAAAGAAAGATGTTTCTGCAGTTGACTACTAGGAAAAAAAAAGGGGGGGGAGTGGGCTGGCGCAGAATCCTGCTACTTTTTAATGGTAGGGTTTTTTATTTTGTTTAATTTTAGATAAAGAGAGCTTTCAAGGCAAGTTCTAGTACAAGATTTAAGTACTAGAAGAAAGTAAGTTTGGGCTGCTGAGGGGAAATTGTGATTGTAAAGTCCTGACTCACCTCCTGAGCTGGAGACAACTAATCTCTATAAGCTTCTCAACTTTTGATGTTAAATCTCTTCAGTACCTATTAAGTCACTGCACATGCCCAGAACTGTCTTGTATTTGGCAGGCTTACATAGTTCAGCACTTAGATCATGTCTGAGCTCAGTTTAGATTGAGAAACTAAGGGAGTGAATCACCCCAAGAGCTTAATCCAGTAAAAACACTTCCAGAGGACATAGAACATGGCAGGACCACTCTCTTCAAACACGGCAAATCTAAAGTAAGTCAATTTTAGACCACAGATGGAGAAAAGATATGAAAAGTGCTTCCCATGTTTCCCATGTAGTATGTTGAATACTAGAGTGTATGTATGTAAGCTGCATGTAAGTTTACTGTTTACTTAGTGCACCCACTGAGCAGGTTGGACTCCCGTGTTCGGTCCCACCCTTTTACTGAAATCTCTGATCTGCATCTTCCACCTTCAAAGTGCATGTCCTAGTCACCAGGCTATAGTCTCCTGAAGTGTAGGAAGACAGTCTGCATCTCTTTTGAAGATGTTCCCAGTTGAATAAGAGTTCAGGCTTCATTGGACCAGAGAGGAGGCACAGAGTGAATTTGAATTTGTAGTCTGGTGGGTAGGCTGCCTTGGAAGACTTTTAATCTTGCTTGTGCTACCTGGACTACTTTGGCATTTATACATATATATATATACATATATATTTAAATTAAATATTACTTTTTTTTTATTATTTTCCTTAGGGCTTTTAATACCTCAGGATCACATGGTGTATTCCTTCCTTGTGTACCTCTACTACAGATATATCAGGAAATAATTTTGTAGTTGTTCATAACACACAAAACAAAATAGAATCTAGTTAACATTACAAAGGTCCTAGGCATCTAACCCATCATGTTATTTGATATCAAAGGAAACCCATTTACTACATATCAATTTTGGTCAAGTGATATTCTGGCACCTACAGAGAGACAACTCTAATTTAATTAAAATCCAGTTAAAATGAAATAATCTGCAAAGAAGTTCCTCAGTTTCTCAGATTCTCTGCATAGTACCTGCACATGAAAATGTGGATCCATTGTAGTCAAAACATATAAAAAAGTTGATAAAAATATAAATTAATACTCTTAGCACTCTTAGCTATAGGCCAACTGATCTATAATTCACAGCTTAATTATAGCATAGACTAATTATGTGCTTAGCTTTAAAGCCTTTAATAGAGAAAATCATTTCTTTAAATACATCTAATTAGGTAAAGTATATGTTCTGGTTTAGCCACAGTTGGCACCACAATGAAAAATGCAGAAGAAAAATAGCTTTATCTTCTTGTATTCCTGAACTAGGTAGCTTGCTGTCCAAAATTATAGCAGTGTTATAGACTACACTAAGTTGCACTCAGGAGTTAAGAGCCTTTGAAACCTGTATGCAGGAAAATGTACATATATCTGAAAATAGCCATAAAGCTCTGAATGTATATTTGTATCTCCAGTTCTGACAACTGTTGTGAAGCCACAGAAATATGTATTTTAGAACTACTATAATGTTTGGGCTTTTGTTGTTTGTTGTTGTTGTTGTTTGCTTGTTTGTTTGTTTCTTTTCCTGGAGGATAGAAAAGGTATTTATTCCTTGCAAAGAATAAGTAACATTTATCTACAATCATCTGGGAAAGCTCAGTTTCTTTCAGATAGTCATAACTAGAAGTGTAGAGTGTCACAGAAATGAAAATAACTCATAAAATCAATTCAGGCATAGCCCTGACATAAAAGGGTTTAATACCCACTGCAAATTAATGCCATAGAAAATTATTTATTTATTTATTTATTTATCTTTAGATAACACCTATAAGATCATTGCACACCTGGCTATATACAAATTGGAGACTTAATGTTTTCGCCTGTAAGCAACTTAGAATGTGACTTACATGTGGATCCTTTTGGATTTATTTGAACTTCTTTGCTCATTTTTATATACACAGAAGTCATGCTCATTCTTCTAGTAGGTCAGGAGAAAAATCTTCCTTAAGCAAAACAATGGCGTTAACAGCCACATGAAATCGAGTTATGAATTATGCATCTTGTATTTTCTATCCTTTCTTAGTCTTAGTGAATTTGCCACTTGGCTTTTCACAGTGAGTTTTGTTACTTATAAGTCATAACTCAGACTCCAAAACTCCTGACATAAGTGGATCTTGTTCATAACTTGTCTGAGACCTTGAAACATTTATTTTCAAGCTATCAGAAGTCCATGTAATTAAGTTACCTCTAATGACCAAGAATAGGAATGAATCAATTACAAATGCTTTTAGGCTTACAGTAGACAGAAGGGAAAGCAAGAAAAGATAGGGAAAATCACAGCAAGGTGATGTCCAATATTGCAATGCTTATTTCCTTTACCTCTACCATTTGCATCCATTGGTTTTACCTTATATTTCAGCTTGCCTGATAGGAAACATCTGGAATAGCTGTACAAGAATACTTTTTTCTAACCTAATTCAACAGGACAGAGCAGAGAAAGTATGAAGTTTATTCAAAGGTAAGAAATGATTTCCATCTAAGTAGAGATTAAATAGGATTCCCCACTTTGTAAAATATGTAATGGAGAAAGTTAAGGCAGAAGTCTATCAAATCACTAGGTCTGTGGAGAGGATGACTCGAATGGGATAATTTTGCTCAAAAAAAAGGAAGCCAATCATTTCATTAAGTGTTTCTGTAGCTGTATTAGAAGTAGCAATCTCAAAGAAGCTATTTATGAAAGAAAGAAACTTGGAATGAACTGGAATGTTGTTACAGGTTATAATAGACATAATAAATATGTGGATTCAAAATCGGTCTGGACAACTTAGGTGGGTTTAACTTCCAACTTTGAAAGTACCTGTATGGCTGATTAGAAAGAGCTGCAAGTAAGAACCACTCTATACATGACTATTTTTCTGTATTTTCCCTAACAGTTCACCAGTGGTCACTGGTCAGAACAAAACAGTTGTCAAAATTGGCTGATTCATTCTGTCAGCTTCTTACAGCATGGCTTCCTCATGGCAAAAATGTGTTCTTGGTTAAAACTGACTTTATTTGGGAAAGTTGCTTCTGTATGGACAGCTTCCAATAACAAGCTTTTTAGGGGAGTCTTTTTTCAATGTGCTCTCAGCAGAGGCACAGTATATGGTTGTGTTCCCAGACACTACTGATATGCACAAAAAAATAATAATAAAGTTTATAGATAGACTATTGACCCCAATAAATTTGGAGGGAAAGTTTCTTTCTTTGTAATGGTTTTATCATTAGTGTATTATTACCCAAATTTTAGGTCTAAATTAATCTGAGTAGAATATACAGAATGACAGCTGCCTGATCAACAAGTCCAAAAAGAGAAACAAAGAAAATTCAAAGTATTCTGAAAGTTATATTCCATATCTCTGTTACTTAGCAAATAACAAGTGAAGCCTTATGACAAGTACCCCACTTGTTTTTCCCACGCCATATGTCAACAGTGGAAGTAAATGAGAAAAATAATATCCCCTTGTTTGATTGACATGCATTTTTAAATTCCTTGTCAAAAGTGCATAATTATTTAAGTAGCATAAATGTGCCAGTCCCAAGTTTAAAAGTAATTTGGAGACTAACAAGTTGTAGTGTATGTGTGTCTATTTGATGTAAAGAGAGTTTGTAAAATAATAGGAAAGTAAATTTAGGAAAAGGGAAAAGCTTGCTAACCTGACCTTCTTTGCCTTTAAATTACTATAGGTGATACTGAGAACACTAAAAAAAAAAAAAAAAAGGTGGCAATTATTTACTATTACAAGGTTCTGTTATAAGGTTTTATTTTTTTATTTTTTTATTTTACCTACAGATATGGTACATTTTAATGATTTGGCTTTATATTTTTGCAAGAATATTCAGCAGCAGCAGCAGCAATCTGCTACTCATGAAAAAAAGAAAAAGAAAATGTTATGACAATGTTGAAAAAATACTCATGTACCTGAAAAGTGTTTTATGCTTTATGATTCTGGTTTGTTTTTTGTTTATGCTTATGTTTATGTTTATGTTTTGTTGTTGTTGTTATTTGGTTGTTGGTGTGTTATTTTGTTGTTATTGTTGTTGTTGTTTTGGTTTTTGTTCAGCCTGGAGGCTGATTGAGCTGTGCTTTGAATAAGAAGGGGCCACACATTTAGGCAAGTGTGAAGCTCCCCTGAAAATTTCTGATATATCTCTGGCATATCTTACAGTCTTTTCTGTGACATGTGGCACGGGAATATGAGTAAACTGCACAAATAACTGTAACACCATCTTTTCTTAAAGACTGAGAATTTCACCCTGAACTATTAACATTTTCTATTCTAACATGTAATTTTAAAGTTTTTCTTTCCCTGTAGCTTTCAAGTAATGATGTAACTTAGGATTCGGTTAGGATACCATGAAATTATCCCTGTTATGAAAAGGATTAATAGTAGAGTTCTCCTTAGGAGACAATTTCTGCAAAACAGTAGCATTTCAACAGCTACCCCACTGAATTTGCTTGGAGAATCTTCCATTACTGCACAAGACCACACAAGTGAAAAACTATAAATTGTAGCTGCTTCTATATATAAAATTTCATAGGTGTTGCAGTTAAAATTGCTTTTTATGCAATTTTAATTTCTCATGTTGTGAAATGACAAGGTTCATAGCTGTATAGTGCTAAAGAATAGAAATGCTTATAGTTATTTTCAGACATAGTGGGTGCTTTACAGCTCTCAGAATCTGGAACTTTCAGAAATATTTTTTCCACTTCATGTTATATAAGATATAAACTGTAAAATGCTGTACAAATTTTATTAATGTAAAAAAAAATAATAATAAAAAAAATGATTAGGCACTAAGAAAGATTGAATAAAATTTGGATTTTGCTTTATGCTATTTCTCAACTGCAGTAACTTCGGCTGGAATAATCTCTCTTGCTTGAAACAAACCTTAACTTATTCTCCTTTCTTATTTTTTATGACTAGTGATTCCTATTGATCATTACTGTACTGATAGTACAATTTTCTACATCATTATTTCTACCAAAGGTTTCCTACACATGGACTGGAGTGCAATTTAAATTGCTAGTTTGGAGAGGTTTTTTTTGTTTGTTTGTTTGTTTGTTCTTCTTTGTATTTAATGAGATAAGGAATCCAATACTAATATCTCCTAAACCATTTTTATTTCTACAGTTTCCAAACTATGAGTCAATGTATAGCATTGAAAGCTTACTGTTGAAAGCTTTGAAGCAGTTCATGTAGAAATCTAAATCTGCAGTCTATGAATTATTTACTAGAACTTTTTTAAAAAAAAAATCTTTTGTGACACAGTGACTTGTAAAGCAAATAGAACCACCTTCTGTTCTAATTATGCCTCTAAATGAAATTTTAAAGAGCTAAGACAGAGAGGAAAATGATACATTGATAAACTATTCCCAAATCTGAAGTAAAAGCTCTTTTGCTTTATGTCTTCCACAATGGCAAAGGCACCTTGCAAATATAAATGCTGTGCTATCTACTGGTAGGACTGAGTAAGGCTAAGAGCTAGTTATAAAGATCTGAAATAGCCATTTGTAGCTGTTAGGTAGAAGCTCAAGTGTTCCTCTTTCAGACTCTGTTTTGTAAAAATGCCTTTAAATGCCTTTAATGGAACAGGACACTCTCTCAGAAGCAAGGTGAGAGCAGAAAACCTGGGGAGAAGGCACTCAGCAAGGATACAGTTGCCTACCCTTTCTTTTCTGTCATTCTTATTTAAGGGATGTTCAAGATTTCTTTAGGAAGTTAATTTGAGAAAGAAGATGGTTCAGAGTCAAATGATTCTCGTATCTCCTGTTTCATTGGTGCTTCAGTGGAGGGACAGAATACGTAAGGCAAATGTAAGGCAAATGCATTCCAGTTTCTTCTCTTAAGCAAGATGACCAGAATGACATCCCCCTACCTGCCCCCCCTCGCCCCCCCCCGATTCTTCCATGGCTAAATATGAAGTAATGGAGTATTTGAACTGCTTTTGAAGTGAGTAAGGTTTTAGTCTTGTGTGTTTGACATCAAATAACTGGATTTATTCTATCTTATTTACTTTATTCTCTGATTCTCTGATCTGGTCTTAACACTAACTAGGGTTCTGTCTAATTTGATTTCTCGATCATTTTCACATGCAGAGTTCTGTATCAAGCCGCTGGATGATTAGCTAACCATTCAATAAATTTCAGAAAGCATACAGAAGTCATCTTCTAGTGGCTAGGGTGCCACAAAATCATCTGTATTTTTCAGAAGTTTTGTTTGTTTGTTTGTCTGTGAATACAAAATAGATATTTTATATTTTGTTGTTTTTTTGCTTTTTTTCTGTAAGGACCCAAAAGAATATTTAATATTTGATTTTGAATTTCCTGATAAAAATGGGTATGAAAGAAAACCACTTACCACTTACCTTACCGCTTACCTTTCAGTTTACCTCAAGTAGGAAGTCAGCTATCTTTCAGCTGGAGAATGAGAAAACAATATTCCTCTTTTTATTTCACATTTCTTTCTCTTTACTCCCTTTAAGTGAAGGTCCTAAGTGAAAATAGTTTTCATAAACACCTCTTCCTGCCACAAGATTTTTCTTTCTAAGTTTGACTTTTGCATAGCCTGAAAAATGTTTATCCTCACAGAAAATTAGAATGGATCATAATTTGATCTGTCATATTTAATATGTAGTTTTTCATGGCTGTCACTCAAAGTAAGAAGTCTTTATGCACTACAAAGCTGTCTCCTTTTTTTTTTTTTTTTTTTTTTAAATGGACAAAGTCTCCTTTTTTAAAGGAAAATAACTTTTTGTCAGTGATTAAGATATCCTAATTCCAAATAATCTTATTTTAAAGTTCTACCCTAGACTCTTGTGAACTTCAACAGAAGTTTTGAATAAGTACTTTAAGGTACAGCATGAAATACAGGTGTTTGACATGTTTGTCAATGTCTACTCAGGATTCTTATTTTAGTTACTAATTTATGGACCTTTAAACAAGAATTGGAAAGACAGCCTTACTTTTATTATTAATTATTTTTATTAAAAGAACAGAAATATTTTTTCTTTCTTTTTCCACATGATAATTGACTGTAATAGGAAATAAACATCTTAAGTCTCCCTTGATATAAAATACAATTTGAAAGTTAAGTGATCATTGATGTGCCATTACAAAAAGATGTGTGAGTATTGTATTTAAGGAGAGGTTAAAAGGTCAATTGCTTTTATTGTCTATTTTAAGTATTCTCTTTCAGTTTACCTGATAGGAAGAACAGCTCGGTGGAACAGTTAAAAGCAAGTTCAAGAAGACAAAGAGAGTTTGTAAAGACCAAAATTCAGAAAGACTCTTGAATGGAAATGTCTTTGGCTGCTCAGAGTAATGCTACAGTGGCCAAACATACAAGCGTAGATCACCTAACCTAAGATAAACAGCAATAAAAGTATTAATAATAAAACAATATTATGATTAGAGAAAAAGTGTGAGTAAAAATTTAGAGTGCTGTATTTGTATAAGTAATTTAGTTCTTATATATATGACACAAAATAAGTCTGAATGCACTGCATCACTCAGATCTGGCTAAAAAACAGCAAATATTTCAACAGCTGTAAGTTCCTCACTGGCACTATATGTTAAATTGTCAATAGCATTAGCTACGATTCTGTTCTGCTGGAAAGTGTCCTTCTTATTCTTTGAGGTTCATGGAAACCATACTTTTTCCTTTTCTTTTTTTTTTTTTTTTTTTTTTTAGGAAAAATCTTTAGGAAAATCTAGCTATTCTCTTAAAAGGTAATTATAACGAAGCCTCTGACACAAGACAAAGCTTCTTGCAATGCCTTCCTTGCTAGAAGTGAAAACTAAGGCCAAATATTTTGACATAGTTCATACTTTTTGCTTTATACAATCTCAGAATGCTCTGAAAAAAATGCTTATATTAATATTCAAGTGTGCCTTCCAAAAACAGGTCTGAAATGACAAGACAATGGAAACTGACAAGTCAAGTATATAGTGCTATTATCCATGCTACTATATAAAAATCCATCAAAATGTTGGACATTTAATGGAGCAGGAATCGTCCATAGGAATAACTTAGTATTAAAATGTCTTGCTCAGTTATCTGCTAAACAAACACATTAGTAGAAACATAGACAGGAAGAAGGGTGCAATTGTTGCAATTAATTTTTTTTTGCTTAACAGTCTAGAATAATTTTCCATGCACTTCCTTCCATGTCTAAAGAAATAAAGCTACTTTACGAGTCAACAAATTTATAGCTGTTTTTCCCACAGACATTTCTAAAGTCAAATCTAAAGTCAAACATGGCAGGACCTTGAACAACACTCAAATAGATAATTGATCTGGAAATAAGGGGATTGCAAACTGAATCTACAGCTATATAAAAGGTGTAAAACTGTTCACAGACTGGAACGGAATTAAATTCAGCATATTCCATCCACCTGTATGAAACTTCTAGCTCCCAATGCATTTGAAAAACCAGAAATGTATGCGGTGCTTATCATCAACTATTGCAGACTTCCACATGGTATTTTTCAGACAAATTTTCTTAATTGCTTGCAACACTAATTAAACAGTAACTTGAAAATCATATTACATTGGCAGCTGGATTAATATTTCAGTTAAAATAATTAGCCTCTTCCTGTTCATGAATGGTTTGAACACCACTGACTTCAGCATGTGTGTCTAATTCAGGAATATTTGCCATGTGGTTATGCTAACATATTTCAATTTATGGTTGGAGGAGTTAGTCACATCTGTCATGTGTGCTGTGCTATCTCTAATAATAATGGTCTAGGGAGGCCAAAAATAAAAGGTTTCTGTTTTTTTGTTTGTTTGTTTGTTTGTTTCCTTTTTTTTTCTGATAAATATCACTGTGCACTTAATAAAATTATTATAGATAAATAAACATTGTTATCTGGAACATACTTCATCTGCATTATCTAAATATCACTTATGTATATAGAAAGAAAGCATTAAATGCAAAGACATGACTAAAATCAGTGGTGTGCAATGCAATATGTACAAGACGCATAGCTATGCATCTGTTGTTCCCTGCAGATGTAACACCTGAGGCAATGTTTTCACTCAGCTGGGAGAGAATAGTTTTAAAATCCTTCTGGGAATAAGAAATTCTGTTCAAAGAGAGCCTGTTCTGTGTAAAACAAATAAACTAAGCATATGTAACTTAAAAATGTTAGGATGATTCCTTGAAATAATAGCTGTGGTTCTATCCCTTGCTGCTCTATGCTAGATACTCTAATTTATGTAGATTAATAGCATTGAGAATAAAAGGGACTGATTTCACAGTCTACTTGGATCCTTTATTTGACTTCAAACAAATTACCTACCATCTCTTAGGTACTCAGAAGTTAAATATTTTCCAAAATCTGTGTTGAGTAAACCTGTATGACTCAACCTCTTAGAAATTTTAAAGTAGAAACTTTGATCCACATCTGGCAGTAGTTTTACCTTCATACAGATAAGCTGGTATTTAAAAAAATCACCAAAGATGTTGTAAACTTGATGCCGCCTGAGAATACCTGAATCC
The DNA here is from genome assembly GCA_011074415.1 of Stictonetta naevosa. Taxonomy (NCBI): domain Eukaryota; kingdom Metazoa; phylum Chordata; class Aves; order Anseriformes; family Anatidae; genus Stictonetta; species Stictonetta naevosa. The sequence continues at coordinate 49,720,405 of CM021697.1, forward strand.
TCTTATATCAAGAGAATACCAGTAAGCACTGAGAGGATTTCAGACTTTCTAGTTCAACCTATCAATTCAATATAAGCTTTTTTTTTTTTTTTTTTTTTTTCTTTTTTTTTAACAGGTTCTGAAATGCAGTTCTTTCCCCATTCAGAAGAACATCCCACCCACTCATTCTCATGCTTCCCTTGTTTCTCTCTCTTCAGCCTCATTATGTAAAATAATGATAGAATATACAATGGAATGACTTTACAAATAATTATTGAATATAAGAATCTTCATATATCTAATAGCTAGTTAAGGCACTGTCCAGAAGGATAGAAATGTGGAATTGGGTTCTTTCACCAAGCTGTAGGAATCTTTGGCCTCCTCACCTCTTCAGAGCTCTTTAAACTACACTTTTCTCATTTACAGGAGACAGTCTTTTTTAACAGGGCAAAGGAAAACGTCCCCAGAAGCTCTTCAACTGATTATAGTTCTGAATCTAAAGAGAAATGAGTTTCCCAGTTCCATTGGCATTCATTGTTCACTAGGTGAAGAAGCTCCCTCTTCAGTAAGCTAGTCAGTGTGGAATCCACCTTTGCACCTCAAACTATTCATCACGGTATAGAGATACCTCATACAAGGTTCTACAGGCAGCTCAGTGCAATGATACCATCCACATACTACACCAGGCAGCCCTTTAGTACCTATATCTTTCATGTAAATGTAGCTATTAGTCTAGCTAGATTAATTTTGTTCCACCTGAGCTGTGCCTTTTCTTCTGAATATGTGTCTTTTCTCTGTTCTCTCCCTCCACTGGCTACAGAGGAAACCTACAATGTGATAATACTTTTAAACAAAATGCTTTAGTTAGACTTCTTAAATTTAGTGAGATGAAGCATGGCCACTGTAGTTTGTACAAGCAGGATACCACAGAACTTTATATGGGGTGGCTGTGAGGGTTTTATGTAAGCCTGGAACAGTGTCATGAGATAAAATTGTACTATGAGATGCTTTGTGAAGGGAATATAATCCATGCTAATAAGAGATTTCATTTATAATTTAAATCAAGCATAAGTTCAGCTTTTGCTTTCATTAGGTTTTATGTGGAGAAAAAGCAGCTAAGTGGAAATGTTTGTGGAAGCAGGTAATCTTTAGAGCTGATAGAATAATAGTCATCCTTTGCCAGGAAGCCATTAGAAACCAAAATACCCTGGATTGCTCACATAGACTGAATCAGAATGAAAAAAAAAATAATAATAATTAAAAAATCCCCATAGGCCTGTGTTTTGTGTTTTACTTGTTCGTTATGAACCCAGTAAGACAGTAAGAAAGGCACTCAGACTCTGTAAGCTATCACTTAAGATAATACTTACTAGATTTAAAACTACAAGAAAATAATAGCACTGATAAATCTTATTCCCCTTTAGATGCTGGGAGCCTTGAGTGCCATAGAATCAACAGGATATAGTAAAGTTACCACTTGTCTATTTGAATACAGTTTCTTTCCCTGCTCTTCCCTGCAATCTGGTGAGTTAGTTCATGTTTTCACTTTTGTCCATTTTTATGTTATGATATATTTAGTTAGCATGATTTGAAAACTCTTAAGTAATTAAAATTATCCTTGAAAAATAAAAAGAACAAACACAATAGTTAAAACTAAAATATAAGACTTAAGATCTAAATGAGTAGACTCTTGGAGTCATTCCGTTTACTATGGCTCATCAGAGAATGTAAAAGTGCATGGAATGAGACACTACTATATCTGCCTGATTTTTTTTAATTATTATTTTTATTTATCATTATTATTGATTGTTGTCATTTAAAAATTCTCTGTACAGTTTCAGCACAGTTTATTCTTACTCACTGCTCACATAATGAGGTAAAGCTGTTCCTTATTTGGAAGGCAATTACAGTATAAACAAGTATAGCTATTTTCTAGGTTGTTAGACATAGGTAGGTGAGTGAAATACCAATTGCAAAGGGTTAAACAGGGGAAGTTCACTGATATATGAAATAAAGACTACTCTGACAGGTATGTATTTTTGTAAGTTTGTTGAACAATGGAATGCTTTTCAGTCACATTGTTTTGGTGAGCAGTTTTACCTGGGGGAACTAGCGAGTTCAAATATAATGCTTTCTTAACATAAAACATCAGATCTTTCATACAATCATATAAATCATATAAAATTCCATCCACCATTTGTATGCCATACATTTTTTCTGTGATGTTTTCCTCTCTATATTCCAAAGTCACCTGAAATTAGAAATAGCCTTGTATCTCAAAATAACTAAAACCAAATCAGGTATTGTAAATATTTTGTACATAATTAATCCTTAAGTCCTCAGCAGTAAAGAAAATTGAATTTTGGTCTTTGAAAATATATCCACTTCAGATGTGTGTTATATAAGTTGTAGAACTATAACTCAGAGGAAACAGAAGTATCTAAATTTTGTGATTACATATATCTTAATATAGTATGATACTAATTATCTATGTTTGAAAATACATTTAGGGTAATAACCAAAGACCAAAGTGGAATTTATATGCTTATAAAGAAATAAATCTACTGAAGGGATGGTTATAAAATATCTATGCCTACTCATACAGCAGTAACATAACTGAGTTACAATTTTTTTAAATTCATTGACTCATCAGTAAGAAGCAATAACTTTTCTTAGGTTCATATGTTTTCTTCCTACCACTTCTGGATTAGACTTGAAACCCTGTCTGCTCCTCTATTTCCTCCAGGAAAAAAAAAAAATATATATATATATAATTGTGCAGCTGAAGACTAGGAGGAGGGGTGCAGTTTCAGGATTTCACCAGTGAGCTGGTGAAGTTGGTGGAAAGACCCAAAATTCACCTCTCAAATAATTCATTTCTAATAAATTATGTATTTTGGACCTACTGGAAAAAGGAAATAGATTATAGATCAGTTTCCTTCTCCCAAGACTTCTTAGTTCTTCATTTCATACGAAGCTCTGGAGAAACATTAGATGTGGGAAATCTCAGAAAAGGGTTATTTTCCATAAATAAGGGTTATTTTACCACTTTAAAACTCATGCAGGAAACAGTCTAACATCGTAATAGCTCTGCTGTCTTCCAAATTGTCATCTCTGCTGTCGTCTTCATTGTTGTTTCAATGTCTTTTTTTCTCAAAGAATCTAGGCCTTAATGTTTCTTATAGAGCTTGACTTACTCTAAAACACTAAATGCCCATCTAAAATTCAAAAGCTTGCCCAAAATGACTAAGATTTGGTCAAAATATATCTCAAATAAAAACAGCTATGTTTGGAATAAAACTATCGCCACTCAAAATTTGTGGCTCTGACCTGGCAGCACAAACAATTTTAAATCAAGAAACTATTTACTGTCAGATACATTGAGGAAAAAACAAACAAACAACAACAACAACAACAAAACAGGTGCTACTTGAAAGGTAGAGTGAGTACTTGTTTCTTACCAGTAGAGCCTATTCTTACTCCCACTGAAGTCACAAGCTAATTCATACTGATGTTAATGTATATAAATTTGACAAATATTTGCACAAAAAAAAAAAATAATGGCCATTAATAAAGTAAAACAAACCAATACATGAGGACAGCTCATGCATTTGGTCAATAATAATTAAGCTAATGGAAATGAAAATAGCAATAACATGAATGGAATTATTGGAATTTATATTTTCAATAAACCAATATCAACTTGATACTGATTCCAAGTATCTAGTCATTCAAGTTAATTAATATGCAAGTTCACACTGACATTCTTCACCAATGCTGTTGAATTTTAATTATTTTGAGCCATGCACATGTTAGAATGGTTTTATTTCCCAATGTGGAAATACTGGGGAGGAACAGAAGAGAAATACTGGTAACTTATCCATGATGTCCCAGACTCGCCCTCCTAGATGTTATAGTTTTAATGTCCCCATAAATAGTTAATTAGCCTTTATACATTTTGCCAATTTACTAAAATATTCATTGTCAGTGGAGGAATTATGGTGTTGAAGTGTTTTGATGAAATATAACTAGACCTTTCCACTTTGATGGCTGAAAACCATCCTACATACTATAGCAATAATTTACAAGCAATATAGACAACATGTTTCCATATTTACTGATATGGCTTATATGCAAACTGTGCACCTTATTTATGCATATCTCTCCAACAGGAAAAAAGTCTTTACAGTAGGGTTATTTTTTATTATTATTTTTGTTTTCTTATTTTATTTTCCCCAAGATTTTCTTCCTTTCACTTTACATAAAATTATTTTTTTTCAAATCATTGCAAGAGCAATTTAGAAGATAAGTAGTGATAATTTACTTTAATTACTGTTAGAAATTATTCCAGAGTTAACTACTTTCTTGGTGAAGTTCTGTAGGTTGCTACAGCTATAGTGATTGTTTTGATATCAGGCCTTTTGATGTCATCTTGTCTTCCTTACTCCATTGGGCCCATTTCTCCACTGCATCAAAACCAAAATTTGGGCAATGAAGTTAGAAATACAAATATTTCCTTTATTTGTTCTTCCTTAAAATAAAAATTGTAATATTTGGCAGGGAACTAAATGGTGTTAATATTTCTTCACAACAGAATACTCATCACATCTGAACTACATTTTTTTTTTTTTAATAATAAGAAAAGAAAACATAATGAAAATACAAAGCACATGCTCGTAATCAAACTGTAAGCCAACGCGAGAAGCATGCAGGATGTGAAATGTTCTTCTGTTTAATAGGACAGTGGAAGAAACAAAATATATTTTCAAATTAACTTGAATGTTGCTTGTTTGTTTTTAATATTGGGGAATTCAGGGCCTACTTGAAAAATTCTGTGATTATTTTCTTATAACTTAGAAAATGCTGCATTAATGTTGCTGGTATAGGGCTACATTACTGTCAACATTATAACTGCTTATCTAGGTATTGTTGATATGCTAATGACTATGTCATTACCCATATGAAACAACAAACAGTAAAACTTAAGCAAACATTTTAAATAAAATTTGATGATAATATTTGATGGTAATGGGGGACGCTGAGAAGGCAGGAGATACTGAATGCCTTCTTTGCTTCGGTCTTTGATTCAGACTCTCTCCCAGGACCCCTGGACCCTGGAGGGAGGAGAAAGAGTCTGAAATGGAGAGCTCCCCTCTGATTGAGGAGGGTGTGGTTCAGGAGAATCTGAGCGGGATCAACACACAAAAATCCATGGGCCCTGATGGGATGCATCCACATGTGCTGAGGGAGCTGGCAGAGGTGATCGCCAAACCACTCTCTATCATCTTTGAAAAGTCCTGGAGAATAGGAGAGATGCCTGAAGACTGGAGGATAGCCAATGTTACTCGAGTCTTCAATAAGGGCAAGAAGGAGGATCCGGGAAACTACAGGACAGTCAGTCTCACCTCTGTCCCTGGAGAGGTGTTGGAACAGCTTGTTCTGGATACCATCTCCAAGCAATTGGAAGAGAAGAAGGTTATGAGGAGTATTCAGCATGGATTCTCCAGGGCGAAATCATGCTCAACCAACCTCACTGCTTTCTATGATGGCATCACCAGCTGGGTAGATGGGAGGAGAGCAGTGGATGTCATCTACCTTGACTTCAGCAAGGCTTTTGGTACTGTCTCCCATGACATCCTGCTAGCAAAGCTGAGAAAGTGTGGAATAGATGCGTGGACAGTAAGGTGGGTTGAGAACTGGCTGACTGGCCGAGCTCAGAGTGTGTTGATCAGCAGTGCAGAGTCCGGCTGAAGACCTGTGATTAGGGGTGTTCCCCAGGGGTCGGTGTTGGGTCCAGTCTTGTTCAACATCTTCATCGACGACCTTGATGAGGGACCAGTGTCCACCTTCAGCAAGTACACTGATGATACAAAGCTGGGAGGAGTGGCTGACATGCCAGAAGGCTGTGCTGCCATTCAGCAAGACCTGGACAGGTTTGAAAGCTGGGCAGGAAGAAACCAAATGAGGTTTAACAAAAGCAAGTGTAGAATCTTGCACCTGGGAAGGAACAACTGTATGTATCAGTACAGTTTGGGGGATGACCTGCTGGAGAGGAGCTCTGTGGAGAAGTACCTGGGGGTCTTGGTGGATGACAGGCTGGCCATGAGCCAGCAGTGTGCCCTGGTAGCCAAGAGGGCCAATGGGATCCTGGTGTGCATTAAAAGGAGCATGGCAAGCAGGTCAAGGGAGGTGATCCTCCCCCTCTACTCTGCCCTGGTCAGGCCTCACCTAGAGTACTGTATCCAGTTCTGCGCTCCCCACTGCAAAAAAGACAGGGATCTCCTGGAAAGAGTCCAGCAGAGGGCCACAAAGATGATACGGGGCCTGAAGCATCTCTCCTATGAAGAAAGACTGAGAGACCTGGGTCTCTTCAGCCTTGAGAAAAGAAGACTTAGGGGGGATCTTATCAATGTTTATAAATACCTGAAATGTGGGAAACAAAGGGATATGGCCAACCTCTTTTCGGTGGTTTGTGGAGATAGGACAAGGGGCAATAGCCACAAAATGGAGCACAGGAAGTTCTAAACCATTATGAGGATGATCTTCTTCACAGTAAGGGTGACAGAGCACTGGAACAGGTTGCCCCGGGAGGTTGTGGAGTCTCTTTCTCTGGAGATATTTAAGACCCATCTGGACACCTACCTGGGCAACCTCCTATGAGGAACCTGCTTTGGCAGGGGTTTGGACCCGATGATCTCTCGAGGTCCCTTCCAACCCTTACAATTCTGTGATTCTGTGATGAACCTCATATCATGGTGATGTAATAAGATATATTCATTTTTAAATTTCAGAAATAAAAGGGGAGAGATAACTGGTGGGTGTAGTGAGTTTATGTGGTAAGGTTTAGGTAGCAGGGGTCACACAATGCATCAGTTTAGGAAGGATGGCATCCCGTGGGAGGGACCTCATGTTGGAGCAGGGGAAGAGAGTGACCAAGAAGGAGTGGTGGAGGTGAAGTGTTATAGACTGACCACAACCTCCACTCTCCCATTGCCCTGCGCTGCTGAGGGAGAGGAGGTGGAAGAGGGTGGATTGGTGGAAGGTGTTTTTGATTTCTTTCCTTTATTTCTCACTTCTCTAGCTAGTAATAGGCAATAAATCTTACTGTCTCCCTACTCTGATTCTGTTTTGCCCATCACAATAATTGTTGAGCGATCTCCCCATCCTTATCTCAACCCTTGAGCCCTTTGCATAGTATCTTCTCCCCCTTCCCTCTGGACCTTCTCTAACAACTCCAAATCCTTCTCGTTCTGGGGGCTCCAGACCTAGACACAGTACTTAAGTGGGGCCTCACAAAGGACAATCACCTCCCTTGGCCTGCTGGCCACTCCTCTCTTGATGCAGCCCAGGATGCAGTTGGCCTTCTGGGCTGCAAGCATGCACTTTTGGCTCATGATGAGCTTTTTGTCCACCAGAACCCCAAAGTCCTTCTCTGCAGGACTGGTCTCATTGAGTTCTTCTCCCAGTCTGCTCCTGTTTGGGATTGTCCCAGCCCAGGTGCAGCACCTTGCACTTGGACTTGTTGAACCTCATTAAGTTCACATGGGCCCAATTCTCAAGCTTGTCCAGGTCCCTTTGGATGGCATCCATTCCTTCTGTTGTATCAACTATATCACTCAACTTAGTGTCATCTACAAACTTGCTGAGGGTGCACTTGATCCCATTGTCTAAGTTGTTGATAAAGATATTAAACAGGACTAGTCCCAAGAAAGACTTCTGAGGGACACAAATCATCACTGGCCTCCACCTGCACGTAGAGCCATTGACTACCACTCTCTGGGTGCGACCTTCAAGTCAATTCCTTATCCACTTAATAGTCCACCCTTCAAATCTTCTCTCAAATTGGAGATCAGGATGCAATGTGGATGTCATGTCATGTGTCAAAGGCCTTACAGTAGTCTAGGGAGATGACATTGGTCAGTCTTTCCTTGTCAGCTGATACAGTCACTCCATTGTAGAAGGCCACCAGATTGGTCAGGCACGATTTACCCTTGGTGAAGCCATGCTGTCTGTCTCAGATCACCTCCTTGTCTTGCATGTGCCTTGACATTGATTCCAGAAGGATCTTTTCCATCATCTTGACAGGCACAGATGTGAGGCTCACCGGCCATAATTCCCTGGGTCCTCCTTTCTACCCTTTTTTAAAAGGGGAGTGACGTTTCCCTTTTTCTAGTCACCAGGGACTTCTCCTGACTGCCAGAACTATATCTCTTTTTAAACCAAAAGATAAAAACGGTACCAGCAGAAAAGTTCTTTAGTTACCAAGTAATAACAATAAATACCTGTTGAAGACTGGTCCATGTTTTTAGTTTTTGAATCCACATTGATTCTAGCTTCACTGTCTTCAAGTTATCATTTACAATGGGGCAAAAATGATAGAAAAAAAAGAATCACTGAAATAAAATGTTGCCCATGATTACTATGAAACAGGATGCAGTGGTTGGCATTCAGATTTTCATTGTCCTGATATCTAGAGGCCTCCAATTTTAAAAATCAATTCTGATCATGTGTGTTCCTAATTTCAGGATATGAGATACAGTTGGAATATGTTGTGTCTTTTAAAGAAAGAAAAAAAAAAAAAAAAAAAAAAAAAAAAAAAAGCAGTTGAAATCGTGGTCTCTGTAAATAAAAAATAAAAGTAAAAATAAAAATAATAAAAATAAAAATAAAAATAAATTAGTTGTCACCCTTCTTCACTTCTTTTTAAGTTAAAGTTGTAAATAAAACAAGATATAAAACAATGTGGCACATCCTGTCCTGCAGCAATTACATGAGTGTACCAGCAATATTCACTGCTATGTCTCCAGGCTGTTTTTTGTAAGTATTTAATTCTTTAATTCATTTGCTGTTTAAGAATGAAAGCAGCAGATGGTTGAGAAGGAACCTTATTCACTGTTTAATTTGATTTGTTTATTCTGTTGGTAATTAATTCCATGTATCAGGGACTTCTGATTGCTCCCTTTCCCACTTTCCTCCAAGGCACTTGAGACTACCTGGAGAAGAGATACTGGATATGGTAAGCTGTTGCTTTCGGTAACATTGGGAAACCTCACAGCAACCTGGTTAGTTTGTCTTCCTCCTACACTTTCATTCCTTTGGTCACTAAATTTTGAGTTAGGAATTGATGCTTTCTCTATATTAGAATAGAAGAGTCTCTTTGCCTGTGCAGTTTGGAGATTATCCTTCTGCTTTTACTGCCTTCAGTGTTATGTAACATTGTCAACTTTTTGGGTATTGTGAGCTCATATGAACTCTGTCAGTAAAGTACTTTGGTGAGGAGTTTGCTCACTCTTCTCCTTCTGTTCCTTTCTGGGTTCTCTTGTTCAACAGTAATGTTTAATTTTTTTTTTATTATATATAACTCATCTCAAAAATATCAGCACTGAAGTGACAGCCAAAGATGTTTCTCCTATATCCATTAAAATTTCTGTCAAAATGCTAATTAGCTTCAGTGTTCTGGGATCTGAACAAGCATTCAAGATGTCTGAGAAGAATTTGAGTTAATATTTCAATTCCCAAGATCTTAATAGTCAGAATTACTTTTTAGTGTGTTACATAGGTTTTCTGAGTTTCCAGTTCTTATTACCAATGGAAGTAGTGATTCATTAAGATAATTACCATTAAAACAATGTAAATTCTGTTCTTAAACCTGAACCTTTTCTTGTGTTTCTTTTTTTGTTCTTTAAAACTATTATAAAATGTCTAATACATTAAATAAATCTAGTATAAACTGAATGTTTTCATGAAGCTACATAAGTACTAAATTAGATTTAGCAAGCAGTATTGAAATTACATCAGATTATCAGTGCCTAAAAATATAACTGCATTAGTAAAACTAGATCTGTTCAGCCAGATAAATTAGAGCTTATGTCACCATTAACTTGGAAAATTTATTAAAACCAAAAATAGTTATAGAATAGGTAAACATTGTCAGAACCACAACATCATGCTTCAGTTCAAATTTTCCTCATCTTCAGCATTGTTAGAACTCAGGATTTTCTGAATAATTTTGATACAGTACTTCCTACTCAAGATAAAGCCTTAAGGTTAAGATGCTTTCAGAGTAGAGTATTTTCTAGTCAATTCATGAAAGTTTTATTGTTTTGCATTATCTTACACTAAGGACTAGCTAAAAATGTTTTACATCGCGGTTAAAAAAAACAGTTTAAAGTTTTTTGTTTCTGAAGCCAATTGAAAATAATAATAATAATAAAAAAATCTCCTTTCAGATAATAAATATATGTAGCTCATGTTTTGGAATAAAATAATGAAAAAAAAAATAGTGATGTCATGATGTCATTGAGAAGTCTGAAAGAACTCACAAATCTATATTTTTTCCCTGCTATTCACTTAGACTTTTCTAGAAATTGTGACTTCTTTGTAGCAAACAATGATATAGTGTCTAGCAATTGGAAACTGGACAGATAAATTCAAAGATTAAATAAGGAATTAATTTTTGACACTGAGAATAATTTATCTTTGAAGCAATTTTTTATGTTCTTCAATAGATTTTCTAGTTTTATGTTTTACTTCAAATGTGTCCTTCAGAAGATGCACTCTGATGAAAAAAAGAATTGATTAAAAACCTCTGTAGCCTATGCTATGTATGAGATCAAGATAGATTCTCACAGTGCTCCTTTCTAGACTTAAAATACATAAATGTAATCAGAGAACAGTTTGTTTTGGAAGAGATCTTAAAGATCATCTAAGTCCAATCCCCTGGAACACTTCCCAGTAGACCAAGTTTCTCAAAGCCCCATCCAACTTGGCCTTGGACACTTCTATGGATGGGGCATCCACAGCTTCTCTGGGCAAACCATTCCAGTGCCTGACCACCCTTCATCTCCATCACAAAATATTATCAGAAATAAAATTGCATCAGCACTGACACCAATATGTTATCAATCAATATTAAAGTACATAACACAGTTGAATTCCATGTATGATTTGCAATCATGTACGCTGGTACATAATTTGATGCCAAATATTGCCAGTATGATTGCTGTTACTGTTATTACGGCTGCCAATATTACAGTTAATCAAAGATTAATTTTGGGGTCCTGTTGTGCTATCTGACTGTCATCTTCTTGTTCAGCAGAAGATTAAGTGAAGCAAGGTTCTTGGACCATTTCAATTTATTTCAGTTCTTCCTCTTATATTAATGTGCTTATGTGCTTGTTTTCAATAATGTGCAGTATCTTTCTTACTCACATAGCCAGCACGAAGACAATAAGGTTAAACAAATGTATAGTCATGAGGCCTCAAATTAAAAAAAAAAAAAAAAAAAAAAATGTCAGAAACAAGCTGCTGAGGAAAAAAACAGGACAAAGTCATAAAGTAATAAAATCATCAGTGTCGATAAGTCCATATTGGACTTCACAACCACAGAATGACTCCTAAATATTAAATTTCAGGGGTTTTATTCTGTTTTGTTGTTGGATGGTTGGTTTTGTGTTTTGTTGTTGTTGTTGATTTTTTGTTTGTTTGTTTTCCCTAGTCAACATATACCAAGGTTTAAAACACTTTTTTGTTAGTTTTAAGAATTTTTATGGAGGAAAACAGTCTCAGTATTTGCCTATCATCTCCAATGAGCTGTAAAAAGCTTTGACTGCTCTACTCTGCACTGGTGCAGACTCACCTCGAGTACTGTGTGCAGTTCTGGGCACCACAGTACAAAAAGGACATTAAACTGTTAGAGAGTGTCCAGAGGAGGGTGGCGAAGATGGTGAAGGGCCTTGAGGGGAAGACATATGAGGAGCAGCTGAGGTCACTAGGCCTGTTCAGCCTGGAGAAGAGGAGGCTGAGGGGGGACCTCATTGCGGTCTACAACTTCCTCGTGAGGGGAAGTGGAGAGGCAGGTGACCTATTCTCCATAAACACCAGTGATAGAACCCACGGGAATGGTGTTAAGCTGAGGCAGGGGAAGTATAGGCTGGATATCAGGAGGAGGTTTTATCAGGAGGAAGTAGTCACTGCACCCAGCACATCTGAATTTAAGAGGTTGGACTGTGCACTTAGTCACATGGTCTAAACTTTTGGGTAGACCTGTGCGGTGCCAGTAGTTGGACTTGATGATCCTTATGGGTCCCTTCCAACTCGGGATATTCTATGAATCTATGATTCTATGACTGCTGTATAGCTGCAGTTAACATCCTATGTGTATGGGCCAAGTATTGCTTGGTGTTCAAGGTCTGATGCCTGTCAGACATACTTATGTCTTTTCCTCTTTACATTTCAATTGCATCCAGAGACTTGATTAGTGACAAACATACAACAGATAATGAGGCAGTTCCTGAGGAAGGAATCAGCATCTAAACCTTAGTTATGCTGTTCTTCTCATAAGGCATATTACAAGTCTCAAGTGTCTGGAAAATAAATGTTAACCTGTAAGCTTCACCCATACTTAGGTTTACTTCAGTGAAATTTCCATTATGATACTGCCATGATGTCCATTTATTTCCTTTTTGAAACTTTCTGTTCTAGAGAAGGTAGAAACAGAGTAGGATTTATGAATTTTAATATAAAAATATTATTTTAGCTTTTCAAGAGTGGTCTTTTTTCAGATATTTGTGTAGTAGTTACATATTTTACTAACACTATTAGAGCTAACCAAGAGAAGGTTGGAAAAAATTAGAAAAATGTCAGAATTAATAAGTATGCAAATGATTATTTGTCTTGCAAGAGCTCAGGCTTGCACAAGTTATTTAAGGAGGGCATGATTGCTTTCCTGATAAAAGTCAAGGAATGGAATTATGTCAGATTTGTAGTTCTAATTGTGTTGCTTCCCAGTATTCAGGAACGGTAACAACTTCGTTCCAGACAAGGGCAAGTCTTTTCAAATAGATTGGAGGGGGAGGAGTGGGTGGGTGTAGAGTAACGTAACATTAGTAAGTTTCTATTTTCTTATGCTCAGGATTAAAGTTCTCTCTCCTACAAGTTATCACTACTTTAAAGCAGCAGAAGCTATTCTGTTTATTTCTTCTCTTCACTTGGGGAGTTGATCACTGAATTCCCCTAGGCCTCTTTCATAAGTTCATCCTCAGTGCCAGCATGACCACCGCAAATAGTTTTGCATGTCATAATAAAGACCAACAGGCACCTCAGGTAGTAGGACCTTGCCAGATTCCACATGCTGCATAGGATTATATTGATCACTATCTGCAAAGAGCCAGGGAAAACAGCCTCCTCTGCCCTGTTTAGTAAAACACAGAACAATGAAGTTTACTCAGGGCATTCACATAGTCCTCCACAGATATAAATGGTACAGAGCAGAAGTCAGTGGAAATGGGGGTTGCTGTGCTGTAATATATTTATTTAAATTTATTTTTATTTATTTAAATAAATAAATAATAGCTGTTATGTATGAGCAATGGGAAATCATGTCTTTCTTCCCACTCATTTCTTTTCACAATTCTCCAGAGTGAACTTATAGAATCATAGAATGGTTTGCCTTGGAAGGCAAACGTCATCTAATTCAAATTCCCCTGCCATGGGCAGGGACACCTTTCACTAGACCAGGTTGCTCAAAGCCCCATCCAGCCTGCTGTTGAACACTTCCAGGGACTGGTCATCCACAGCTTCTCTGGGCAACCTGTTCCAGTGCCTCACCACCCTCTGAATGAAGAATTTCTTCCTAATATCTATTCTAAATCTGCCCTCTTGTAGTTTAAAGCCCTTGTCATATCATATCACTACATCCCTGATAAAGAGTTCCTCTCCAGCTTTCTTGTGGGCCCCCTTTAGGTACAGGAAGGACACTGCAAAATCTTCCCAGAGACCTCTCTTTTCCAAGCTCAAAATACCCAGCTCTCTCAGCCTGTCTTCACTGGACAAGTACTACAGCTCTCTTTGTTGCCCTCCCCTGGACTCACTTCAACAGATGACTCTACAGGATTTTGTAATGCTCACAGTATTTTTATTTTTTTAAGGCCTGCTCCCTCTATGTTATCTACAGGAACTTACCTCCTCCGCTTTTAGACACATTATTTTTTTTTTTCTTTCTATGTCCCATTAAATGAACTAGGAAGAGACAGTGCCTTTGGTCACTCAGATTTTCCTTCTGAGCAAGATCTCCCAGGCACTTACAAGGATTATAACAGACAAAAAAGGTGTTCAAGAATAAGTGCTCTCAAGGTGAAAACAAGTGTGAGCCTGTTAAACACTGTGTGTGTGTATACAAAGCTAAAATTAATTAGATTTTAAAGGTGCAAGGGTGGGAACTGACTCAGTGGGAAAAAAATGGATACACTGATCACTTTGATTAGAAACAAGCACCTAGTGAAGGTCAAGAAGGCCTGCAATATAAAATCAAGATGACATCACAGCAAATATGATCCTATGAATTGCCCAGACACTTCTCTTACTGCTTGTGCCAAAAGGTCCTTCAGTACTGAATGATAACAAATCTACAACTGAGGATAATTCACTATCTGAATGATAAAACGGATGCTTGAACAGACTAGCAGAAACTGACCAGGAAGACACCAGGGAAAGAATATTTTCTGTGTTGGGTTTCTGTGTCTCTGTAACAGAGGTGGGAGAATATTGTGCTAGTCAGCATCACTAGTTAATTTACCAAATTTAACAAGTTGATCATTTTTGTTGTGATTGTTCTCATTCTTTTTGTTTATTAAAATGACCTGTGTACTGCACTCAAGTGTCTTTACACTTCACATTCACTAATTCTGAAGTCTCTTTTAATGACAGTGACTGTGAGAAGCTTGGGCTTACATCACACAGTACTCATGACTCACTCTAAACTACAGTACAAGCCTGACAGTTCGTCTTTTCTGAGAAGTGTTGTAATTCTAAAATGAATCTTCAGTCTAGTAGAAGAGATTGAGAAGAATGTTATAGTTCCCATATATTCTTAGCATAGAAAGAAAATATTATCTGAATGATTTTAAGAATGTACAGAATCAGAAGGGTAGTAGCAAATACATAACACACACTTAAATAGCCAAGTATATCATAGGTACAGACCACTACCACCACCAAACTAATAATTTATATATATATATATATTGTTCCGATTTCTATAGCAAGTTAGTTACATATGTAAATGTGGGCTGTAAACAGTGACACATGACACAGCAACAGAGCCCCTATCTGTGAACTATTAATTGACAATACCTCTAAATTATAGATAACTGCAAATAACAGCTTTATGAATACTCCTAATTGCAACTCACATTTTTCTGCTATGCATCTTATCTTACATTAGGTAAAGGCAATTAAACTGGAAAGAATAGGAAATCCAACAAGAAGACTGAATAGCTCTCCAGTTTTTAAAAAGAAAAAACTTACTGAGGATAATATGACATCCCCCCCCCCCCAGCAAAAAAAAGAGGTTTGGTCATGTTGAGATTTTAACTACAGTAGTGTGACAA
>CM021697.1:49735872-49771827 GCA_011074415.1 Stictonetta naevosa
AAAAAAAAAAAAAAAAAAAAAAAAAAAAAAAAAACAAGCTTACTTTTACTTTACTTTTTCCAGAACTAGAACAATAGAGTTCTAAACATACAGCTAGTTAGAGTACTAGTGAAGATTTCTTCTATGATTTCATTAATGATAACCTTACTTCTCCAGTTTTGTTCTTATAGCTTTATTGAAAGTATATTCAAAATATTCAGTTATACATCAGATATATTCAACTATCATTTAATTACAATGAACAAGAAAACATTGTTACCTGGCCCCCAGAATGAATATTTCTTTAGTGCCTGGGCTTACTATATAGAATAAGACCTGAAATTTTGAACAGAGTTTCTAGGGCTAGTTAAAGAGAAATGCTGGACACAAAGGACTATTAGAGTCCATAATGTGTAGGAAAGCCCCAGTGAGATAAACCAACCATACTGCTAGCCAGAGTATTTTGTCTCCAGCTATGGACTGATGAGATGTCTATGTATCAACACAGGGAATGGGTAAGTGACTTCAGTCACCAATTGTCATCAGCTCAGAGCTCCTGGGTCATCTGCAGCTTTCTCTGTTTTCAGTAGGCCTCATGAACTTATTTTGTCTCTCTTTGAAGGTGTTAAGGCTTTAAAGAGGTATCTTTAACTCTGAAAGCCACCATATGAACTATCTCCTGGAATTTAATTCCTTGTTTGTTTTTGTTTGTTTTGTTGTTTATTTATTTTTCAAAATATTAATCAATATGCTTACTTTTTCTTGTAAACATCTCATGATGTTTTCATGAGATAAATATAAACATTGACTGCTTTATATATATATACATAAAGGCTTATCATTATTACTCAGTGTCACTGAAAGTGAGTACTCCAGCTAGCTTGAGAGATACATGAGAGGATTATGTATGAGAGAATCATGAGAGAATCATGAGAGAATCAGCATGAGAGAAACATGGAAGACAAAGCGGAAAGCTCTAGAGGACAGTCACTCTATCTAATTGAATCAGCTAGCAGATGATAGGCTTGCTCTCAGTTTATGTAATTTAACAAAGTTAAACAATTTATTCTTTCTGTAGAATTCAGATTACTATAAGTTTACAGCTCTTCCACAGAAAGAATAGTGACATTAAGGGGTATTTTAAGAAATGGAAAGCCAAGATGTTTTGTAACTGAGAATTTCTCAGATCTTCAGGAACAATGCAGTATTTGATTACTGAAAGCAAGTCTCAGAAGCATCCTTACAAATCATATGGCATATGACAAGGGTAAGTGGATATTGTGGGTAGGTAAATTTCCAAGAGTGAAGAAAAAGGCTGAATAGATTATGAAGCCAATTCTGTTCCAGCATTAGTATTTCATTCTTGTTTCCTATAGGGAAATATATATATATACATATATTTAAGATGGTACAGAAGGCTGATAGGATAGACCCCAAAAGTGAAGTTTTTGGAAATACAGGAAATGAAAAAGTGATCCAGATAACTCCATAAAGGAAGTACACACATACACATCCCCTACAGAACCATTTCATGCTCTCCTTATAAATGATTCTAAGAACTGTCTTTCTACGTAAAATTTGAAATCAAGTAAATACAAAGGAAATGGATTCCGAATTCTTTATATTTTTCTTTCACAAGCCAAATTCACAAGCTGCTCAACCTCAATGGAAAGATCTTTTAAAGATCTTCAGAAACCACCTTAGACAAATATTAATGAGAATGACCAGAAAAATAAGAAAATAAAAGTAAACAGCATCTAAAAGACATCCGTTCCAGACATGGTGCTGACCATCGCATTGATGCGATGCTAAATTCTCTCCCAGGAGATCACAGAAAGTTTGTTTCCTTTTGCACTAAGTAATGGATCTCTGTTTTGTCCATCCTTTATATCATGCATTAAATTAAAACAAAAATAAAATAAAATTAAGTTCGTGATGAATAAGATTGTCAAGCGAGTCATTTTGTATCTTCTATAGACAAGATTAGTGTAGTACCTTAAGGAGGAAAAATATAGACAAAATTATGGACTATCTTAGCTAATTGTCAAACTATTTTTAATGTACAGTTGCAAAAAACATTTTTAAACATCACATTTGTATGCAGTATTATATTTGTAATTTTAAATTTGAATATATTTAATTCAGTTCAACTTTAAGAGCACGTATACTTGTTTGTTGTCCAGTTATCTTCTCTGTTCATGAAAAGATTTCAGTCTCTAGAAGGATATAATTATGTGGAAGTCTGAGTGAACAACTTACCATTTACTGGGACAATTATATTGTCAGTATCCTTGCCTCACCCCCCTGCTACAATGAAGTTACATGCATAACATTAAAAACCTTCTGTTCACTAGATGAACAAAATTATCTCTTTCCAACAAGATAATGACAAAAACTGACATGTTTCCAGTATGGTTATTTATGCAAATAGTAATTTTATGCAGAAATGTGAAGCTTCCAAGGAGAAGACATTAGTGGTACTGTGCTACTGTTCTAGAAATGCAACAATTTTTGCTTAGTAAAAATAATTGTTTCATATATCTTGATAATAGGGTATTTCCTCCCTTCTCCCCTCTGTACCCCCTCCCCCAAAAAAGTCATATAGACATAAAACAATACTTTCAAAGTTTAAGTAACATTTCAGACAAATTTAAATCATGTATAAAGTACTCTAAGACAATCATAGGTTTTGTGTGTGTGTGTGGTTTTATTTTTTAAAACACCAGTAACTGTTTACTTAACTACTACTTCATCCCCAAAGCAGACTAGGATGCAGCTGAAAATAAATTTGTATTTAAGCACATCATTTTTGATACTGCACTTGATAAAGTGAGTGGTATAATTTTTGTCTAGACAAGTCATTCATACTGTAAGAGTCATGTTTAATGGTTTTCCATACCTACAAAAGAATTTCCATTTTTACTAACCTGGTTGTTTGCTTTTTTAATTATAAGAAGACATGTCTTAATATTTAAATGGTAATAAACATCCTCCTGAAGAGGAAGGAAATGGCAAGTTTCTGTGTTGAATGTTTCACCACCACTGTTTATCTGTGTAATATATAAACACATCTAAGGCTTAACTCCTCTGTAAAAGAAATTCCTACATCCTTTGAATTCAGGAATTTCTCATCACCTATGTTGAGGGAAGGTCCTTCCCAAATTTATAGCCACATAAACTTATGGATTATACTGACTCTTTGGCAACACAATCCTACATCTCTCTCTCTTTCATTAGCTTTGAAAAAGCTAATGTAGGGCAGAGTACAGGAAGTATGCATTGACCTCACATTATTCAAGGAGAATTCTGGAGCTGGGATCACCCACCTCAACATCACCATTACTCCAGCTGGCTGGCCTTCATTCCGGAAGTCTTACAGACTTATTAGCTAGTAGGAACATCATCAGTGCCCGGCCTTTAGATGAAGTGAATGATCCACATATGTCCTGTAAGACAGATAATTTTAGAAAAATACATTTAGGTTCCACCTCAACACCCTCAGGATTGTCTCAGTGTAGAGACAATCGTGAACTAGAAACAGAATAATAGGAAGTGCTGGCATGAGCTCTGATACAGCTTTTTTTGTATATTCAAATAAAGTTAGAAAGAAAACATAAGCTATCAGTTGCAAGCAGGTTTTGTTTGTTTGTTTCTTTTTTTCCCAGGCATGGGAAACACAGGCTATAGGAGAACTCAAAGGCTCTAATTAGATATTAGCATAAAATCTATATATGGAAAGGAGATGGACAGAAAACTCAAATGCACTCTTAAAGAGAACTCTCAGAAATCCAGCATCAATTTAGCACACACGAGTATGCTTTGTTCTCAGGTGCCCATCAGCCCAGTAGTGACAAGACAAACTATAGAACAGCACTTAGAACAAACAATACTATTTCTTAGATTTAATAAAGAAAATGTGAATTTTAGTTAGAATCCCTCAGTAATCAACTCCAATTTAAAGCCAAAGTCTTTCTCTCAGTAATCAACAAAACAATATCCAAAAACTCCATTATTTTAGGCGGATAAGATCCAGTGTAAGTTTTAAAAAGGACAACAAACTCTTCCCAGCTATTTTAAAATATCATTAGTCTAATTTAATAGCTTCAGTAAATTATTGTCCTGTACAGCAAAATGAACATCTATTATCTAGATCTACTAGAAATCAGTACTCACAGCAGTAAGACTGTCTTCATCATCACAGGTTCCACTCTGAAGTTCAGCACCAGCACCAATATTCAAAAGAGGAAAAAAAAAGAAAAAAAGAAAAATAATAATAATAATAATCTAAGCAACCACATAAATTGCTTGCTCTTTCAGTTCCCTCAGGCTCTCAGAAATACTCACACATTTTTTATATCCCATTTAGGGGTAATTGCTCTCACCTGCCAGGATACAAACTGTGTATTAGCATCTTCCATTTTAGATGAGTCAGCAGATAAATGCTGTTTTGACTATCCAAGAGCTTTGTACTTATGACCTTTTCCCACTTATGTGAGGAAAAGTAATCTACTTCAACAAATGTTTTTATTGTAGAATATCACCCAGTACTTTACAGAAAGAGAGCTTTTGGTGTTTATTTTTTTATGGTTATTTCCCCATAGACAATTTAAGCTGAAGACTGACCTAAACAAATAGACAATGGAACATTTTGTCACATTTATTACAAAATATTTTATGTTGGCTTAATAGCTTTTAGTAAATTTCTGTCTATGAAATAGTTTCAAATTACAGAATCACAGAATCACAGAATCACAGAATTTCTAGGTTGGAAGAGACCTCAAGATCATCGAGTCCAACCTCTGACCTAACACTAATGAGTCCTCCAGTAAACCATAGCACTAAGCTCTACACTTAAACGTCTTTTAAAAATACCTCCAGGGATGGTGACTCAACCACTTCCCTGGGCAGCCCGTTCCAATGCCTAACAACCCTTTCGGTAAAGAAGTTCTTCCTAAGATCCAACCTAAAACTCCCCTGGCACAACTTAAGCCCATTCCCCCTCGTCCTGTCACCAGGCACGTGGGAGAACAGACCAACCCCCACCTCGCTACAGCCTCCTTTGAGGTACCTGTAGAGAGCGATAAAGTCACCCCTGAGCCTCCTTTTCTCCAGACTAAACAATCCCAGCTCCCTCAGCCGCTCCTCATAGGACTTGTTCTCCAGGCCCCTCACCAGCTTCGTCGCCCTTCTCTGGACTCGCTCAAGCACCTCGATGTCCTTCTTGTAGCGAGGGGCCCAAAACTGAACACAATACTCAAGGTGCAGCCTCACCAGAGCCAAGTACAGGGGGACAATCACTTTCCTAGACCTGCTGGCCACACTGTTTCTTATGCAAGCCAGGATGCTGTTGGCCTTCTTGGCCACCTGAGCACACTGCTGGCTCATATTCAGCTGACTATCAACCATCACTCCCAGGTCCTTCTCTGCCTGGCAGCTCTCCAACGACTCACCTCCCAGCCTGTAGCTCTGCTTGGGGTTATTGCACCCCAGGTGGAGGACCCGGCACTTGGCCTTGTTGAACTTCATGCAGTTGACCTCAGCCCATCGGTGCAGCCTATCCAGATCCTCCTGCAGAGCCTTCCTACCCTCGAGCAAATCGACACACGCACCTAACTTGGTGTCATCTGCAAACTTACTGAGGGTGCACTCAATGCCCTCGTCCAGATCATCGATGAAGATATTAAAGAGGACCGGCCCCAGTACCGAGCCCTGGGGAACACCACTAGTGACCGGCCTCCAACTGGATTTGACTCCATTTACTACGACTCTTTGGGCCCGGCTATCCAGCCAGTTTCTAACCCAACGAAGCGTGCGCCAGTCCAAGCCAAGAGCAGCCAGTTTCTTGAGGAGAATGCTGTGGAAAACGGTGTCAAAAGCCTTGCTGAAGTCAAGGTAGACCACATCCACAGCCTTTCCCTCATCCACCCAGCGTGTCACTTTGTTATAGAAGGAGATCAGGTTCGTCAAGCAGGACATGCTTTTCATAAACCCATGCTGACTGGGCCTGATCGCCTGCTTGCCCTGCAAGTGCTGCGTGATGACTCTCAAGATAATCTGCTCCATGAGCTTCCCTGGCACTGAGGTCAAACTGACAGGCCTGTAGTTTCCCGGGTCAGTCCTCCGGCCCTTCTTGTAGATGGGCGTCACATTTGCTAGCCGCCAGTCAACTGGGATCTCCCCCGATAGCCAGGACTGTTGATAAATGATGGTAAGCGGCTTGGCCAGCTCCTCTGCTGGTTCTCTCAGTACCCTTGGGTGGATCCCATCCAGCCCCATCGACTTGTGCACATCCAAGTGCCGTACCAGGTCACCAACCATTTCTTCGTGGATAGTGAGGGCCACATCCTGCTCCCCATCCCCTTCCACCAGTTCAGGGTACTGGGTATCCAGAGAACAACCGGTATTGCCACTAAAGACTGAGGTGAAGAAGGCATTAAGCACCTCCACCTTTTTTTTACAGCAGGGCAGAAGAACAATTTTGCATGTTTGTACAAATTCAATTAAATTGCTGTAATTACTGAAGAGAATTTAATCTCTGTGCAAACCGATTTTGTATACCTACAAGGGACAGGAAACAAATAGCATACCCACTTGCATATCCTTCCTTTGTAAATTCTTTGAAGCACCTCCACAAAATGTCTTTCTAACTTACTACTTATGCAATACATGCATTCAGTCAGCTAGTTCTGAAAAGAGCTTAAGAGGGTATTTTGGAAAATAAAGAAACCAGAATGTTGAAACTTCCCTGGAAGTAGAGGGGTTTCAACACGTCCTTTGTTTCCTTTAACAGTTGCATATTTTCCTGCTAGCTACGTACACGTGTTTATTGAGACTGATTAAGGAGAAGGTCAATCCCTACACCCCCAAGACTTTGAGGTTTTCCACTGCAAATCAAAAAGCAGAGAAAACACCAATCTCCATGTATCTGGTCTGGTATTTTTAAAAACTACTATGTCTGTGTAAAAGAGCACAGAAACTGTGAATTTGATATAACAATCAGTGGTGTTTCTGAACTAAGAATTAAAGCCAGTTCTCCTAATTGTACTTCAGAATCTGGACAAAAAACAAAGGGGACTCTAGCCATTGTGAATGGAGAGTCAGATAATTACTCAGAAAGAGAAACTGTGCTTCCTCTTTTGTTAGATGATTCCTCAACTAGCAATTTGATAACTCAGGTGAATTTTCTGTTTTAACAGCTACCTTCTCTTGTAAAACACGTATCAAACAAAAAGGTTCACAGAAAATTACATGTTTCCATAAGTTCCATAAACAGTTGCAGATTTATTTCATTACTTGATCATGATAAATAGAGGAAGCAGAAACACGGGCAAACCTATTTGTTAAACAGCTCCTATTGGGAATTTACAATTGAACTCATAAACAAAATCCATAATCTATTTTATCTGAGAAAATATTTATGCAACTAATGTATGTGGTTAAATAGCAAGATAATGGTATTATTTCCCATGTTTGGACAGTAGTCTTCATAAATAATGAACGGCACTGCAAGGAATATTTGATCAAACCTACATGTTGACTTCCATCTGTTGGACAACTTTACATTATAGTATATTTCAGAGACCTTTAGCCTCTGACTGCATTTTATTTCAGCTACTTCAGTCAGAACTGACTTGTTATCCTGTTAAAAGGGTGTAAGGAAGATTAGAATTCAGTTCCAGAAAAGACACTGGTTTCTAGGAGCTCTAAAATTCTTTTCTGGTATTCTAAGAGCACCAAAATTCCTTTGCTCTCTTTTTTTTTTTATCACTTCATTTTGCCATTTAAAGTAATAAAATTATGAAATATATATATTTAAGAAAAAAAAAGGGGGGGGGGGATTTGGTGTACTCTGTTAATTGGAGAACTTGTAGTCTTATTTTGAGGCTAGTGTGCCATGGCAAAAATAGGGAACAGTACTGTTTAGATTTACACATCTTCTCATTCATAGCCATCATTTTGTTCTCCAGTAAGAAAGAGTGATATTTATTTTATTTCATTTAAGTCATCAGCAGCATGGATGTTTACATATGAACTAGTCATTAAAGGAGACTCTGACAGCTACTGAGGAGAGACATACTTCCAGGGAATCTTCACTTAACCAGGTTTGTTGAAGATTCTTCCAAAGAGGGTGATACATATCAAAATCTTGTTCTTATTTCTGTCCACTGTCTTAAAGATTGCTTTGTTTGACTAGTTTGGATGTAGATTTCAACATCATATTAATCTGCAAGTCAGTAAATGAATAACTGAATCCCAGTCCATCTACTGTCCTTTTTGGAGTAATAACAAACAAAACCATTACAACTTTAAGAATATAAATGACAAAAAGTGTCTGGTTTTACATAATTTCAAGATAGTAGATTTGTTATTTTTATCAAGTTATGAAAACACAGTTGTGATATACACCTCTCTCCTTTTGCTTAGGGCATACACAGATTTTCTGCTTGAGGGAATTGTGGAATCTTCCAATGAACACTTGTTTTCCTTCATGTAATGTGACTTCAAGTAGTGATATTATATGCAGTTCAGAATATTTTCCTTATAAGTTTCTAAGGCTGTTTTATAGGCAATTTTAAAATAAGTTATTATTATCTCCTTTCCTCTACATTTTATCTTTCATCACAAACAAACAGTAATCTTCTGAGTATAAGTCTGTTGAACGAAATAGTGAATGGATGCAGTATAGCCCTTACAGACAGAAACAAACACCAGTATGAACGCGTCTGCCCCTCTCACCTATGTGATCGGCTCCAGGGCAGACGCGTTCTGCAGCAGAGCAGGGGATCGAGGCGGTCAAGGCTTTTATTTATTTTTATTTATTTTTTTTTCCAACATCGAGGCCACTCGAGGCACCCGATGGAGCCGCCAGGGCCTGCCAGCCCTCTCGAGGGAGGCTGACGAGGCGTGGGCAGAGCCAGCAGTGCCCCCTCCCCGACCGTTCAAAGGCAGCCCCTAGGGAGTGTGGCAACCATGACGGGCAAACAGGGCTGGGTGTGGTAGCTTGTGCGGGCTGTGCGTGCGTGGACAGGGCAGAGCATCCCTCCCTGCTCAGGAGAATAGCTCATCTACCGGCTGTCTACCAGGGCTAAACCGCCGTGGCCTGCACTAAGTAGCAAGCTTGCTCTGGAAAATCTGTGGCGACCCAGACTGAGTGCCTGATCAAAAATGCAGCAGTTCAGGTTTCTGGATGCAGGGAGCACCTGAGCCTGTTGCTGCCATCTGAGAGTGGCAGCGACAGTGTGTGTATGAGGTGTGAGCAGGTGGATGAGCAGGTCAGCCTGGTGGCAGAGCTCAAGGAGGAGGTGGAGAGGTTAAGAGCTTTCAGGGAGTATGAGCAGAAGATAGACTGGTGGACCAGTTCCCTGCCAGGCCTGAAAGAAAGGCACCGGGGTGAGACATTCCAGATAGTGGTAGACTGCCCTGTCGCTGTTGGGCAAAGGGAGGGGACCTAGGAGATGAAGAGGAATGGAAACAGATCCCTGCTCGGCATTGCAAGCAACCTCCCTCCCTACCAGCCTTGCCTTCCCAGGTGCACACAACAGGTTTGAGGCCTTGTAGCTTGAGAGACTGGTGGGTGAGAATGTGGTTGAAAGTCCACCCAGGAAGCTGCCTAGGGTGAGGAGGTTGACTCATGCCTCAAGACTGCCTCCACCAATAAAGAAAGAAGGGTAATCATTGTAGGTGACTCCCTTCTCAGGGGATCATATGTTGGCCTGACCCTACCTGTAGGGAAGCCTGGTGCCTGCCTGAGTTAGGGACATTGCCAGAAACATTCCCAGCCTGGTTTGTCCCTCTCATTACTATCTTCTATTGATAGCCCAGGCTGGCAGCGATGAAATTGCTGAGAGAAGCCTGAAGGCTATCAAATGGGACTTTAGGGGACTGGGACGGTTCGTAGATGGAGTGGGAGTACAGGTGCTGTTTTCCTCCACCCATACAGTGGCAGGGAGGGTTACAGAGAGGACCGGGAAAGCCTACCTGATAAATACATGGCTCAGAGGCTGGTGCCAACACAGAAATTTTGTTTGTTTGTTTGTTTTGACCACAGGGCACTTTACTCAGTACCCGGCCTGATAGCTGCAGATGGGTCACACCTATCTCTAAGGGGAGAATGGATCCTAGCCCAAGAGCTGGCAGGGCTCATTGAGAGAGCTTTAAACTAGGTAAGAAGGGGGACAGGCGTGAAAGGAGGCTCATTAGAGATGAGCCTGGGGGAACAATGTTAGGGCCAGGGGAGAAGGCAATGGCCCAACTGAAGTGCATCTACACTAATGCACGCAGCATGGGCAACAAACAGCAGGAGCTGGAACCCATTGTGTGGGAGGCAAGCTATGATTTGGCTGCCATCACTGAAACATGGTGGGAGCACTCCCATGACTGGAGTGCTGCAATGACTGGCTGTAGGCTCTTCAGAAGGGACAGGCAGCACAGAAGGAGTGGTGGTGTGGCTTTCTGTATTAGAGACTGTTCTGAAGTTTTGGAACT
Source organism: Stictonetta naevosa (assembly GCA_011074415.1). Classification (NCBI taxonomy): domain Eukaryota; kingdom Metazoa; phylum Chordata; class Aves; order Anseriformes; family Anatidae; genus Stictonetta; species Stictonetta naevosa. Next base: position 49,746,337 of record CM021697.1, read on the forward strand.
CAGTGCTGGGAATGATAAGGTTGAGTCTCTATGGGTTAGGATCAGTGAGAAGGCCAATAAGGCAAGCATCCTGGTGGGGGTCTTTTATAGACTGCCAAACCAGGATGAGGAGATGAATGAGGCATTTTACAAGCAGCTGGCAGGGGTCACACAATTGCCAGCACTTGTTCTTGTGGGGGACTTCAACTTCCTAGACATATCTTGGAAATACAATACAGCTCAGAGGAAGCAGTCTAGAAGGTTTCTGGAGAGTGTGGAAGATAGTTTCCTGACACAGCTGGTTAGTGAGCCTACCAGGGGAGGTGCCCCGCTAGACCTTCTGTTCACAAACAGAGAAGGACTGTTGGGAGATGTGGTGGTCGGGAACTGTCTTGGGCAGAGTGACTACAAAATGGTAGAGTTCTCTATACTTGGCGAAGTCAGGAAGGGGTCTTTTGCCAAGGAGCAGATGAGATGGGACTTCACATACAGTGCAAAGGATTTGCCTGAACAATACTTGGAAATTAAGACCTAAGATAGAAAAGGCCAGGAAGGGGAAGAGACCTAGCAATTGAGAGTCATTCCATCCTCTCCTAGGCTCTGCAACAGAGTCAGTCACAGTAATGAATATTCAAAAAGAAGTAAGATGCTTCCCAGCAACAATTGTTACAAATATTCACAATATTTAGATGTGTTTTGACGTGAAATGTAGGTTTCATCAAACAAGGGAAGAATTTAGGAGCATGCAAAAGTACCTACATTTAGACAACCCAAAAGCTTTCAGGTTAAATAATAGTAGAGTTCTCTCTAGGTAAGCAACAAACCTATATAACCTATATAATTTAGGAACAACTTAGACTGTATCTTATTCTATTCAACCTCTGAAAGATAGAAAGTGAATATCTATTGAATTATAAATCTAAATTTGGTTTCTATAACAATATAAGAACAAATAATAAACATATAGACAAGTATCTGGAGTGTAATGATGTGTAAGAAACAGTCAACATGGATTTTAAAGAGTAAATCATACTGAATCAATCTGATTTCATTCTCTGACAAGGTACAATGTCTTGAGGATTGCAGTATATATTGTGACCCCTGTAAATATTTAGACACTGCCCGATATGACGTATTCATAAACTACCATGAAAATATGGACTTACTATAAGGGAGTCTGCAAAAATGGGAAATCACTGGAAAAATAGTGTTCAAAGCATAGTTACTAAAGTCTCTTGTTAACCTTAAAGTCTTTGTCCCTAGTAGTGAGAGGGGTTACACAAGAATTGTTCTGAACATGCCTTTGTCATTCTCTGATGGAAAAGGTGAATGCTGAAATGGTTTGCTTAAATTGGATCAACATCAGTATGACACATAGAATAAACATTTTCTTCTAGTTAGCAGTGGAAAGGCTTCATCTAGAGCAATACAGAAAGTTTTGGATGTGATACTTGAGAAAAATTATGGCTCAATAAAAAAGGCTATGGTTCATGGAAGAGACACGGAAATAATACAGAGAATGATTAAAGGTCAAGAAAATATGGCAAGGAGAATTTTTAAAAACTGTGTTATTTGAGTTATTGACTAATCAACTGAGATGATATGTCTTTAGACATGAAAGGGTGGAAGGGATAGGTACACTAAATACCATGTTGATACATAGATGTGGTACTGCAGAAAGGAATTAGCTGTTTTCCATACCCAAGGGGATAAATCAAAAAGTTATGCACTGATATTGCTAAAAGGAAGATAAAGTTTGATTTCCTAAACTTCATGCTGTCCACAATTTATTTTTTTATTTTTTTATTTTTTTTGTGTGTGTGATAGGGAATAAACACAGGTCACATCAGCTGTTTTGATACTCATTTGAAACATCTCTTGTATGGCATACATCTACCTAGGAGAGTTGCCAAGATTTTGCACAGTCATTCCATCCTTTCTTTTCTTTTTCCTGTCTTCTGGAATTTCTCACATTTTTTGTAAGTTCTTAGAAATAACTAATTTAATATAATAAGCTCTGAAACTTGCTTCAGCCAGTCTCCTAACTAGCCTGAAATGAACTTGTCTGGATCAGTATTTAAAAACATGCTAGTTACTGAAGAAGTCCCTAGTGTACTCTTTTCCTGCTCTGTCATAAATTCATGTTGTGTTAAGGATGGTCTAAAAAATTAACCAGCTTCAATTGGTAATTATTTATTTCAGTCCTTTCAATCAGCGTCAGTCATATGTTTTCCTGTTTATAAACCAGTTTTGTGTGCAGAAACTAGGAAACATCCTCAAATCTGGGATGAAAAGACCACGCCTCTCACTCTGTAGTGGAACAGCTTTAAAAAAAATCTGTGAAACAATGTAAAATAAGGATTTCTTTTAACCAAAATTGTCACACCATTGGAACAGTGTATACGTAGAAGTTCTGTCTAGCTTTGGTTCATTTTCTAGTAAACCATGGATATTCCGAACGATAATTATAATGCAGATATTTCAAAAGACTTATAGGTAATTATTTGGGACCTAGATAGCAGATTAATTCATTGTTATAAACTGGATGGATGACACTGAAATGTAAAAGTCACTGAAGAAAAGATGAACAAAAACTAAAAGAACAAAAGTTGTTATGGATAATCCAGAAACAATTACAGTGACATTTTTAAAAGCAGCATGTTAGTAACTGGGTGAGGAAAAAAAGTGTGAATCCTGTTTCATTTAAATTGGTAAGAAAAGTATAAAACTAAAAGAACAGTTTCAGTGCACCTCTGGGAATTCTTTCATCTAGCTACAGTATGCATTGTAAGAAATCAATGAGGAAATAAGTGGTATAATCATTTCAGGAGAGGAAATTCACAGAAATGTGAAAAGGAAAAAAAAAATTGAAATAGTTCAGATGATTTCCATGCTCTTTCTCTTTTGCTGTGTTCAGTCTATGTTGTACCTCCCTAAGCCAATTAAAATTAATGCCAGTTACATTACTTTATTTAGTGCTTCTGTCTTGTAATGCCAGTTACATTACTTTATTTAGCGCTCCTTGTCTTACGAGGAGCACCTTAGGGATTATTTAGCCTGGAGAAGAGGACGCTCACAGGCAACCTTATCAATCCCTATAGGTACCTCAAAGGAGGCTGTAGCGAGGTGGGGATTAGTCTATTCTCCCATGTGCCTGGTGAAAGGACAAGGGGGAATGGGCTAACATTGCATCAGGGGAGGTTTAGGTTGGATATTAGGAAAAAATTCTTTACTGTAAGGGTTGTTAGGTATTGGAATGGGCTGCCGAGGGAAGTGGTTGAGTCACCATCCCTGGAGGTCTTTAAAAGACGTTTAGATGTAGAGCTTAGGGATATGGTTTAATGGAGGACTTGTTAGTGTTAGGTCAGAGGTTGGACTAGGTGATCTTGGAGGTCTCTTCCAACCTAGATGATTCTGTGTTTCTGTATTCTACTTGCAATTAAGACTTTGCATTACACTTGTGTGAATCTGTATTGATTACATGAAAAGCCCTGAAAATACTCAGAACAGGAATTAGCTCTGTAGTGGGTTTACATGGCAAGGTTTTGGTAGCAGGGGGGCATAGGGGTGGCTTCTGTGAGAAGGATCTCGAAGCTGCCCCATGTTTGGTAAGGGCCCCACTGCTGACCAGTGCTGAGCCAACAAGTGATGTTGTTTTGCACTTCTGTGAGAGCATATTTAAGACAAGAAAAAACGCTGAAGCACACAGCAGCTGGGAGAGTGAGAGGAGTGAGGAACAGCCTTGCAGGCGCCAAGGTCAGTGAAGAAGGAGGGGAAGAGGTGCTCCAGGCACCGGAGCAGAAGTCCCCTGCGGCCTGTGGTGAGGACCATGGTGAAGCAGGCTGTCCCCCTGCAGCCCATGGAGTACCATGGTGGAGCAGGGTTCCACACTGCAGCCCGTGGAGGAGACCACAGTGGAGCAGGTGGGCCTGCACCGACAGAGACTCCGGCCTGTGGAAGACCCCTGCCGGAGCAGATTCCAGGCCTGACCTGTAGCCTGTGGAGAGGAGACCACGTAGGAGCAGGTGACCTGGCAGGAGCTGCTTGTGGGGGGGGGACCCAGGTTGGAGCAGTTTGCTCCTGAGGGATGGACCCCATGGTACGGATCCATATCTTGAGCAGTTCTTGAAGAGCTGCTGCCTGTGGGAAGCCTATGATGGACCAGTTCAGCAAGGACTGCATCCCATGGGAGGGACCCCACAGCACAGGGGACGAGTGTGATAGTTAAGGAGCAGCACAGAAGAAGCGCTGTAGACTGACCATAACGCCCATTCCCCAGCTCCCCTGCGCTGCTTGGGGGAGGAGGTGGAAGAGGGTGGATGGGGGGGAAGGTGCTTTTAGTTTCTTTCCTTTGTTTCTCACTTCTCTAGCTTGTTAGTAATAGGCAATAAATCTTACTATCTCCCTATGCTGCATCTGTTTTGCCCATCACGATAATTACTGTGCGATCTCCTCATCCTTATCTCAACCCTTGAGCCCCTTTCATCGTATTTTCTCCCTGTTCCTCTTTGAGGAGGGAGAGTGAGAGCGCAGTTGTGGTGGAGCTCGGCCGCCCACCTGAGTAAAACCACCACAAGCTCTAAAGCTGATTTATGGTGCTTGTAACAGAAATCTGTTGAGAAATACCCACTTGTGTAATTTTTGAATTTGAACCAAAAGAATTTCACCAGTACTCTTAGAATTTTATCTGGTGCCAGTCATTGGGATAACTACACTGTTCTCTGCACCCAATTTAATATCTGAGTATAAATTTAGCAGAACTAAATCAATGGGTATTTTGAGTGAATTGCTCATCACTTACAATTTAAATGGTTAATGAATTCAATTCCTCAAGGAGAAATTCAGTTTCATGCAAGACTTCATTATACTTTCTTTTTTTTTTTTTTCTCGCATACCAGAAATGTCTTCTCTGCAAGTAGTCTGTTAATCACCTAAAACTAAAAATTAATCCTGTTAACCTACTTCTAGTGTTTGAAGTTTATGTTAATGATATAGAAAAAAAAAAAAAAAACTTATTGCACCCATACAAATGTTTTATTCCTCAGAGAGCTATTCACTGCTCTCAGAAAACATTGTATTTGCAAAACAGAAGGCTTCTTTCATTTGTATGTTTCCAGTACAGCTAAGCTTTTCCTACCCCTCTTTCTTTCTTTTTCTTCCTTTCAACTTTCAAGAGACTGCCTTCCAATAATCTGCTAACAAGTACAAACCAAAATCATGATCACTATTGAAACTGAGGCACATAGAATAATCCCTAAAATCAAATTATATTGTAGCTTCAGCTCATCTTTAGCAACACAGACTAATGCAAATAAATGTAATATGATTATAAATGCAGAACTTTCAGTAGTTTACATTTTGCTTAGAGTACAATGGTATCAATGATGCGAACAGTTTTTTAATGTTTTAAATTTACAAAGTTGTTTAATAATATCTACTCATGAGCATTCTAATAGGAGGACAAGCCATATGAGACACTGAGCTTGAGCAATTCTTATTTGTGAAATTGAAATCTGTTCCTCATCTTATTTTATATCCCATCTCCTTGCATGTTAGTCATGAACTTCAACACTTAGAATTTGTCTTTAAGTTTCTGAGAAACTTTTGGCTAGCAATAATTAATTTGAAGCAAGATGGACAGACTTTCTCTTTGTCTCATACTGGTGTATGCAAGAGGAGGTAATAGTGTATTCTAGAATTAATTTCATGCAACATGCTCTAGGTGACCCTGCTTGGCAGAGGTGTTGGACTAGATACCTCTGGAGGTCCCTTCCAACCTCAACCATTCTGCGATTCTGTGATTCTATGATTTCCATAGCACTGAAAACTTGGAATGTTCAGTACTGTCTCCATCAAATTCTGTGGAGTTCATTATTTCATAAATATTTTTTTATATTTTGTTTTACTCTGGAACATAGAAAATTGAAACCCTTACTATTTTTTTTTCTAGAGCACAACATTATGAATGGATTCACTGTAAATTTTACAATCCACAGCCTCTCTGTTTTTCAAAAACATAGACAATATAAGTAGGTCTATTAGTTTATATGAATAGGTTATATGTTGATTAAGCAGGACACTAATGTCTGCTAATGTTGGCATTATTATTGTTCACTTTCTTCTGTCTGTAGATGTCTTAATGGCATAGAAGTGATATTTTGTGATAACTTTAGTTAAGACAAAATATGTATTTTCTCAATACAGTCAACTGAAGAAGGCCAAATGCATTGTTGGATGCATTGAAGGGTGTTCATTTATTTATTTTTGTTGTTGTTGTTTGTTTGTTTTCAGCAGAAAGGTTCCATACTATTCAAGTAGACTAAGATAGATTAAAAGGACTTCTGAGGTGTGTTCACAAAACTCACTAACTGAGCACCAGTTAGCATCAGCACCTTTCCCACAAAACTCCCTGCAAGGCACTGTTTTAATCACTTAAAAATTCTATCTCACGGACAAAGAGCTATCACATATAACCATATAGGTGGATAATGAAATACAGAATTAATCAACAAGAGCTTTTTCAGTACTAATTGGATTAATGAGATGAGGAGCCTACTTGAAATACGCAATGTACAGGGAAGATGAGAAGGAGACATTTAAATGTTTCAGAAAGGAAAAAATATATTCTTCATGAAAATCAGAGCATTTCACTACATGGTATTTCACTACAGTCTGGCCACCCACAGGTGACTTTGGAAATCCGTTTTTGACTGGAATGTAAAGAAACAAGCTATGGATTTCCTTATCTTTTCTCATTGTGTTGAAGAACATCTTTAGCAATCTCTGTAGCTAGCTAAGAGTGGTTTTGCTATTGAGTGAACAAAAAGCTCCTCTCCTCTTTGAGGAGAGGAGAGGAGAGGAATTGTGTAATTTATGGGAAAGTTAATTTAGATGTACTTTTTGTTTCACAGCCAGCTTTCCTATTTCTATTATTACACTTCTGACAAGATCTTGTAAAACTCAAGTATCTTACGGAAAATTTTACATGAGACTCATTAAAAGTCATTCCTTTCAAGGCTCCAAAACTTGTTTTGAGCCTTAATGCAAAGAAACCTTAATTATTTTTAATTAACCAACTTTAGCAACCTCTTGCAAGAAAAGTTCCATCCACAAATACAGGTTTTGGCTCTAATTGGAACTATCTTTAGATGATGTTTTTCCACGTCATTTTATCTTTTACAAACCAAATTATTACAATTTCTTGCATAGAAAAGATGGCTGCTGAGTTATTACTTCCAAGGAGCAGTAGCCATAGGATAGAACTTATTCTAATGGGGTCACAGTATGAACTACAATGAATATATAAATATATATATATATAGTATTACCGTTGTTCAATATTCATCATAGAAGTGTGATGAGCAGAGGAGTGATAGAAAAGTAGTACTACATTATTCTACTACATCATTGTCCTGGTTTCAGTTAGGACAGAGTTATTTTTCCTCCTAGTAGCTGGTAGGGTGCTATGTTTTGGATTAGGATGAGAAGAGTGCTGATAACATGCTGATGTTTTAGATGCTGCAGAGCAATGCTTACACTAAGCCAAGGACTTTTCAGCTTCTCGCTCTGTCCTGCCGGCGGGCAGGCTGGGGGTGCAGCAAGAGCTGGGAGGGGACAAACCCAGGACAGCTGACCCAAACTGGCCAAAGGGGTATTCCACACCATCTGACGTCATGCTAAACAATATATAGGGGTGGCTAGCGGGTGGTGAGCAATTGCATTGTGCATCACTTGTTTGTACATATTATTATTATTATTATTATTATTATTATTTTCTATCTTAATAAACTGTCTTTATCTCAACCCACAGGCTTCACTTTCCCATTTCTCTCCCCCATCCCAGAGAGGGAGGGGGGAGGGTGAGCGAACGGCTGTGTGGTGTTTAGCTGCCAGCTGGGTTAAAACACAACAATCATTTATAGCAAGGTGTAAGCTAATTTTGTGTTATGTATACTGGTAAAAGTTTATTCAGGTTTTAAATTCTTAATGGTAATTTGATAAAGAATTACCACTGTGGAGAATGCAATCAGTATATATATATACATAAATAATAACAATAAAAATAAATCATCCTATTCACTTGAAATTATTTGGGGTTCTGTTTCGTAATTATTTAAATCATTATATTGCTTGTGAGGTTTCTTGTGATTTATTTTCCTCTTTATTTACTTTTCAAAAGCTGGATTTCCAACAGTGGGCTCATTTCAAAGATATAGCTCCATCTAGTGTCACATCAGACACCATTCTAAAACTATATTATATATTGCACAAAACAGCTCTAATCATTTATTTCAATTAAGACTTAAAATATCGTCTTCTACCCGAGGAACAAAAAGAGTAGCAGATGAATAGAACATCTGAAATATTATGCAAAATCAGTTGTATAAAACATATTTTCACATGCACGTTCTTAAAGGAGATGAATTTGCATCATGTTATACTTTGCAATTAAATTTAGGATTCTCTGACTCCACATGTTCTTGCTATGAACTGTTGCATGGAATAATCTGCTGGAGCAAAACATTCATCCTAAATTCTTTAAGTCATCATGCCCTATTTAGCTTGGCAATACCTTAGGTCTCTGAATACCTGTAGGGTAAATAAATTGTTCTAATGCTCCAGCAAGAATTGTACTCAACAGTAATGCATTCTGCAAAAGAAAACAAACTTAGGAAACCTGGGCAGTGGAATTCTTATATAATTAAGCAAAGACATTTAAAAGATCTGGTTTTCCAAACAGTCACTAATTTTGAAGTGCTTATTAGTAAATTAACTAATGGTAAAATAATTTGTTTGACTTACCCTAGATTTTGCCAGATCATCTGATAGTGTTTCAAAACTTTTACCAGCATAATTAATCATATTAACCTGGATATAAAAGCAGTTAATATGAAATGCAAAACACTTGGAGAATAAGCGTAACTGAGATACATATACATTCTGAACTACTAGAACTGAGATCTGCAATGAAGTATCACAGGAAGATACAACAAAACCCATATTATTTAACATATTCATGTTAGAATATTCATGTGAAAGAAAAACAGCACTTAGGTTTGTAAACAAAAACTAAAGAGAATGGGGAACAGATTTGGAAGCAGGGAACTAATACAAACGAGACAAGGAAATTATAGCAACATGAAAGCCTAGAAAATGGGACCAAGAGTAAGAAAATGTGACTAAAAATGTCAAGTAAATAACTTAAGTGTGGGAAAATAATCTTAAAATAACTAGGAAACAAATTTTATTGGCAAGCTTAATGATAGCATTAACAGCAGGTTACATTGCAGACATTTTTTTGTTTGTTCTTATGTTTGCAAACAAGTAGTCCTGTGTTAGGTTTTGGCCATTCACAAAGGAATGTATGGGAAACTTATTTCCTTCCACAAAGCATCCAAGAAATCCATGTATCCTCGGCTGGGTCATGAGCTGGCCAATAAAAGTTTTGGTAAAATGATCATAACAGCTCTCTATTTGTCTACCTGAAAACTGCTTATTTATGTTGTCTATATGAAAAATAGTTTTAATGAACTGTACAAGGTGCTTCTCCCAAGCACCTAGTGATAAGACGAGGGGAAATGGCCTCAAGTTGCACCGAGTGGGTAGGTTGGATATTAGGAGAAATTTCTTTACTGAAAGTGTAGTGTGGTATGAGAATAGGCTGCCCAGGGAAGTAGTTGAGTCACCATCCCTGGAGGTCTTCAAGAAACAGGTAGATGTAGAACTTAGTGACATGGTTTAATAGTGGACTTGTCAGTACTAGGTTAAAGGTTGGACTAGATGATCTTAGAGGTTTTTTCCAACCTGAATGATTCTATGACTACATGGTCCTATGATTTTGCAAACAACTCTGTGTTTGACAAACCTTATCTAAAATTTAGGAACATAACTCATCACAGGAGAGTGATAGAAGGTAGTCTTACGTTTTTAAAATGACTTTGGTTTAATGAGAAAAAGTGAAAAGAAATAATTTCATATAATAAAATTATGAAATGTTATAGGTTTTACATATAACATTCATTACAGTAAGTGTTCTCACTTGAAAATCCAGTTGCTTCAAATTTGCAAGATCTTTATAAAGAAGTCATGTTCTGATAAAGCAAAGTACTTGTAAAATAAATTGATAAATGTTTGAAAACAATCTACTTTTTCTTCTAAAAATAAGTCTACAGACTAGATATTTAAATCTGGAAATGGTATTCAAAAATATCTAATTAATATGCTTGGAACAAAGAAAGAAAACTGGAATATTTAACCATGTATATAACTTCAGACATATTGATGTGAAAGGCAAAGTTCATAACATTAATACATCCAAAGTAAATGAGGATCCAAAATGTGGTAGTTAGTGTAAAACACAAGTAGAATCGGGATGGATATGCAACTGAAAGAGGGAACATGAAATTTGGATTGCAATTCTTATGGAATAAGTGATTTATAATTGAAAAAGTATTCAGATCTAAAGTAAAAATGTCCTATGCCTGACAGACTACCAACATCTAAAACTAGAGTTGATACAAAAACCATTGAAAAGTAGAAGTTTTCAGAAAGCTGTGCCACGGAAGAAAAATGTCTATCTGAAGTCGAAGTCAGGTCAAAGTTATTATTCACTGATATGCAATGGCCACCCAGTCATTGCCCCAAACTCTCAAAGATGTTTTGAGATCTCCATTTGTTTGAGTCTCAGAGAGTCAGTGCTTTGAGGAAAAGGATGTTTTGAAAGCTGTACTGTTTTTACTTTACCCTCTCATTTTCCTAAATAAGCCAGTCAGTGTGGGAAAAGGGAACTAGTGTACAGTATGTATTATGTATATGGTAACCACAAATATATTCTAATTTCCCATTTTATGCAAGTAAAATGATATGCAGGAAAAATCTCCTGTTACTTAAATCTTCTTTCATCCACAGCCTGAAAAGAGCAATTTCAGACATCATTTGGGAAAGGTATAACATATTTCTTTGTTTGTATAATGTTTACAAAATGGATTTTTGATCTTGACTTCATCATTTGAAAAACACATATGCAGATGTGTAAACTGTCTTTTCAATGAATTGATTTATTCTATTCAGCATCTGACCCTATTTTTCTGTTTAACATGAAAATTTCATTCAATCTGAAGTGGAATGTAAGATGAAAATTAAGAGGGAAAGAAGGACGAAAGAAGGAGGAATTAAAGAGGAAAAAAATATTGAATACTCTTTACTTCTACTGCCTGAGGAAAGTTTGAACTATATATTTTATCATATAATGATACTGACCTTTTTCCTAGATACTGACTATAGAAATACAATTGTGAATTGTCTCCAGAAAGGTTGGACTTTATTCAAAATAAATAATTCTGGACAGAAGTAGAAGGGATACTTATATCTGCTGGTTTTAAAGTGTCCATTTACCAAGTTAATGGAGCATACAGAATCCAGTCTTCAATATGTATTTAAACTAAATGGGGCATAGTTTACAGTAGAGGTATAGTATACCATCTGCCAGAACAGTTTTTAGTGGGGTAGCTAAGGAGGTGTCCCAAGAAAAGAAAGATACAGATTTACTCTGTGATCAGGAAAGCAAATTGAATCCTGTATCTGGGATGCTGGATGAGTATTTTAATTATTACGGTTTTCAGAGAAAAAAAAAAAATATATATATATATAAAACTACTGTGTTCTTGTACTATTTTTTTTCAGTCTTTCAGTTCAGGGAAGCTTGGCCAAATTGAAGAGAGGAGTTTTTGAATGACAGGAATAACATCTTTAATGAACTGAATATCCTTCTAAATTTTTTACCTCAAGTTATTTTGTATCTTTTCCTTACCAACTTTTGGATTATGTAGTTTCAGGGTTTCTTCAATAAATAAAGAGAACATCTATCCAAAATATTCTTCACAAGCTCCTAGGAGGTCTAGAGGATATTCTAAGGCTTTGGAATAATTCAATGTATAAATCAATTCCTGTCTATGACAATTGATGCAAAATTGGAATTTGATTTGCACTGTGGGAATAGTAGTACATGTCCATGCTTTGAAACTTTGCAGGGCTGAGTAACCAACAGGATTTCTGGGTCTGATCTGAAGCCAATGGAAATATCAGCATAGCTTGCCAGCAGGATTTGCATTTTTCTAAAGACTTTCTATACCTTGCCATTTTAATGTGTCTGTTAAAAAGTGACAGAAGCTGCAAAACATGTTTCTGCAGTCTATCAAATATCCACCAGGTAGTAACCCAATTGGTGAGTACTGATGTAAGTTATTCTTAAAACAATGGCCTGTAGGGAAAAACTAAAATTTAACATTATGTTATTATGTTAACAAATGTTAACATTTTAACATTAAAACAACCCAGCTCTACAAAAAGTTACATCACGTGGTTTCATGACATATACTGTAGCATAATAAGGAAGTCCTGAGCATGGGTGCTCAAAGAGGCTTTAGGTACTGTCTGTCTACCCAGTAGCAACACCGTTCAAACAGCTCTATCATAACTTGGTATGGGCTGTCTGGTCAGCACAGAACCATGCTGTGCTATGGGAGCTGCTGTAGTGATCCTGACTGGTAGACACTACATTCAGGACTGAGTGATCCACAACACAGCTAACCTGAGTGTGAACAAGCCAATGTTGTGCCATGCTGTACCTACAGTGTGGCTGGTATTCAGACCTGTGCTGTGCTGCACAAATCCAGTGGCTGCAGGGCTCAGGTGGCTGCTTCTCATGAGGCTCTCCAGACAGCTCCCACTTGGTGCCAAAGACTTCACCATCCACTTGATCTTGCCTTTATCTGACACAGTTGCAAGAAGTTCTCATAAGAACACCTTATGTTTTGAATGTAGAAATGCTGGAGTTGTTTCCTTATAAGAAATTCCTATAATACGTTGAGAGACTGAACGAGGAGAATCTCTGCAATGGACGGGGTCTGCACCGCATGCTAGATGTGCGTTTGGAGTCCTGTCAATGCTCCCAGCATCTAAAGGGGCATAAGATTATGCATGCTATTCTCTTCTTATAGTCTTAGCTCCAATAAATAGCATCTTAAATGATAACTTTCAAGTGCTTTTCTTACTCATAATGAATGAACACCTCCCAGTGCAAAGTAGATATATTATATTTATCAGTATAATTATTTATCAATAATTATATTTCTCTCTCTTTTCTTCCTTCTCCTCAGGCCTCCAAGGCCTTCTGAAAACTTTTCTGAAACAAAAATTGTTTGGAGTAGTCTAGAACTTTTTCTGTCTACTGTGTAATAATGGATTTATTTTTTTTTCAAGACTACAGCACAGCAAAGAGGTTTTGGGAATTAGACTATTTTTTTTTTTTTCCCCCAGATATATGCAGTTCCAAGTGAACTGAAATAATGACCAAAATAAATAAATAAATAAATAAATAAATAAATAAATAAATAAATCCCTAAGTATTTTTGATCAAAAACACTGGGGGCAATAGAACTGAAATACTTTTTTCAGTTCGTCAGATCTTACTAAGCAGGGTATTAGAAAGCTTGCTGACTGTACCACTGAAGATTAAGGTAAAGTTTTTGACAGGATATCTATACAGTAACTCTCAGCTATGTCTTGATTTGATTTGGAGGAGGCTCTTGCATCAACAGTTTATATTTTTTGTTTTGTTTTGTTTGTTTGTTTGTTTCCCTTCAGTTTGGATATTGGTCTACAAGCATGAATTATTCGCACTCTTTTCAGATCTGCAGTATCATAGGAACACTGGAGCTTTGTCATAGCCAGACTTTCCTGTGCTTTGGAGATTATCTTTCAAGAGAAAGCACTATCAGTTTGGACTTTAGCCTTTCTAATAATTCTATTTATTTGTTTAGAGAAAAGTAAACAAACAATGCAAGTAAAATTTTAAAGTTCAAAAATATGTAGTATAATAAACAGGTAAATATGAAAACATTATAGTAATTTTAACAATCAATATATTAATATTAATATATGACAATATACTAATTTCATTAAAAATTTATAATAAAATCAAGGAATTATTACAAATAAATTGTAAAGAGCAAAAGATTTAAAATATTATAAAGGAAAATAGCAGATAATATCAAGGGCATGATATTGCTCTTGCCCTATATATTCCTCAGAAAAATGACTTTTTAATGAAGAACTTATGTGTCTGAGAGAAATTTATCAGAAAAGGATTTTATGCCTACATGGTCCACAAAGAATATTTACAATCCCTTTTTAATTTGTCTCCTGTAATCTAGAATTTTACTTAAGTCTTCATACTAAACCGGTAATATACAAATGGAAAAAAAAAATCTTTTGACTTCCATGAGCTTTGGATCAAGCTCATATAAACGCATATTCCTCTCAACTGCATACAAAAAATGGATACAAAGTCAAATGTTCAAAATACTTAAGAAAATAAAACCCCTTAAGTAAGGAAAGTGTTATTAGGAAGTGGGAAGGATAAGAACACATACTTCTGGTCACAGTTTAGTTTCTTTTCAAGTGGCATTGCCAAGATTAAAGCTTTATAATTAAATTCTTATTTGACAAAGATGTATTAGTTTACTTAGTGATTTTGATTTAATTGATGATTAAGACAACAGCTTATTCAAAGTTCTAGATGTTTTTATAATAAGCTATGGTTTATATTACTAATTTTTCATTCTGCTGGGATCACCCTGTTGTTAAAAAGGCAATTCACTTTAAGAATTCTTTGTGTTCAAACTTGCTCTCCCTTCATATCATATTTTGTAATTCAGTCAAGTAATTACTAGTCAACATTTTTAAAAGCAGATGTTTTCTTCTATTTCTTTCCACCCTCTTTCTTCAATTTTGATCTCCTTGTAGTTGTGGTAAAGCTGTAACTATTGAACATTCATAGAATCATAGGATCATATAATATCCCGAGTTGGAAGGGACCCACAATGATCATTGAGTCTAATTCCTGGTTCTGCACAGGATCACTCAAAAATCAAATTGTATGTCTGAGAGCATTGTCCAAATGCTTCTTGAACTCTGTCAGGCTCATTGCTGTGACTACTTCCCTGGGGAACCTTTTCCAGTTCCCGACCACCTTCTCAGTGAAGAATATTTTCCTAACACCCAGACTGACCTTCAACTCTCATAGCCCCATTCCATTCCCTCAGGTCCTGTTGCTGTCACCGGCGAGAAAAGATCAGCACCTACTCTTCCACTCCCTTCCTGAGGAGAGAGCAATAAATTCTGACCTCTGTAATTACTCCGTGAAAACTACCACTTCAGTAGAATGTACAGAAAAACCGACAAACACAAGCAGATGATTTAGGATATGTTCTTCAGGCATTTATGTGGCACAGTTGCTCTCTGTTTTACTCTTTTATTCAGGTAAGAGATGTAACAATGTTATGCTTATATAACCAAAACACTTAAAAAATGCAAGAATGTAGCTACATAATTCTTTTCTAACATTTGTGAGATTAGCTTTCATTCTTTATCTTCAGATGATTCAGCAATTAGTTTGAAGAAGAGGATGACAGATGCTGTTACATAAGGATGTCAAGGCTACTTCAAGCCTGTGGCATATCTATCTCAGTATCATCTCCAGCAATGACCGCTTCAGGAAGAGTATAACATTCTCCCCTTTCAAAATACCATTTCACAGTTATTACTGAAGTTCTTCAGTCTAGGGTCCATCTTACAAATAGCAGCTTTAGGAATTACCCTGGGTAATCATATGAACTATGGCTGCATCTCTATTCTGAGCCTGATGTCTCTGCTTTTCATCAGGTAGAATCAGGAAGGAAACTCAAATGGTAAAAAAAAAAAAAAAAAAAAAAAAAAAATTCTTTTAATTCAGTTGGTTGTCATCATGACTACTTCACCAGTCTAGCTCACTGATAGGACATGAGGGAATGACTTAAAGATGCATCAAAGGAAATTCAAATAGGACATTAGATAAATATTCTTCGCTGAGAGGGTGGTCGGACTCCTCAGGACGTGGTGACAACCCCAAGCCTGTCAGTGTTCAAGAAGAGTTTGGACAATGCTCTTAGGAGTATGGTCCTCTTAGGTTGCCCTTTTAGGAGTCAGGACTTGGAAAAGATGATCCTCGTGGGTCCCTTCTAAATCAGGTTATTTTATGATTCTATGACTGCAGGGCAGCATGGATACTGCAAAGAATAAGAAAATATTCATCTAGAGTTCTCAGATTCCCTGTTGCCAATTGCCAATTGCAAAAATGTTCAATTTGTTTCATGTTTAATTATTATTATTATTATTGTTTGTTTGTTTGTTTGTTTGTTTGTTTGTTTTTGCTGAGGCCAATTTAGGCCAGTTTATTTTATTCTTTTTCATATATGCAGATAATTGGATCAATGGACAGAACCCACTGGGATGATGGCTAAGAGCCAGGTCCTGCACTTTGGTCACAACAACCCCATGCAATGCTATAGGCTTGGGGGAGAGTGGCTTGAAAGCTGTGCAGAGGAAAAGGATCCAGGGATGTTGGTCGATGCTCACCTGAACATGAACTGGCAGTGTTCCCAGGTAGCCAAGAAGGCCAACAGCATCCTGGCTTGTATCAGGAATAATGTAGCCAGCAGGACCAGGGAGGTGTCTTCCTGTACTGTGCTCTGGTGAGGCTGCACATTGAGTACTGTGTTTGGGCCCCTCACTACAAGAAGGACATCAAGACCCTGGAGTGTGTCCAGAGAAGGGCTACTAAGCTGGTGAGGGGTTTGGAACACAAGGAGTGGCTGAGGGAACTGGACTGTTTAGTCTGGAGAAGAGGAGGCTCAGGGGAGACCTTGATACCTTACCGCTTCCTCCAACTACTTGAATATGACTTTTAGTTAGGAAAAAAAAAAAAAAAAAGATATGTTGGAAAGTTTGAGATATAAACAGCTGCTTTCACTGACTTCCAGTGGTGCAGCTATGCTGGGCTGCCTGATCCTTGGGTAGCAATGCTGATAAATACTGTTCAGACATGCGGGTTAGATCAGATTTTCCCATAAACTCTTTTAAATTGTGGTGAGCTGGGGTCAGCCTCTTCTCACAGATAACTAGTGATAGAACAAGAGGGAATGACCACAAGTTGCTCCACGGGAGGTTTAGGTTGGAAATTAGGAGACATTTCTTCTCAGAAATACTGGTTAGGCATTGGAATGGGTTGCCCAGGGAGGTGGTGGAGTCACTGTCCCTGGGGGATTTTAAGGAAAGTTTGGATGTGGCATTTTGGGACATGGTTTTGTGGGTAATATTGGTGGTAGGGGACCAGATGATGGTTGGACCAGATGACCTTGGAGGTCTTTTCCAACCTTAATGATTCTCTGATTCCATGATTCTCTGAATTTTACTAATCAATTTTATTGACATCATAACTTCTTATGAATATTACTTGTAATTATTTGTAAAATATTTTCTATGTATATCTTTCCTATTGAGTTACTCTAAAAAAATAAAAAAAATAAAAAAAAAAAAAGGAAAGAGGGAAAGGAAGAAACAGTCATACTCAAAAACTGTAGAAGAGTTCAGGAGTCATAACGCGGATTCCTGTTGTTTACCTCACTCTTTCGGTGATTTTCTCTATAATATTCAAAAACATCTCTCATAACTAGACAAGTTAACACATTGAATGCTTATATTGCTTATATTGAAGGAATGTAGCATAAAAGTGTGTGCTTTTTTTTGTTTTGTTTTGTTTTTCAATTATGTTTTTAAGTAGCATGCATTTGCCAAAATAAATTGTCATACATTTTTGGACTGAAAGATCTGTGGGAATGGATAAGTCAGTGATGATAGCATTTTCACATTTTCAATCCAGAATTTCACGGTTCTGTTCATGAAGAGTCCAGTAAAATATTAAGAAGCTGGATAGAACCAGGAATTAGAGACCAAATTTTTAGTTATTTCATATTTTTTTTAATTTCTTTAAATTAAAGTCCATTCTTTTTAACTTACCTTGGTCCCTCTGCTAAATCTTTTAGTCTTTCAAAGCTTAGTGGAGTGCTTTGGAATATAGAGCAAAAATATGCCAAGCAAATCCACCCATATGAAAGAAGGTCTCTGTCTCTGTTCTGTTCCTCTTGAAACATTCTTTGATTACTGAGAGTTGGTGGCATGAAAGATATACCAGGATTTTTTGTTTGTTTGATTATTTTATTTTATTTTATTTTATTTTATTTTTGGAAGCAACAGCATACAATGTCTTCAACAGCAAGCCTTCTTTTTCTCACTAAGCTATTTCTTATTCTCATGTGACAGGTAAAGAAATGACTGCCTCACACATTTTTAGCTTTCATATAAAAACATCTATCCGGAAGATAACTTCTACATTGTCTATCTATGATATAAAGAATGTACAACTCACTGGCACTAATAACTACATTAGCCACCAGGAAAAATAACTGATTAGTGATAAACAGCAGACAATGAAATACACTTACCTGAATAGCTACAGCACTGTACAAATGTGAAATTTGATATTTTTTTAAAAATTGGTGTCTCTTATTTTTAGATATGTTTTTAGATACAGTCTTTATATAACTCAGTGTTATAGACAAATATTAAGTGTTAACAGAATCCTACTCACATTAAGATGACCCGAATCCCACCTATGGAACAAATTTGCTTTTCTTGCTAGATCCTTTCATTATGAATTTTCAACAGCTGAGGATCTTTTGATGCCCCATGTCTGTCTAAGAGGCATTTGGATTATGATCTAAATATGCTTTAACTTTTGGTTAGCCCTGAAATTGTCAGGCAGTTGGACTTCGTGATTTGTGTAGGTCTCTTCCAACTGCACTATATTATACTATACTGTACTATACTATACTGTACTATACTATATTATAAAATATTATATATACTATATACTATGGTGTGCTATACTTTACTATACTACAGTATTATTTCTTATTTATTTATTTGTTTGTTTGTTTATTTTCAGGAAGATGCTGGGCATAACTGGATAAGACAGCATGATATACTTCAGAAGGAAAAGCTAACAGAATTTCCCTCTGAACTCAAAATTGATCATTGATTTCTAATCATCAACACTGTAAACCACACTATGGAGCTAAATTTTATTTATTTGCATGTAAAGATAAGGATGATGTGGGAAGTGCATTTTTTGTTTTTGTTTTTTCCCCCCTCGGCATAATTGAGGTATTTGTTCATGCTCATATATTCAAAAGATTGTTGCAGGTACCCACAATAGCAGCAGAATATTCATTTAAAAATAGTTAAATGAATAAGATTTCAGAGAAATGAAAATATTATGCATATGAAATGCAAAAGACATTCTGCCAGTTATATCTACAGATATCATTTCTGCATAACTCAGTGGGAAGTAAACATTATGTGCAAGCAAACTTATTTTTGGACTTTGTGATTGAGAAAATCCTCAATATATCAAATTCCATGGCATTTTATGAAGCTATATTGTATAGGAATATGTATTTTTAGAATCATATCTTGTTTACTCATTTTTGAATTGCATTTTCATATACTGCATGTTTTAAAGTGGTAATAATATCTCAAGATATATAATTATATTTTTAGAAGATTAATATGTTCTCTTTCTAGGAAATAAATACCTGAATTTGAAGACAAACTGAGATTATTTTTTTTCTGTACAATTGAGTCCAAAGATTAACATGAAGGAATAAAACAAAGCAGTTTTTTATTCAGGCTGCAAATAAACAAGGACAAATGACTTTATTTATGTAAATTTGCATAGTATTTGGTAGAAGCACAAATGGTTCTAAAAAAAAAAAAAAAAAGTAAAAAATGAGGTAAGAATGATCATTTCTCTGCTGGTCAGTAAGTGTATCATACACTCTAATTATACTGCAGACATTAGTCACTCACTAGATGTTATTTCCATCAAAAACATGAGAGTTTTTTCTTCACTGTATGTGCTTTGAAAACGTACTATCCTGACATAATTAAGGCTTTGAAATCATCAAGCCAATTTTATACAGTCTTGGAGGCTGCATTAAATTCTCTCAATTTTCTCTTTCTCTAAAAGTAAAAGTGTTCAGTTAGATTCATTTTACTATATCCTTAACGTATCCTATGGAAAATTTGTATTTTTTGCATATTAAACTAAGAAGTAAAGCATACAGCATACAGAACAAAGCTTTTATTTGCTACTGCAAGAGAGAAGAAAGTCAATTATAATAATAATTAATAATAATAAAGGCATTAATTTATTTGTAACAGAAAGTGTATCTTATTGAATTTAGAGATGGTGTAAGTCTAGAGCACTAATATTAATCATTTTTCATAAGGACTGCAAACTAGTAATTGATTCATTTCAACGTTTGAGGCATTTTGATTGGCTTAGATATCAACTGCATATTTAAATTCATCATACACTCCAAGATTATCCATCTCTAGTGCGCATTCCCTAAAGAAAGATAACTGATTTTCAAGTAACCAGAAACCACTCTTGCAAAAGCCCAGCTGTCCTGTTTCTGAGAGCCTTCTAACAATTATTTATTTCACTCTCTAATGTTTGCCAGTTCTTTCAATTTATTGTATGGCAGGGATTGTTGTGGGATGAATTTGCCCATTTTGGCATTTCCAGTTATGAAAGAGAACATACAAAGAAAGATCAAAAAATAAATAAAAGGAAAGACTCTGAGGAAACTTTATATGTATATGTAATATTATATATATGATAAAAATATGATTTCTGAAGAGCTGTTACTATTTTCACTAGCCTTACTTACCCATACACACTTTGCAGTCATATGGACCACATTCTAATATGGTGCTGCATTCCTGAATATGCAGGTTTGTGAGACAGTGTTTAATGCTACTGTGGCTTCTGCTCCCTTGGTCAGTGATGCCTTCACTGTTGCTCTTAAATTCATATATGGAATGGAAATCCCAAGAGTCTCTTTGCATCAGCGAGGACAAATCAAAGAAAAAAAAAGACTTTGTGAGTCTACATTATGATAAGTGTGCAATTAAATTCTTGTAATTAAGTCATATATCATGGTTAGCTCTTGTCTATTGTCCAATAATGTCCAATAAGACACCGTTTTGTGTGACATTCACCTATGATAGCAGAATAAATAAAAACTTTCCAGTAATTCTAGAATAAGACCCTGCCTGCACCCGTAGGACTAGCTCCCTGGACTGACCTCACCCCATGTGCTCTTTGGTTCAGGAGGCCTGAGCTGCATCACCAGTGTAACTGGTTCTGGTACTGTCAGATTTCTATCTGGCTTTCCTGAACTGACCTTGAACCTTTGTGTGAGGCTACCTTGACTTTGTCTGATTGCACTAGCCTGTCAATGAGACTCATTGCTGACACTGTCTTGCTGTGTTCCCCTGCACACTGCACCCTGGCCAGGGGGTCATTGTCAAGCTGTGCTGGGGACACCCTTGGCTAACAGTTTGTCTTCCCTGTTGAGTAGTCTCACTCCTGCAAATCCGTAAAAGTTCCCAGGTAGTTGTGTCCATCTCTTGATGATATATACCTGTATATGTTCACAGTCATGAAATAACATATCTTACACACAAAAATAAGAAAAGAAAGAGGTCATTGGGAATATCACTCCTTGCTTCAATTATGAAAGGCACAAGCTTCAGTGTCTTCATTCTTCCATGCCACTAATAAATTTTGAAACTTTCAATTTAAGAAGGCAAATGGTTGTAGCAGTTTATTTTTGTTTTGTTTTGTTTCGCTTGCTTGTTTCTTTTTAAGAGATTGTATATCACTACTCTGTCCCATAGCCAACCATTTTGCTACCTGAAGTTTTTCAGTTTTACTAATATAATGTATTTGATAGGTTTCATATGTCAGCCAGCTTCCTGCCAAATGTGGTGTTTGGTATATCCTGCTTGTCGCTCACTTCATTTTCAGAAGAGTTTAAATTGTTTGCAAGGAATAATTCTGGAAATGGAAACAGATGATGTGTTGTACAGCCAACCAGGAAGAACCGTTAGTGGACTCACTCACCTCACTCATCTGTCTCCTCATGCTCCTTACCTGGATTTGTGATACCTCATGCAGAATTGAAATAAAAAATAAATTACAATTGTGGAAACACCAACCAAAAGTTCATTTAGGATATTAAATACAAATAATTGCTACATTTTCACAGCACAATTCATCTGACATAGCATCATGTAAATTATGTGATGGGAGCAGTAGATAAGTAAATAAGAACACCATTTTCCATTTTAATGTAGGAGCAGAAAGACAGTGTGCCTGCCTTCAGATTCAGACCATATAATTCCACCTTTCCTTTTTCCCTCTCTTTCCCTCTCCTTTTTTTTTTTTTTTTTCTTTTTTTTTTTGTGGAGGAGGAGAGGGAGGGGCTGAGCAAGTGGGGAGCAGGGGATGGGTCTTTCTCATCTGTTCCTCTTTTGGCTTTTAGCTGTAGTCTTGCTGGAGCCTTAAATCCTTACCTGTGCACAGAGCTCTCAAGATGACCCACAGAGAAATGAGTTAATTCAATTCAACTAGGTAATAACCCTGTATTAACTTTCAGCTACTTCTGTTGTTTTTTTCCTTCTTGTTTATCTTTCCTTTTTTTTTTTTTTTTTCTTTCTTTCCTTTTCCACAATAATGCCTCTGTCAGAGCTCAGCAGAAAGTAAGACAGACCTGCTGGATGCATTGATGCCAAGGAAATAGTTTCCTTAGCAACAACAACAACAACAACAACAAAAGTGAAAGCTCTCAGAATTTCTTTCATTAATCGATGTAACTTCTATTCCCAGCTGTAGACTAGGAAAAGGTAAAGAGATAGATCCATGCATTACTCTGCCACCACATCCTCTCACGTATCTCAAAAAGCTGCATATCAATATTGAGATCAATTTCCTATATTTTAAACCCATTTTATTATATGAATTCACAGGAATGAAAATAGCTGTTAAATTAGTTTTCTTTGCTTTGCCATTAAAAAGCTAACAAAACTATAATTCTTAATAAATACACATATGTAGCACACCATTCACATTCTGTCCAAATTGCCATGGGAAAGAAGAGGCCTACAGATCCTACAGGTAGTGAATGTTTCATACTTTACTGCTAGGACTGCTAGGAACTAACACAGATTCTAGTATCAAGCTCTTTCATAATTGTTCAGCACTAAGTATGATGAATGTTATTTGTCTAGGGACACACACACACACACACACACACACAAAAAAAAAAGAGAGAGACCTTTTGGGGAAAATATTTCCAAAAGGAGAAAAGTTAATGAAAATCATTTTGTCAGAGAAACCATAAGAGCTATGCATAAAACTAACCATATTTTTGCTTCTAAAAATACTCACTTACTATGTGTGCTTTACAACAGGAAAATGATCCTTAAAAATGACACCTTGTAAATTCACTTACACAAGATGACATTAGAGTGTAGCTCCTTACTCTGCTGCCAAAGCTGGATATGAGAGCTGATGAAGAACAATGTTCATTTTCTTCTCCACTCTAGCTCTGTCAACATAATATTTCTTCAACTCATTGCTGGAATATACCACAGGGAAAGCAGCCTGCTTTCAAGACAGCAGGTGGAACATTTTTTTTCTCATACATTTTGATGATTACATAATAGATATGAAGCATAGAGATAATCTCTAACATTCCTCTAAAGAATCTAATCCTCTGATATAAATGCTACTCTGAAATGGATACTTTAGAGTGCTGTGTTTTATGTGCTGTGATGTGTAATATAGAGCTGACTCCTGTGGATTTGAAGACAAAATTGCCAAAATACCTTTGAAAAGGAAAAATGAAAAGTAATACTCATTTCTACTGGTACAAAAATTTAAAACTAGGGACTAAACTCTTTCAAAAATGAAGGTGTGAATCGTATTGATATCTAGTTATTCTATCTAAACTCCTTTATGAAATTAAATAAATTCAGCAATTTTAACATAATAGAAAAAATGGAAATGGAATAGAACCAGAGTGTTTTGTTGGCAATATGAAACTTAGGTCCATTTTACTGCATTTTATCAAGATACAAGCTTTTGTTAAGAGTCACCATATATATAATTTAGTTAGAAACTAAGTTCTGGAGTGCATAAAGTGAAAACACACCTAAGAAAAGTATGCTATTTCTGTAGTGCTTGCAGAATTTCTTCTTGCAGAATTTCTTCTAAGAAATTTTATTTCTTCCCTAGTTAAGATTATAGTTATGCTCAAGCCCTTCTTAGCAAAATCTGTTTTGGAATGTTTTTCTCGTCTTCATAACCTATCATGGAAATTTGCATTTGAGCAACCTGGTCTTGTGGAAGATGTCTTTTCCCATGGCTGGGGTTTGGAACTAGATGGTTTCAAGATTCTATCCAATCTAAACCATTGTATGGTTCTATGAAATCAAGAATCTTACACAAAGAAGTAAGGCCAACAGCATAACACAATGTTTATCAATATTTGCCATCGCAAGCAGTTATGAAATCAGTGCATCTTCCTCACATGCTTAGACCAGGAATTAACTGGAATGTCTCCAGATATTTCTGAGTGTATTAGCATTCTTTTTCAGATCAGTGTGTTTCTAAAAAGGATCTCCTAGTTGTTTCTCTCTGCTGTGCTTTGGGCTTGTGTCCTGGAGGGTCCTCAGTGTGATCATTGGATTCCTTTCATACTAAATAAAAGATACCCTTCAGTACCACATATAATATGATCCAAAAATTAATGAGCATAACAGGGTTAAATTAGCTAATCTGAAATAAATATACCTGAAATCCGGCAGATATAATGATCAGCTGTTTCACTACAGATCCTCTTCTATTGCGTTGTATTGCTTGCTAAAGACAAAACTTCAGTTTAATGTCATATGCATCTCACCAGGGAGAAAAGTTTATCAACTTATTTTATTCTCCCTATCAGACTGTAGAGAAGACATTGATGGGAAAGTGAGTTAGGCAACACAGGAATTGTCCAGGACACTGTAATTACTGTTCATTATAGTCTTCAGTTTTGTTTGTAAACTGTTTTCAGTCATTAGTAATGAGAATTCAATCTCAGGATTTAAACCTGGGAAAACAATTTTAAATGTATTTATTAACTTTCCTTTTCTCATCACTCTTACATTTGTATCTGTATTTAACAGGATATTATGCCATTATTTTCTTGTTATAGTAATATCAAGAAACCTTGAAAATTTTAACAAAGATGAGACCTACTAAAGTAACCATAAAATGTGACCAGAACAAGAAAAAAAAAAAAGAAAAAGAAAAAAAAAAAGACAGGACAGTTATAAGGAAGCTTAATAGTAAGAGAATAACAGATATTAATGAATCAGTGAATCAATGGCTAGCGACATTAAAAGAATGTGATGGGGAATAAGTCTAGATCTGGAGAAAGTATATTAGGAGAGTAACAGCACTTTTTCTTAGCTTTCTCTGTGTGATTCTGTGAGCATCAGAGCTGCTAAATTGGATCAAAACCACACTTTGTTTGCCCCAAAGTTCACTTGGTCTCATGAAGTAGATGAAGTAGTTCTGTGACTACCTTTACTTAAGATTATATAGACTTGTATTATGAAGCTATTATTGTTACAGAACTTTGATGACATTACATTTAAGAACCCACTTCCAAGGATAGC
>CM021697.1:49772299-49786165 GCA_011074415.1 Stictonetta naevosa
AAGAAAGAAAGAAAGAAAGAAAGAAAGAAAGAAAGAAAGAAAGAAAGAAAGAAAGAAAGAAAGAAAGAAAGAAAGAAAGAAAGAAAGAAAGAAAGAAAGAAAGAAAGAAAGAAAGAAAGAAAGAAAGAAAGAAAGGAAGGAAGGAAGGAAGAAAGAGATTTAATAATCCTACTTAACCCAATTATGGGTTATATTGTGATGAAGAACATACACATAAGTTTATTACTTGAAGCTAGATATGTCTGGATAGAAGCTAGAAATGTCTTTATAACAACATTATAAGCTCTGAAAAAAGAATATATGTAATCTCCCTAGCAAAAGATGATAATGTTTCCTTGCATTTCACTTACATCAGGGTTGTTTATTTTCTATAAACCTGTAGAAGCATTCTGAAGTTTGCTAATAATAAAAATAAGAATGTGAAGAGATGGGCTGCTGCCAAATTCCTGTGTTCCCTCCTGTGTCCACGCACCCAGACAGACTGAGATTCTGTCAAGTTGCAGTTACACTCCTGAGAAGAGCAATGGCTATTTTTGGTAGAGACAATGCCTCCAAAAAACAGGTAATTCTGGACTGAAAGATTTCAGTACAGATGTGATGATTCCTCAGTTTTATTTGGTTTTAATCAAAACCTCATGCAAGAAATCCTACTGTATTTTTATATTTTCTGCTAATAGAGGAACTTGCAAATTATCCTGAAACTTTTAATTCATATCCTGTCATGTGCATTAGAGAACAGTTTATACCATATCTAGTTATAAGTTTGTTTGTCAGGTACGCCTAGGTTCTCATTACATAATGTTGTCTCTAAAACTTTCTAATTTGTAATGCTTCAAGTGCAGTACTGCCAAGAGGAAGGCTCATCACAGATGTATATTTTTTAAAAAAGTTTGAGATTGTCTTAATTTCTCATTAAAAAAAAAAAAAGGGGGGGGGGGGGGGAAGAAAAAGAAATATACAAGTCTGAACCTGAGGCTACATTTTCTCCTGTTAAGTTCTGTTTTGTTTTGTTTCATTCAGAAGATTGCCTATGTTTGAAAGTATTATCTGCCTTTTGTGAGAGAATACTGAATATACTACTAATTATATGGGAAGTCTCTGATTGGTATTGTTTCCTTTCAAATAATTGATTCCTTGTTGAGAAAGTTCCCAAGGGGATATTGTATTAAGAAACTATTTAAGTCAAGAGAAAGTGATTTGCCTGTATAGATTTTCAAGGAGTGATAAAGGTGATATGGAACAAGGCATATATACGAGTGCAAGAGAAAGACTCAAAGGGCTTATTAACAGAAATGTCATAAGAGCATAACAGTAGAGAAAAAAAAAAAAAAAAAAAAAAGAAGATGGAATTAGATAAGGTCTTGCAGATAGCTCCTAGTACAGCAAAACATATTGCACAAGAAAAGTTGAGCTTATTTTGCCATAGTGAGGGAGCAAAGTGATACTGAATATTAAACATCCAGAGTCTGATTTTAATATCTTGTTACATTCATGTAAATAAATCACTAGACCAGGTCAGGTACAGCAGCGGCAGCTTTTCTGAGAACCAAATCCTCTCTCTGTTCTCTGTAAAAGGTAAAAATATTTTAAATTTTTCAGCAGGATCTTATTACTCTTCTAATAAGTACTTTTGATTTTGATAGTGCGTGAATAAATGAATAATAACAGTCTACCAAGGTTTTTTATTTCAAAATTTTTTTTGAAAAATTTTTTTGGACAATTTTTTTTTCAAAATCAGCACATTTAATTAAGTGCTGATTGATCATTACATTTAACATATTGGGAGCTTTGTAATGGAAGAGAAAACAGTGGCTGATCTTCCATAAACAAACTTTAATTTTCTGAAGAAATGGGGTCTTTTCTTAGATTTATTTTAGATTTTCATAAATTGATATGGATGTGTTTTAGATTGTAGTCTGCGCGTCTGGTGTTTGTGGCTCGCTAGATGGTGCTGTGATCCAACGTGCAGGAGCACAGCTTGGTAGCAATGTGACAAAAGCCCCATCAGGCATGCAGATGTGAGTTGTTAGCTGGAGGAGGTCAGCACACTGCTCTTATTAGGTGACCAGATCATCTAGGACTCTGAATTCAGGTACCTATTTAAAACAAACAAACAGAAATAAACTGCGGCCTAAACCTGTAATTTGCATTTTACAAACAGTAATTAAGGGTTAAGAAATCAGACCAGTTTCTCAAAACACAAGGAGAAACTCTTGTTTTGTTAGTGC
Organism: Stictonetta naevosa; assembly: GCA_011074415.1. Lineage (NCBI taxonomy): Eukaryota > Metazoa > Chordata > Aves > Anseriformes > Anatidae > Stictonetta > Stictonetta naevosa. The sequence continues at coordinate 49,774,528 of CM021697.1, forward strand.
AAGTCTGAGTTTTCATTTAGCTGCAGAAGCTGTCCAAAATTTTGGACCTTTGAGATATGCCATGTGCATACAAAATTTTTATTTTCCTTTTGGTCTCATGATGGCAGTGATTCTGAATGTATTGCTGAGTAATAAACTTGCCAAGAAACTGTAGAGCTACCCACAGTGTCAGAGTCCAGGGAGTACATACAATTGCTTTGTTTTGCAGGAAATATATTTGTGGAGTGTGTTGTGTTTATCAGAAATATAGGTTTCAGTTCAGCAAAACACTGAACCATGGGTCTACAAGTCATGGTAAATCAAAAACATTAGATAGAAAGATGAGTGAATGAACATCAGTACAAGGTGCTCTATTACCCCTCATTGGGTGTGCTTTTATCTCTTTCCAGTCATGTGGCAAACAGCTACTATGAAATTTATAGCTAGACAAAGTTTTCATTTTCTGACTGAAAATTCTTTGACCAGCCTGTTTTCAGTCTAGAAGCATGGTACAAATATTTAGGATGTGACTTCTCTTAAAGTCTTTTATATCATGGTCAACTGTTTTCATTACTTTTTATCTAAAATTATTTTTGACATGGTTCACATGAAGCAAATTTGCTGGCAAGATATGTGGCTTGGCAGGGCTGTGAAGGCCACATCTATACTATTCTTGTTACAAGGTCTCAAACATCTGATACTGATTTCCCTAGCTATCCACACCATCTAAATTTTGGCAGCTGTTATATTGAAGACAAAATCTTGGAGTTGCTTGGCTCCTAAGCATGGCAGCCATCTTTCTGCACAGATTATTGGTCAGATTATTCACTGTTTGTACAGTCTGCTTAGCCTGGAACACCAGTGAAAGATTGTGGTGAAAAAGACAAAGTGCATATATGCTTAGGGCCAGGTGGAAACAGCTGCTTTCATGAGGCAGAAGAGGAAATCTTTGAGGGTTAAAAATGAAATTCTGCAGGTGGTCATCAGCAAAGAAACTACCGTATAGTAAGTGACTACTGATGACCACAGGGAAGCCATTGCTCACAAGGAAGAGAGAGGGAAAGGCAGGGAGGCAGTGAAACAACTGGCACATGGACTCAGCTGTGTCTGATGATCCTCTCTTCATCGGTACATGAGCTGCAAGTTCCTGTGACTTGGTCATAGCTGTGACTCATAGCTGTGGCCCAGCAAAATTCATTACCCAAAGTCAGTAAACTAGGTTTACAATAGAGTTTAGCAGCAACACTGAGTTTCCAACTGCAGAAGGGATTCCTCTAGGCCCTTTCATTGCTTATTTGGTAATCATCTCTTATTATCAGATGACCAAAAGATGAGAATACAGAGGTGAGCTATAGACAGGCTTCTCTTAACTGGGACAGTGGGCCATGAGTTCTTGAACTTTATAATTTCTCATGAACTATATGAGTAAGAAGGAATTGCTTCTCCCTTCTTTTCAGAAATCCGTCCTTCAGAGAACAGTTATTTCCTTTGTCCAAGCAGAACATGACATCCAGCATGTTACGTTACCCCCTTACTGTGGGTCCCTCGTTTTCTTCATAGACAACATTCATATTGAAAGTAGAGATCCAAAAGGTCTTGATGATCACGTGTTATTATCTAGGCAATATGAAATTTCTAATGTAAATGGGTCTGGAATTTCTCCAGCCTATGAAGAATGTCCCAAGGAAGGAGAATGACGAGTTAGATCATTGTACTCATCAGAAAGTACTTCAATAAGCGTTACTTACATGAAGAATATTGTCTTTCTTGACCATTTCAAAAAGGGTGGTTGGCTAGATTATATTATGAAATAGCAACTAACACCACATAAATCATTTTGTCACAGTTTACCAGGGTAGTGCAATCCCATACATACCTCCTTTTTGCATACCAAAACCCATTGTCTACTCTTACACTAATATAACCTTGCAATGACCTCTTTCGATAACATACTGCTGGGGTTAGACCAGTGTGGATGCTTCAAGGTAGTGATATCACTACCACATCTATTACATCATGAATACGCATTAGACAAGCGTATGAGTGATATCTGATATCCCAAGCAGCAAACCCATAGCCTACATGTAGAAATATCTCATAGGATAATCAAGAATAGATCCAGCCAGCACAGACTGGTTATTTTTCAGGAACTTTAGTAGCTTGTTGTATCAGGTGAAGCACTCTACTGTGAAGAGCCCTAGAAAGCAATCTATCTAACAAAGTGCCATATCCATCCTGTTGTTTTTGTTTATAAGTTTTGTTGATCCAGATTTTGCTTTGTTAATGAATACACACTTGGTAGAAATTTTAAGTAGTTCATCTGGACTTTTTGAGAGGGGTAGATTTTTTATTTAAAAAGCATTCTTTTCATGTTTGCCATCTCAAAGTCAAGCTGTAAAATTTGTGCTGGATAAATGTTTAGAGTCGTTTACACTAACACAGTGTAAAAAAGTATCCACTGTCTTCATAGACACCCGCTTTATGGACAATGAGAGAGCAGATCATAACAGTATTCTGCCCCAGAGTACACTGACTTCCAAACCAAATTTTAGGTGTTGCTTTTTGTATCCAGAACCAATTTCCAGATGACACATATACTTACTTTCAAGGTTCATCTTTTTTTTCTTTTTTTTCTTTTTTTTAATTAGGATATTTTCCCTGGAAACAATAGCAACAGCAAACACATCCATAGACTATTATGGTGGGCCAACAAAATGAACATTTCATAGAAAGAAAATTCTGTGTTCAGTATTGCAAATAGAATCAGAGAATCATTAAGTTTGAAAACGACCGCCAAGATCATCTGGTCCAACCGTTACCCTCCCACCAATATCACCCACTAGACCATGTCCCTGAGCAAAACATCCAACATTTCTTTAAACACCCCCAAGGACGATGACTCCACCACCTCCCCGGGGCAACACATTCCAGTGCCTCACCACTCTTTCTGAGAAGAAATTTCTCCTAATTTCCAACCTAAACTTCCCCTGGTGCAACTTGAGGCCAATACCTCTAGTCTTATTGCTAGTTATCTGCAAGAAGAGGCTGACCCCCAGCACCCCACAACTTCATTTTGGGTAGATAGAGGGAGCAATAAGGTCTCCCCTGAGCCTCCTCTTCTCCAGACTAAGCAATCCCAGTTCTCTTAGTCGCTCCTCATAAGGCCTGTGTTCCAGATCCCTCACTGGCTTTGTATCCCTTCTCTCGACACACTCCAGGGTCTTGATGTCCTTCTTGTAGCGAGGGGCCCAAACACAGTACTCAATGTGCAGCCTCACCAGAGCACAGTACAGGGAGACAATCACCTCCCTGGTCCTGCTGGCTACATTATTCCTGATACAAGCCAGGATGCTGTTGGCCTTCTTGGTCATTTGGGCACACTGCTGGATCATGTTCAGGCAAGCATTGACCAGCAACCCTGGATCCTTTTCCTCTGCACAACTTTCCAGACACTATTCCCCAAGCTTGTAGCGTTGCATGAGGTTGTTGTGACCAAAGTGCAGGACCCAGCACTTAGCCAAGTTGAATCTCATCCCAATGGCATCTGCCCATCATTCCAACCTGTCCAGGTCCGTCTGTAAGGCCTTCCTACCCTCTGGCAGATTGACACTTCCCCCCAGCTTGGTGTTGTCTGCACACTTGCTGAGGGTGCACTCAATTCCCTCATCCAAATCATCAATAAAGATATTAAAGAGGATGGGCCCCAACACCGACCGCTGGGGAACACCACTGGTGACCAGTCGCCTGCTGGATTTCACTCCATTCACCACCACTCTTTGGGCCCGGCCATCCAGACAGTTTTTAATCCAGCAAAGAGTGTATCTGTCCAAGCCATGGGCTGCCAGCTTCTCCAGGAGAACACTATGGGAGACCACGTCAGAGGCCTTCCTGAAGTCTAGGTAGCCTACACCAACAGCCTTTCCCTCATCCACCATTCGGGTCACCTGGTCATAGAAGGAGATGAGGTGGGTCAGGCAGGACTTGCCATTCATGAACCCATGCTGGCTGAGCCTCGTCCCTCGCCTGTCCTGCAAATGCTGTGTAATTACATTCGAAATGACCTCTTCCATCACCTTTCCTGGGACCAAGGTCAGGCTGACAGGCCTGTAGTTCCCTGGGTCCTCCTTACAACCCTTCATATATGTGGGCATCACATCAGCAAGTCTCTAGTCATCTGGACCTCTCCGGATGACCATGACCACTGACAGATGATGGTAAGCAGCCCAGCAATCACATCTGCCAGCTCCCTCAGCACCTTCTGGTGGGTTCCATCCAGCTTCATGGATGCATGACAGTCCAGGTGGAGCAGCAGGTCTCTAATTACTTCCACCTGAACTGTAGGAGGCTTATTCAGTTCCCTATCCCAGAATTCCAGGTTGGGAGGCTGAGTACTAATATGTTTTCAAGTATTATGTTTGCTATTAACTAACACCTACAACATCACAGAATTTGGTTGATAAATATAATGCTTGTTGGCAAAATTTAAATATCTATGACTGTGATCATTGTTCTCTGTGGGAAAACAATATTGCCAGGAGTAGCCAGGAATCATCAATCAGCCTGACTCAATCTGTCTTTTGCATAATCTTCTTTGAGTTTTGCAACATTCGGTGCCTTGCAGAACAAGGGCAGAACCTTGCAGAACAATTCTTCTCTAGGAAGAAGGCCAGATATTGTTTATAGTATGTCTTCATAGAAATTGCAGGAAAGCATCCCATTGACTTCAGTCATAGAGAATTTGTAATCATTCTGTAAATTCTACTGAGAATCTATCATCAGACAAAATTACTTGTATGTACCTCTGATAGCTACAAAACCAATGCATAACTCTGATTTGTTGTACTGCCTTCAGTGGTGGCATCTTAGATATAATATGCCTCAAGCCTTACTCTCTGCTATGAAGTTAAGAACCCATAGCAGCAAAACTTCCTGTCTTTTTCAAAATCATTTATGTATATGTGTGTGTTTGTTATATACAGTGAGTCAAATTCTGAGTAACTAATTACTGAAGCTAGGATTTTGTGTTATATTTAAAATATTTTGTAGTCTTATTTGGTCTACTTACAACCTGGCAGAAGATTTCAAGGCAAGACACCAAATAATTTTATAAAACTTAATTTTATTTTAAAGATAAATGAGATATTCGAACTAAAATATCCCAGAATCCTATTTTGTGTTTTGAAGGCAAAATACTTTGATGCTGTAAACTATTGCAAGAACTATAATGTGTCTGATCATCTTAATTAGTATATTCAGAAAGTGCCTTTGAGACTCAGGACGTAGACCCACACAGAGATTAAATAAAAGAGAGTCAAAGTTCTCCAGATTGATGCTATGTAATTGGCAAAGAGTGCACAGCAGTGTTAGTGTCTTCGTAAAGCTGAGGAATGATAAAGACTTTTATTCCCTTAATCTAGAAAGCAAGTTTTCACTGAAGTCAAACAAACAGACCTAACTTTCACTCTATATTCAGCTTTTCTTTCTTTTTAGGCTTCACTACTCAAAACATTTTCATAGATGTGAACAGCACTAGCAACTCTTTAAAACTACAAAACATAAAAAGGAATATGGTTATTTTATTTTTTGAACCAGACTCCTGTGACTAGAAATTTAATCCTTTGTTGCAGCCTAAGTTTCCTCTACTTTTTTCACCTCCTAGTACGTTTACTTGTTCTCAGACTTCATGTTAACTAAAAGAAATTCCCACAACCTCTTTTTAGTTCAGGGTTACTTGGAGCTTTGTGCTGCATTACTATCCCATTTCCTTGTCATTTGCATGGATTGTGTGGTATTTTTGAGGTCATTGGATTTTCAAATAACTGAAAAGATCAGACCAGTAGCAGTGTAAATCACAGTGCTTACAAACATCCAGTAATGATCTGTCTTCTAAGCTCAAAGTCTTGTGAATTATACTCCTGACAGTGCATTTCCTGTAAAATATTTGTATTTGAAATCAAAATCAAGTTGCTGTGATGTTTTCAGATGAATTTCTCAATTGAGGTTTGCATGGATTGTAAGATTCCTTTGATCTTTCTTAATGCTAAGAAAAGTCTGGTAACAGAGCATTGTGACACCCTTCTGCCACTGTGGTTCATTCAGTGAGCTAGGAACCTTTAAAAAACATATATATATCAGTGTCATTATCTTATATTTTAAAGTGGCTGATATGGTTCTTCTCCAGTACAAAGGGAAAAGAGCTAACTCATATTTTTTTATTAGAGTAATGCAAATGGTATTTATGACTGTAATTGATTAATGGAAAAAAAAAAAAAAAAAGTTAATTCAAAGCTACAGAGTTCATCGGAAAGGTAAAATTCTCTCTACACCACCTTACCCATTCTCAAGACCAGTACTCTTTCTTGGCCATCCCTTAAGGCATATACACACAACAGCTTCTGAAAGCTATAGAATGTAAACCTAGGGTATATGAATAATACCTGAACAGAATAGATAGATGACTCCTTTTGTGGGGTTTGGAGGAGACAGGAACGAATTTCAGAACAGATATTTCATTCTCAGACATTGGCTTTTCAGGTAGGGGTCCTGACTATTACCAGCATTTCCTTTGTTTGTTGATGTGTTTTTGTTTTGTTTTGTTTTGTTTTGACTGTTTTGGTCACTTTATGATGAAAGGTCAATACTTTTTACAAAATATTTTCTCTTGTTCCTCAAAACAGTTCTAAGTGAAGCCATTACCTGGTGCTCTCAGAAACAAAGACTGAAGAAAATCTGAGTCTACACAGAAAGTGTGAAATTTCTATTTAGAGTGGTAAAGGCAAAACAACATTGCCTACTTTACAGTCAGTCTGTGTGTATTCAAATGTGTTCAAATACATTTTATTTTTGTGTCCTCAGGCTTCTAAGGTTAACTCACCTTCAGTATAAAGAACCAAAAAAGTAAAGTGCTGTGATAGTGTGGGATGGATGGATCAAACTTCAAGTTATGCCTTCAAATTTGTGTTTTCATGACTTTTTCTATTTTTGAATTTCCTAATTTGACCAAAATTGTGCAGCAAGGAATCAAACCACAGAAGCTGGCTGTGCTTTTTGTAATTGCAGTCTGGCTAAAATTCAAATGTAGGAAAGTTTCACAAAAAGCCTCAATATTTTTTTTTTTCATAAGGTAGACTAGAAGAATCCTTAATAAGCATCCATAATAATAAAAATTGTAACCAATAGATCCAATTGGTGTCGAGACTGATTATTGTGGCATCAAGTATTACTGTGAAAAAGAAGAAATAAAAAGGAATAAAAACAAGATAAGTGAATAAAGCACAAGGGAAAAAAAAAAAAAAAAAAAAAAAAAGTTTGTAACAATACCTGCCTTTCTTCCCTCTCCCCCGCCACCCCCCTCACCACCATCAGAGATGTAACCAAAGTCCATTTAGGTGGCAATGGGATTCATCTGTAACTGTTGCAGGTGAAGGGGGCAATGCTGTGATTTCTGCGTATGGGTCACCTGGAATTCTAATAAATTGTTATTCCATGACAGGTGAGTGACACCTTGGAGTTGTGTTTTAATGGAAAAGGGAAGGTTAAAATCTAATAGGTGGGTGAAAAAATGATAATTTTTCTCTGAAATCAGGTGAAAAGCTCTTCCCTACAGGAACTGCTCCAGCAACAGTTGAACTCCACTCTCTGGTCTCAAATAATTATTATTTTTTTAAATCAAATCTTCAATATTTCATGAACACTAATAAGGAATCTTAAAACTCACAGACTTTTATAGAAAAAGTCTATTAATTTTTTTGTTTGTCTTGGTTTCTTTGTTTGTTTGGAGGAGAAGGTTGTTTTGTTGTTTGTTGTGACTTTTTTTTGTTCTTGGTGGTTTTTTTTTGTTTGTTTTTTGATTTGGTGAACAGGCCTGCTCTGATATTCAGTGCGGTGTAGGTACCTTTCTGTTGATCTCAATGCTGGACCAGGTTTTCTTCAGTGGTTAGCAAGTAAAATTATTCAGCTGCAGCCTGCAGGGCTGAATGTAAACCCTCTGTTCTAACAAACTTTATTTCTTACATTTTCAAATACAAAGCCACTGGCTTATGGTGACACCTAGTGGAGGAAAGAAACACCAGAGCTTTCAACATTCGTTACCGCCTTTAACTTGTTTTTGAAATGCAAAGTGCATTAAAACGATGTAAACTGATTAAGATAAAATACAGACTTTCAAAAAAATCCTGTCAGTTTGAATTTCAGTAGAAAGAAAAACTATATTCCAATTTCATCCTGTTTTGTTGTTGTTGTTTTATGGCTGACAATTTTATTGCAAGAAGTATCTGAATACAGATCTAATTTAAAATGAACTGCTTCCTTCTCCAAGGACCATGGAAGGGAATAATGGTTTTGTCTAAAACCATAGTAAACCTATCAGTTATATTTGTTTTCTAACTTAAAAGAAGTGATCTTAATTCTAACATTCACAAGTCTGGCTGACAAAAAAAAAAAAAAAAATCTGCAGAAATCTAGATCTAGAAAGTAGCACCTTCAACTTCTTCTGTAATTTGGTTCAAAGATGTAATCCCTATGCAGTTGAAGCAAGCTACAGAATTTGTTGAATCCCTTGTTTTATTTTCAAAGCCTTGTATTTTTAAGTTGCTTTAGTTGTATCATCCATTGAAAAGTGATATCTATCTATTTCATGTTCATAGAATGAAAATTTCCTGGTTCCAGACAGGATGCTAAGCTGTCCTTTGGTTAGCAAGAAGACAAGAGATACATGTGAAATCAGTATGATCATCTTGTGCCAATTCAAAGGCAGTGAGGGAGCAGCAAAATTGCATAAAATAACTACTATAGCTCTATTTCCTATTTGTATTCCTCACTGTTTGCATTTTAGCTTTTTTTCCTAGTCTAAATTAGAGTTTAATCATGCATAAATTTCCACCAAATAGATACTATAACATGAGCCAGGAGTTTCCACTGTAGCTTCATATGCTAGTTATAATGTTTCTACTTATTAATCCATTTTATGATGACGCATGTTTTACCTAGCTCAAGCCAGAAGTAATTTATTATTCATTTTAGCAGGAAAATTTTTTTTTTTTTTTTTTTTTTTTGTACAGAGAAGTGCTACAATTTGTGTTAAAGATGCTTGAGATGCTAAAAATGAAAAAGGGAGGGATCTCCTAAGGTTTCCGATTAATTGAGGTCCCACTTTACTTTGTCACTTTCCCGATCTGATTTCTTTATCTTGGCAACTTCTCTCCTGGATACTGTTGTTAAAATTATTTTTAACTTAGCTACCACATTCCAATTTTTTTTCTGTGAGGAATAATGGTTGGTATGTCTATGTATTCTCAAGGGAGTTCAATTGCTAAGAAGTTATGTAAGACGAACAAGAACAATTACATTTCTTTTGTTGGCTGTGCATGAGTATGGGTTTAAGTTAACCAGAGCACACAGCTTGCAAAACCTGTGTTTGTACCGCTAAGGTAGGCAGGAGCTGCGAATGTTAAATAATATGAGACAATCTGAGGATGATTGCCTGAAATTATCCACTTGGACAGCTGTCTTACACTGAGGATTAGCTGATTTGCATAATGTGAGTACCACTGAGGTACCTGGCTTTAGACTTGAACTAATATAATATACATAATAGGGGAGACTTCAGTTCTTCTGTGCAACTCCAGGTTTACTCACACAACCTCTGGTTGCCTGACTCCATGTTGAAAAAAACAAAAACAAACCAAAAAAAAAAAAAAAACTTTCTGTCAGAGAAACAAAGTACTTGAGCTTGAGGGAAAAATATATAACTTGCTGCTAGTGGAAATATTATTTTTTTTTTTTTCCCTCAAAAGACATGGAGGTAAAAAGTTAGAGTTTGACAAAGGGATACAAACAGGGATGTAATCATACTCTCTGCTGTCAAAAAGCAGAACTCCTAGTCTCATTAGCCCTTCAGGACATACCACATGTCCAGTGTCTTCAAAAGCTCTTTTGTAGTGGTTTCCTCACAGTTTGAGGAGAGAAGGAATGATGCTATATAAGCCATTCCTTTCAAAGCCCAGACTCATATATGCATCTGGAGTCATGATCCCTAGATACTATAACAATATGTTTACCTTTTGTGCAGTGGTTTGAAGACAGGTGCTAAGTAAGTTCTGTTTTTATGACTGTTGTATACTCTTAATTCAGTGGGACCCTGAGGGTTCAACATGACTGTAAATCAGGCCATTCTCTTTTAAAATTGCAACTCTGTCAGAAAGCTTTTTAAACACTTGTAATTCAAAAACTTCTTTCCCAAACCAAAATTATGCTGGGGGACTGGATGAGTCATGGGACTGGGAATTGAATATGAAGTCTTTCATCTCCAGATCACAAGTTCAAATATGCCCTGGGTCACTAAAGCTTTGCCATGTACTGACTTTTCAGCACTGTGTGATATGAGATGTGTGATACAATGCATATGAGAATGGCAAAATTCCATTCTTGGGGTATGTGGTGCAATTGCAGCAGCAGGAAAAAAAGGCTCCATGACAATAAAATCCGATTGCTTTGCTTGTAAAAGCAGACTATTTATTTATTTATTTATTTATGTAGCAAAGATAAATAAATCTGTCTTGTGAGTCTGCAATATATATATGTATATGTATATATTCACTTTTTTCAGTTAAAATAAAAGACAGTGTGAAGATTCTACAACTTAATAGACAGTTGGCATGACAGTATCAAGGAGCATCAGACCAGAATAGATCTGGCAAACAAGAAGAGTTAAATTTAGTTAGAACTATGTTACTGTTTTATTATTTGTTTGTTTGTTTGTTTATTTATTTATTTGTTTCAGTCTTAGAAGAGATCAGAATAAAACAAGAATGTTGATTAGGAGTGTTATTGTAGTTGTCCACAATTTTAGTTATAAGTATTATTATTGTTATGTTATCAAGCCCTGCAGACTACATTTTTATATAAGTAAAAGTAAGTCATTATAGATACATTATTTCAGTCTCCTGTTCCTTAAACACTAAAATAGGGAATGAAGATCTAAGATGGAGGACAAAAAGTCAGGACACAATATTTATGATCTCATTCAACATTCAAGACGTTATCAGTCTGGAGGAGAAATTTAATCCCGAACATAAATTACATTTCCTAAAAAAAACATAATCTTGCCTTAAGACACCAAAAGCACTGATTACAGGGAATGTCTGTGTTTACACATTTGTACAGAGCATGCTGACTGTATTAGTGTCCTAGGAAACAAACTGCGTGCAGCATACAGACCTGCTCCAAGCACTAAGCAAAAAAAAAAAAAAAAAAAAGAAAAGAAAAAGAAATTTGGAAATCAGACCCTCCGATCTCTAAATCCTTTCAAATTCCTGAAGCACATTAGCTTTACTACTGCATGATGTGCGCGGTAGTATTTCCTCTAATGAAATCTGACTAAAAGTTTAAATGAGTTTAATGCATGAAATGTATAAATAAAATGTGGCCTTGATTAAATTTAGACTTGATACATAACTTAAACGGGTAGCAAAAGAGCAGCTTCAGTATCATGTGTCCAGGCTATTTTTGGCTGCACTTTTTTAAAAAGGGGGTGAATTTTAGCATTCTTCAATACCTTCCAAAGAAAAGGCAATACAGGGAAGCTATATATAAGCAATAATATGCAACTCTTTTTTTTTTCTTTGTTCTTTTTTCTTTTTTTCTTTTTTTCTTTTTTTTT
>CM021697.1:49786265-49876444 GCA_011074415.1 Stictonetta naevosa
CCTTTTTTTTTTTTTTTTTTAAGGGGTGAGTATCCGATATTTTATGTTTTAGAAGGATTTGCTATGTCAAAAATGTGTGTTTTCTCCACCCTATAAAGTCAGTCTAGGGCCAGCTGTAATGCCCAACAGACAAATCTCCTACAACCATCACTAGAAGAAGTGGTATCAGTGTAAGCTCTGTCACATTACCTCACTAATGTGTCTGAACCCTGACCTGCAGGAGCCCCTTCATAGGAAGAATTCCCATATCTATTAAATCTTTGGCTCCTTTCCAACATCATACACTGGTTACTTGTACAGTCTTCTGTCACAACCTCTGAGAAACTGGCAGTTAATTCAATTAATCTTACAGTGATCACAAAGAAGATGCCATTTCATCATTATGCCTGTAACCTCAGTGGTACTATCACTAGTGGTTTACACTCTGGTAGGATACTGTAACCAAATTTCCTCCAACAGCCAATTTTGTGCAGTAAAAATATTCTTATAATCAATTTTCAGTTCACAGTTACCATTTCATTTGTTAAATTTATATTTGGTTTATAATCAGCTACAGATTTCCCTAAGGGAAGTATCCCAAAAAGAGACAGATTTTCTGGGAAAGGCAGAAGGGTAGTTAACATTGACATGTATATTTTCTCCTACTGTCAAACACATATGTGACAATCACAGTCCTATATTTGGTAGTCATTTATTGCACTTATGAAAGCACACTGCCAGGACTTGTATTCTTCAGCAAATAAAGTTTCCTTATGGTCTCCATCAGTAGTAATTTGTGTGGACCCCCCAAAAATATTATTGTTCACTCTAATCTTCTGTTGTTCTGTAGACCCAGCACTGATTTTGAGTAACAGACCCACTTTTGAAGTCAATGAGATTGAACCTCAGAATTGCACTTGTTATTCACTGAGATGCAGGGAAGAACTTATAAAGCAAATCTTACCTGCTGGAAATATCATAGCCATTTCTTGCTTAATGAGCCCATGATCTTATTCCTATGATATTTTCTGTAGGGTCTGCACCCTACAGGCAGTGGAAACACTAATACTGCAAGGGTGGCAGACTTGACTAGTAGGACAGTGAACACATCCATACAGATTGGCTCAGATGTCAGAGATTGCCCCCACCACATATGATAGAAGCAGTAGAGATTGTTTGAATCTTTTGTTGTGGTTGTTCCACTAAAAGCACGCTCAGAATAAGAGATGATACTGTATCATTCAAACTACTGTCAAGTCGTAAAGGTAAACAAAACTGCTCAACTGATCCCAGGAGACGGAAGGAACAATGGTGATATACCAGCTACTGTGTACTTACATACAGATGCAAAGCAATTATTCCACTATCTGTTCAAGGACTTTTTTTCTTTTTTTTTTTTTTCTTTTTTTTTTCTTTTTTTTCCCTGATGGTTTGAAATACTGTCTTCTTGTGCACTAGTTTCAGTAGGTCTCATAGGAAGAAATACACACAAGTGCGCAAATACACACAAGGCTTTACTTTTTTTTTAACCTATTTTACCTATTTTGAATTAGAAACAATTCTTAATCTCAGAGTTATTCTTAAACAACACTTTCAGAAGCTTTTATTAGGTTACAGCTTCATACTAAAGCTATATATTAAAATAAAAATAATAAAAGAATATACACACTGAAAGGCTTGAGCTTTTCTTTCTCTCTCTCTTTTTTTTTTTTTTTTTTAATCTCACTTTGGATTCTACCACTTCTGAAATGATGAACACTGTAAAATTGGATTTGAAACCACAGCATTAAATGCTTAAAATCTGATCCTTCTGTTGGGACCTGGGATAAATTAAACTGATGTACATTATTTTTAAAGAAAGGAAAAAAATATGGGAAGTGGGTTTTGAAGCCTGAAGGCAGAGAACAAAACAAGTTATGCAGGTGATATAAGCCATCTTATTTTCATTCTTTTAATGCTTTTCTTCTTCCATATGCTTACTCATACTGGAAATCTCTAGAAAACACATTTCAATGTTATATCTAAAATGATACATATATGTTTTATGAAATGACAGCACCTATAGCTATTGATTAAGATACATATTTTTTCTCTACATATGTTTAACTTTTATCACCTAGTGTCTTTTAAATATGTCTAAAGACATAATAAATTATCTCCATATAATCTCCATAATAAATTATGGAGATTAATCAGGTGTATATACTGACTGGTAAATAACATTTAGTGAGAAATTTTAAACAATTTATCATGGAGCTAAATTCAAAACAGAATGAAATTATCTGTGAGTTTTTTGTTGTTTTCTTCTTTTTTGTTGTTTTGTTTTTTTTTTATTATTTCAAATTTTAGAAACATAAACCAAAATAAACCAAAATGTACCATGTCAAAAACTGTGTTGAATTTCTTGGTGAAGTGTTTGGCAGTAAATTTTTGGTTAGCAACAATATTTCTGGCTCTGTAAAATAATATTTATTGAGTTATTATCAGAATTGATAATAATTAATTCTAATTTCTTAGATAAGGGAAGAGAAAAGCACATTCCTCCACCTATATACTCTTAACACTATGAATCATAGAGTCATAGAATGGCTTGGGTTGGAAGGGACCTTAAAGATCATCTAGTTCCAACCTGTCTGCCATGGGCAAGGATGCCACACAAATGTCTCAGTATTTCTCATCTATCCCCAGTAATGTGGTTCCAAATCCCCTTCACGTGCATCATGCACTACCTATAGCAAATATGACCCACAAGCTTGAAGAATGCACATTCACATCTTTCCTTACTATAATATTTGGTTCACATTCTGAAGATTCATGAGTGTTCCAGACAATGTAACTTGCTCATAATTACAGTGCAATTCCTGAGAGGTGCAATAAGTAAAATACTCCATGAGGCTATTGATGTTCAGAGTCATCTCAGCAACTGAGAAAATTAACAGCTTTTAGATAACTGAAAAGGAAAAAAAAAAAAAAAAAATCATAGAAAAGAGAACATGCAAAATTAGCCATAGGCTGGAAATCTTTGTAAAACCATGAGAATTAGTACACCAGCATTCAAAAGGCAAATATCTGAGGCTTATGAATGGGAACATACTGCAGCAATTCTGTACAATAAGGACAGTCAGACATGATGTTGTGGTTCTCACTGATCCATGTAAAATGGTTTGTGCCCCTAGTCTAGTCCCAATTCCCCAGTCAGCATCATTAACATTTAGCAGCTGTCCCTGAGTTGGCAGAACTAGAAAAGATGGCAACAGCCTCAGTAGGAAGTTGGAAGAGGGAAAAGAGAAGGCATGAATGGCCAGGGACAGACAAGGCACAAGACTGGTCTGATCCAACCTCAGTGTCAGCCTAGATTACACCCTGGGGCATACACTGTTGGAAGGGTATGGTGTTGGAAAGGACAAGACATTCATGAGTAGGCAAAAGGTTGTGAAAATTTCAGCTTCCATTGAATAACAGACACACCATCTGAGCTAATGTGTGGTCTGTGACATATCTTTTAACTGGTTCACTATGAAAGTGACATCTTTTATATTAGTTTGAGATGCCTCCGTTTTTTTTTTTTTTTTTTTTCCTTGGATGATAATTTTAAAAATATTTTCCAATTTTGGGGAGCTCTCAGAGTGTGAAATAGAAATTGACTTTCATTTCTCTTTTTCAAAATGTCTGCATGTGTGTAAGGAACAAGCAGGGAAAAAAAAAAAAAAAAAAAAAAAAAAAAGCATATATAGACTGAAGCTGATCTTACCACTAGGTAAAAAGGAAAAAGGAAACAGCATTGCAAAGTTCCCATTTTGTAACATGATGTGTCTAGATGGCAAAGGAATTCTAAAACCTAAAGCCAATAAAGTGATTCTCTCTTCATTTGCTTGTAATCCTATAACTACAAGATATTCCCTACAAAGAGTTTTACAACGAGAATTGTAAATTCTCATCCTGGGGAAGGAGAAGCTAGTAAGCATACACCCAGCTGACTAAAAAGTTCTTCTGAAAATAGCTAGAAGGTAACATTGAAAAAGATCCATGAGGCACTGATATTGTAACTATTCTAAAAGTTACTTTAAGAGAGAAAGAGACAGGCAGACAGACAGATAAAAATATACAGTACAAAGAAAGCTCGAATGCAAATTTGACAACAGGAAAATATGTCATAGCTTAAGGATTTAATAATTTCTTACATGTTTCTAAATAGCTTTTTATACACCATGACCAAATCTGAACTATAGAAAAACTTGCTACACATACAGCATTTCTGTGGAGTGCATGAGCAAAGTTAAAACAAAATGGCTAGTTTAGGAGCTTGAGGTTTGTTGCCTTTTAAGTATTGTTTGGCACTGAAGTCACTGAAGAGTTTGGATTCTATCACCAGATTTACACTACCACCGGCAGTTCTGAAAAAGCTATACAAATATCTATTGGGTGAAGTTTAGTGTTGTCCTGTTTCCATTTCTATCACTTGTTTTGTCTTTGCAGTCATGAGTAAAGGGTATTTTTTAATATATTTTTTTGAGGAGTTCTTTACACAATTATATGTTAAACAAATGATACTCAGCAATAACTTTAGCAATAATAATAATAATAATAAAAATGAAATTAATGAAATGAATGAATGAGAAAACATCTAAAGAAGTATTCTACTATATATTACGCCTGCTCAAAGGGTTTAATTTTTCAAGACTATAGTTGTGTTTTTTTGTTTTTTTTTTTTCCCAAATAAAAGACTGAGCTTTTCAATAAAAAGTTGTTAAATCTCTGCAGCTTTAACACTAGTGACAGGAGCCATTCTGTAATATTGATGTTTGAATCATCATCATTTGTCTTTCCAGAAAATAAACTGAAGCATGTAGAATATCTCTACTCTTATCTTGGTGTCTTGTATATCTGTGTAGAACTGGAAAACTGTTTGTTAAATTGGAATTAAACATTTTTGTTAAGAAATTCAGTTTCAATAAAATGTACTATTACCATCAATGAAAATTCATAGATTTCTATTAATTTTTATGTCTGTCATCCTATGGTTTTGGTTTTATAACAGAAGTCAGAAAATAAATTTAGCTAAATATTTTTTATTTTCTTCTAAAATCACTTTCCAAAATAATTTCTGTTTTCTACTAGTTTGTTACTAGTTCGTTTTATATGACTCCTATAATGCTATATCAGAGCACCAGAGCATATCTGAAAGCCAGAGAGCTGTGAAAGGCCTTTCAAAATGTTTCTAATCTTTTCTTGTTAAAAAGTACTGTGTATTTTCCTTTTCTGTGTAAGAAAATGAAGAGTTTTCTTATCTCACCATCCAGCCTCCTCCTAAAATTCAAGAACAGTTAGGAGTAACAGCAACTTTTAAGGTAATTAATGAAATCTACCAGATTCAGTAAATCAATACAAAGAAGTTGAACTGTTTAACTGTGCTGGGGAATAAATAAATAAATAAATAAGGTGTGAACAAATACCTAACTCTGACAATCACTTTTAGAATTCAAGGCTGCATAGTAACACATTTTTTTTTTTTTGCTGCTGGCTTTGCTCATGCCCAACAGCAAAATCTCACCTCTTGGGTGAGATTTAGGTGAGACCTTTCAGTCTCCTAGAGTTTCATGGGTTTAAATGGCAAAACATTTTTTTTCTTTCTTTTTTTTTTTTTCAATATAATTCTATATGTGTATTTGTGAAGTAAATGTGGCAAAACAAATGATCCATGATATATAGCCCTTCTGCATAGTTTACCACTCTGCCTTCCTTCACCATTTCTCCCTAGCAGATTTTCTGTAGATCCCTAGGATCTTCCTTTGTTTTCTCTGTAAGTGCAGTTCAAAGTTAATGGTTGTTCATTGCATCCATGAAAAATGGCTAGTGAAAAACAGTGTAAGTCCCTTCTCATATAGTTTCTATATTCCAAGGGAAACTACCCAGACTGATTTGCCTTGCTGCCATTTGTCACATATGATTATCTTAGCTACACTATGGTAACTTACAGCAAGGATGTGACTAACAGTAAACACATGTAATGCTACATAGTACCATCTTTTCTACTAAGGAAATCTAACAAGGCATGGTTTCCAGAGATCAGGACCTTTTTTCTAATTGCAGATTTTAGTGGCTAGAACACAGAGGCAGGGAGTCTTTAACCCATTAACAATCATCTTGTATGCTTCAAAGGGTTCAGAACTATTAAGCCTCATGTCCATATATGCAATCTATTTGTTTGATATGGCAAATTAACAGCTAAAATTGAAAGGAAATCTGGAGTCTGATCTTGATTTTTTCTCATTTAAGTCAACCTGTGCAACTTCACTGGAAGAATGGTATCTCATCAGTCTTAAAGCCAGCAGCTCTGTAAATCTGAAGTAACTGTTGCTTCAGGTCTCTGACTACAAGAACCAATAGGGTTTGAAGCCAAAACAGACAATATCTGATTCCAAAGTGGGAAGGCAAAGATCTTCAGATTAATTAAAATTTGCATTAGCACTGTTATACTGATTTACACCATGTGTTCTTTAAATTAAATCTAGTTCCATGAGTGTGTGGGAAAGCAAAATGATGCAATATTAAGTATATTCCAATTCCTAAATTAATCATAGAATCATAGAATATCACGAGTTGGAAGGGACCTATAAGCATCATCAAGTCCAACTCCTGGCACCACAAAAAAAAAAGTCACAAAAGTTTAGACAATGTGACTAAGCGCACAGTCCAATCACTTCTTAAATTCAAACAGGCTTGGTGAGGTGACTACTTCACTGGGGAGCCTGTTCCAGTGTGCAACCACCCTCTCGGTGAAGAACCTCTTCCTGATGTCCAGCCTAAACTTCCCCTGCCTCAGCTTAACACCGTTCCCACGGGTCCTATCACTGGTGATAAGCGAGAATAGGTCACCGGCCTCTCCACTCCCCCTCGTAAGGAAGTCGTAGGCTGTGATGATGTCTGAAATACTCTTAATATCTGTCTTCTAGGCTTGCTATTCATTGTGAAATTAGGTTGCTTGTCAGAAGCATAAAATCAGGACTAAATATTTTTCAAAAAGTCTTATAAAATTGGCTTTGAGTCTCTTTGCTTTCAACAGAGTTAAACTATTGTTATTTGATGTGTAGAGAGGATCAGAAAGACAGCTTCTGTATTTTGGAGAGATGATGATTGACAGCGAATGCCAGCTTGAGAAGGAAATGTACTTAAAACAGTCAATAATACTAACTGCTACTTTTTCAGGGTACTGATTTTTTTCCTTGAGCAAAATTTTCCACCGTACATATATTTTTATTTATTTTTTAACTAAAGAAAGAGGAGTTTTGTTATAACCCTTATATTTTATAGACAACATAAAATAATGAATTTCATTGCAAGCAATTTTAGTTTCAAATGTATCATAGAAAAAATCAGAGAATCATAGAACAACTTGGGTTGGAAGGGACCTTAAAGATCATCTAGTTCTAACCTCCATGCCTGGGCAGGGATGGCACCCACCAGAACAGGTTGCCCAGGGCCTCATCCAACCTGGTCTTGAACAACTCCAGGGATGGGGTATCCACAGCATCTTTGGGCAACCTGTTCTGTGCCTCACCACCCTCTTAAGGAAGAATTTCCTCCTAACAAACATCTAATCTAAACCTCTCCTCTTTTAGTTTAAAGCCACCCCCCTTGTCCGGTCACTAACTGCATGAGCAAAAAGTTGCTCTCCATATTTTTTATTAGACCCCTTTAAGTACTGAAGAGCTGCAATAAGGTCACCCCAGAGCCTTCTCTTCTTCAGGATGAACATCCCCAGCTCTGTCCACCTTTCTTCCTAGGAGAGGTGCTCCAGTGCTCTGATCATCTTGGTGGCCCTCCTCTGGACCTGTTAGAAGGAGGTCCACACCCTTCTTGTGTTGGGTGCCCCAGACCTGGATGCAGTACTCCAAGTGAAGCTTCTTGAACATCTTTAGATTCATATCGGCCCACTTTTCTAGCTCGTCATTTGTATAGCATCTCTTCCTTTCATTATATCAACTGCACCACTCAGCTTAGTGTCATTTAAAAACTTGCTGAGGGTGCACTTGATCCCATTGTCTATGTTGTTGATAAAAATATTATATGATACCAGTCCCAAGACAGACCCCTGAGGGACACCATTTGTCACCAGCCTCCACCTGGATTTAGACCACTGACCATAATTCTCTGGGTGCAGCCTTCAATATTCCTTATCCACTGAATGGTCCATCCTTCAAATCCATCTCTCTCAAATTGGAGATCAGGATGTAATGTGGTTGTCATGTCATGTGTCAAAGGCCTTACAGAAATCCAGGGAGATGACATTGGTTTGTCTTCCCTTGTAAACTGATGCAGTCACTCGATCATAAAAGGACACCATATTGGTCAGGGAAAATTTGCCTTGGATAAGCCATGCTGCCTGTCTCAGATCACTTCCTTGTCTTGCATTTGTCTTTACATTGCTTCCAGGAGGATCTGTTCCATCATCTTGCCATACACAGATGTGAGGCTCACCAGTCAGTAGTTCCTTTGGTCCTTCTTTCTACCCTTTTTTAAAATGGGAATGATGTTTCATTTTTTCCACTCAACAGGGATTTCACCTGAGTGCCATTACTTTTCAAATATGATAGCTTTTGGACGTACAAAGTTTCAGGGAAATGTCACCCAATAGTATAAATTATCAGCAAAATTTAACTGTGAAATCGGTAAGCTCTTTGGAAAACTAACCCTGACCGCATAACGGGCTTCCTGCAACAGGTCAGCAGCAGTACTCTTCTTACTTATTTACTTCCATCACCATTGCAGTATTTACAAGGCAAAGGGATTGCTTTTCACATTCTGTCATTCTAAATTACAAGTTAATTTCATAATTTGATTATATTCAGATTCATGAGATTTCAAGAAAAAATAATGCTAATGAATGTATGTAGTAGGATCTTGTTTTAAAATTGTAAGGCTGTTGTTTAGCAATGAAATGGGTACTAAGAACTTCACCTTTTTATTATCTCTAGATATTTTCTTATTCCTGGATAAATATTATTTGTGGTATCAGATAGATTATACTTTATTGACTGTATTTAAAAAGCATGAAAGCAAATTTTCTGTAATTCATAGTAGGTGATATATCTCCATTTTAATTTCAGTAATAATTAAGACTTTTCTTACTATTTTTAATGCAAGAGAAGTAATGAAAATTGAAAAGCTAATAATAATAATAATAATAATAAAGGAGAGAAATCTAATAACATCAGAATTTTAGTAACATCAGAATTTTAGTAGTCTAGAATTCTATGTATCTCAGTAAACTCTACTCCTTTAAAGTAACTGAATGACACCACTTGTCAGTGTCCTCCACCTAGACTTAGATAGCTAACCTCCCTAAACTACCTTTTTCACCTTTTTATTGCTAAACATGACATTATATGGTATGGAATATTTCTTTGCTTAATTGGGGTCATTTGCCTGGTTGTGTCCCCTTCCAACCTCTTGTACACCACTCATTCTATTCACTGGGGGGGAGGGTGCAAGTAAGAAGCAGAGTGGCCTCTATGTTGTTAACGCTGTTAGCATAGCTATAAAACTGGTGTGTTATCAGCATCATTTTAGTCACAAACCTAAAACACAGAACAATACAAGCTGCTATGAAGAAAATGAACTCCATCCCAGCCAGACTCAGTACAACTAATTTCAGAGAGACAAAACTGAGAATTCCCATCCTATGTTGGCATTTTCTATCATTATAGTTATTTGAACTTCTGAAAGTAAGGTTTTTTTAATTGCAACTACATTAGCAAAAGACTTCATTACACACTGTATCAAACTGTTGTCATACGCAATTTTTTTCAACTGAGGAGCCAACCTAAGTTTGGAAGAAAGGTAAAAGTATCATTATATGTTTATTTTTAAGTTTCTGTGACATAAACTGTAATTACAGTAGAAAGCTCTGTTCTGAGTGTAAAACTGGCCATGGTCGATTGGTAACGGCAAAAAGAGAGTTAATCCCCTCTTAAATGCTGCTAATTAGAAACAGGGACCTTACAAGAAAGGACAAATTAAGAATTCAAATGAGTGAAATATCCCAAACAATCCTATGCAGTTTTTGTTTATCCAACAATACTGCAAATAGGAAGCTGACACCATCAGTGTTACATTTCATCAGTTATCTGATAAACCTAAACAAGAGACACATTGGCACACTGGGTAGCCCTGTCAGTCACCACTAACTAGTTCACAAGTAGCTCCACAGGACACTCAGACTATTCTGATATATGGTTTAATCTCTATTGTGGGAAAGAAACACTTTTTTAATTAATCTTTTAAATAAGTGTCTTTAAAGAAACATTTCAGTCCATTAAGCTAGGCCTCAAATTTAACTCTGAATAGATCACTAAATATTTTCTAACCAAAAGTTAATAATACACAGACACAGCCATGCACAAAACTTTTGTTTTGTTTTAACTTAAGTAAGTGTGCCTCCAGGAAAAAAAAAAAAAAAAAAAAAAAAAAATGTCTACTTAGTGGTGTCGGTGGATCTTAAATCCTGACATTTAATGTAACTATACACAAAAAGGTTACATGTAACATGACAGGATGTCCACAGGATGAGGAAAACTATTCAGATTGCAGGATTTTTGTTTGTTTGTTTGTTTGTTTGTTTTTAAATGGACCTTGAATTTCCATAGTTCTCTTATGTATTGTAAATTGCCTTGGTTTATTGGGAGCTTTTACATATATTTTCTTTCATGCCCTAAAATATAATTTTATTAATTACTTAGGGTTCTCCTTGTTAGTAAGGAGCTATTGCTTGCTTTAAATCCATAAACAAAATCAAGCCAAATTATAATTGAAAGGTAACCAGAAGTCAAAATGTTTCTCACACTATAGCTAAGTAAATACTAGAGAACAAAATGTCTAGACTAACTTCAAAACTTCATGCTTGATATACACTTCTCATATTTAGTCAACAAGTAAAAAAATACTTGTAAAAAAAGATACTTTCCACTGAGGTTAATATAATCTGTTTTGGTGGTCCCTAGTTGAAGGGTAAATGTAAATTAAACTCATGTAAATTAAAACATATTAAAGAACATTTAGGCATTCAGGTACTTTTAAATTAGCTGCATATATATGTGTATATATATGCATATATATATGCTTATATATGTATATATGTATATATAATCTTGACACAGCCTTCTGTTCACTAAAATTTCCCATCAAAGAAGAACCACTGATGTAATTCAAGACATAGGAAGACAAACACAAAATGGCTTAGGGTGGGTTTTTAACTTTATTTTCGTTTTAAAATGCTGTCATCTAACCTTTTACAGAGCAGGTCTACATGACACAAAACAGTAAAAATGCCAGAGGAGACTTGACACTAGCACATTTACCATTGTTATCATCTGTGACTCAGTACTTCAGCAGAGGAATCTAACTGCAACTAACAAAATGAAGAAAAGTAATGACCTGGAGAAAAATGTTAAGAAAAAAAATAGCAGAAAGCATGAATATATCTATAAGTTTTGCTCTATCTAGTAAGTACTAATAAATTAGATGCCTCACATATAAAATTATATCATTTATAAATAAAAGATAAAAAAATAAGAAAGGAGAGTTTAAAAATAGCTTTACAAATTATTAATATTTTCTAAAAGCCACTTTCAAACTTCTGGCAGAAAACCTACTGGATTAGATAATTTAGATAATTTTTACTTCCATAAAATTTTAGATTTACTTTTTTTCCCCACAGAACAGTGAAAATTATACCCATCAAGAGTGGCTTCCTCTTATTCAGAGCCGTTAGACTGTATTTGTAGATGAATGACAGCTTTTTTTTCATCTCCGGATTTAGTGGGTAATGAAGAGATTTCTGTGTTAGGGAGATTGACATTTGTGACATTTAACTAGTCAGGAAAAAACATTAGATGATGTATAATAATAATCAATAATATTGCATTAAGAGATTTGTATGACCTAATAGGTTTATTTCATCCATAAAATCTTATTCAAAACTTAGAATTGCATAAAGTTTTATCTAACAACTAAAACACTTTTGCTATGAGCTCTAAAGATCCATCATTCTGCACTGATGTAAAAGTTCTGCTATAGCAATTTTCTATATCCTATCTGAAAGTGTAATAACGTTAATGAAAGGATATTATATATATATATAGAAAGTATGAATATTCATTGTTTTAATTACACTGAAGGATTTATCAGTGTTTTTCCACAGTAACAGTAAAACTGCAGAAATAATATTTTTTTTTTAGTAGTTTGTATGTCCTGAATTTTAAAATATATTTATGCAACATTTTATTATTCTTTTTTAAGGGTAATATATATTTCACCACTTCATAATTATCAAAAACTTACTAAGATTTCTTTATAATATAGGATATTGAGTTACTGAGGATAATAAAACATTCTTTAAGTTGTGTTTCTGTATGTTTCTTTCCCAAGTCAAATATGAACTTTTTTCTTTTTTTTTCTTTTTTTTTTTCTTTTTTTACTATGATTCTTCCTAGAGAAATAGGTAGATGATTTGAAATCATTAAAGCCAGTATCTCTCCTCTGAACATTTCGTCTCTCATTAGACCAAATAATAAACATAAAATGAAATTCATGAATAACCAAAATAAAACTTGAGACACTTTACATAGGGATTTCATTAGATTATAGTACTTTAAATCCTGTCATCCTCTGTTACATTCTCATCCATAATGCTGTTACGTAGGAATAATTCTACTAAAGGTCTTCTTGCAAATTCTACAGGGCTTTAGCCATAGCATATGGTTTTGAGTCTGAGTAGACTATTCCATCATTTCAAACTAAAATGCTACATGGTATACATTTAGGACTATTACTGCTTACAGTATAAAACATATCTATTGTTTATAGCTAGGAATTGAATAAAAGCATTTTCCATAATATATTTTTTATTATTCCATAAGAGTGATCAGTAATTTCACAGTCTAATAAAACAGCAATTTTATTCCACACATATGTATTACCCAACAGTGTTGAACATGTTATTTTCCTGGCATCAGCTGAAATTAATTTGAATCTCTCATTAGCAAGCACACTAACATAAACCAAAAACATAATGTTAAAAATTATTTTTCCGAAAAATAAAAAGGATCTGTTGCTCGGTGGTGATTAATATTCCTTTTTTTTTTTTTTGCATCTGAACAGCTTTAAAAACTTACCACTGCTTTGGAACTTATTGATTATGTAGACCTTTTCACACCCAAACTATGAAAAACAACAAATATTGTTTTTAATCCAAGCCACATTTTATCTCCTTTTACGTTCTTCAAATTTCAGTAACACCATAGATTGGAACGGAATGTGGATTTTTATTGAAACAAGAAGTTCTGTTGGTTTCGTGTTTTCACTTAAGTAATCACAGTTATCTGTACATTAGCAGCTAAAGCAGGCTATAGGACAAAGTTTGGTTGCCCCGAGTGGGAAAAAAATAAAAAATAAATAGAGAAAAGTGAATTACTGGTTTTGCACTTTTGCGCTATGATCCCTGGTCTGTGGGTGAACTCTGAGGTCACTTTCAGTGGTCCGCTGGCCCATGAGTCCATATAGTACAACATTTATAGCATTTTTAGCCAGATAAGTTAAATGTTATTCAAGCTGATATGTGAGAAAATCTAAAGATCAACATTGTTTTGAAAGTCAATGAAGTGGATAATACCTGGGGGGGGGGCAGAATAAGTAGTTGAATTTTACTAGCGAAGGTCTGGAGAGAGGTTTTTGAGACTATCTCAGACATTAAACACAGAGCACGACCACAGATGGTAAATCATTCAGTTGATTTGGGTCAGGTTATAGCTACTGTAATAACTACACTTGAACTAGCCAGCAGCCTGAGTTTGTCTGCAGCATCATATTGATTGTCTTGTCATTTACAAGAATTGAATATAACATTTCCTTGCTCCATATAATACATCAAAAAGATGTAAACGATTCTTTATATTTACAAATCTGTTACATCACATTGTGTCATCTCAACCCATTTCTTTTAGGGTTAAGTGGTCATCTGTTGGGTAGATGTATGTTATTTTGCCTGAGGGGGTGAGATAGGGAAGATCACAAAAGTTTGTTGTAAACTCCTATGTCATAGTTGAAGTAAAAAGAGTGCTGAATTTTTAACAAATATATCTTTTGTCCAGAGAGTCATCAGAAGTTGGATAGCAGTCAGCAGAAGCAATGGACCTAATTGCTTTTTCACCCAATGAAGATCAAGATGACCTATTAAAGTTAATTCATTAGCATGGTAGAAAACCATGGAGAATAAGTCTTGCAAAAGCCTTCAAATTTTCCAGTGTTACACTGTAATTTGGACAGTAATATTTGTTAATAGCAGCAATATGACAAGAGTTGCTGATATTATCTGCTCTTTCCTCCAAACACATATCAAGCCTTTGTCAAGCTTTATAACCTGTCACTTACTCCAAATATCTAGATCTATGTTAGGCATGCAAATCAGTGGAGAAAGACAGTAACATATAGGCCAAATTAATTCCATCATAAAGTAGGAATAGGTAAAACAAAACCTGTCTTAGAATTTTAGAATTTCTGGTTTTAATCTGTTGACTATAGGAGAGCTTAATGTTACTTACTTCTTACACTTAGCCATCAACCATCAACTAAGTATCCACCAATATATTGTCTTTTAGGAGGCCACAATAATTCAGGGTCTCTCTTTCTCTCTCTCTCTCTCTCTCTCTCTTTTTTTTTTTTTTTTTTTTTTTTTTTTTTTTACCGTACGTTATTACAATGTTTGTTTTATGTTTAGTACCCAAGGAGCTATCTCTGAATTCAGAGACATCAAGGGTAATACCTTTCCTGGAGTGGAAAACTATTTTTTATTTTTTTATTTTTTTTAATTTATGAATAAGGTTCCTATGTCTTATTATCAAATCAATTGAAAATGTCTTAAATCCCAACCACTTTGATGTAGTTCTGTTCTGCTGGTAATTCTCTTCAAATAGTCTTTCAAGAACAGTTCTATCATTCTCACAAATTAAGAATGCATTGAAATAGATAGTGTCCTGTCATGCTCCTCTATGAATGGAAAAGGACTTTTTAATTCATTGGCAATACAGCACTGGATATTTTGTCCCCTGTTAGTTTCCCACATTTTTATAGCTACCACATGATTTATTTGACAGATCATCTGCCTCAGTGAAGGCATAGAGGAAATGTGTTATTGAATGACTTTGTTGCACTTATTTCTAGTGTGCAAGATTTGCTTTTTACAAAAAAAGAAGGAAAAATATGAACTGAGAATCAAGTTTCATTTTTAAACTTACGTCATCTAATTCTGGAACCTATGCATGTTAGAATGAGTAACTGGTTAACCTGAAAATGTACTTGTCATTAGCTGAAATGTGAAAGTTTTTTAAAGCCTAAATGATGGTTGTTGAAATATGTATTTGAAACATAGTACAAACTTCACTTCAAAGTGCATGTTGTTAGAAGTTAGTTTTACTTTCCCTATTACAAAATAAATCCTCAATTCATTTAACTTGTGACAACCACACTCATGCAGTTCTTTTAGACAGATGTGCATAACTACACTATGATCTGATTTACTATATTACCTTTATATTATGTATTGTAAGAATAATCTCAAAATTCTTTTTAATTAAAAGGAAAAATATGCAGACATGAAATTGGATGTGTAGATCAGATCTGTTTAATTTAACCTTATAGCTTTGTCACATAATTTTCCTTCTTTGAAGCATGCTGGGTATGTGTAGTTTTCCTTCTATAACAGGGGTGATTCGTAATAATAGAGTGAGGGAGATGGTTTTTGGACTGTTTCTCCCCTCAGTTCTGTCTGTCTTCACATCATCACATTTCCAGGAAGAAGAATTGGCTGAAAAATGACTCTGAGTAAGCCCTGCTTAGTGCCTTTTCAGTGTAAAACTTAAAAGTGACATTAAGGTATCAGGCAGCTGCAATTTTTTTTTTTTTTTTTTTTTTTTTTTTTACCCTCAGCCAGATGCAAGGGCAATGATATGAAACTGAAAGAAACCACAGCTCAATCTTTTGCCTTCCACTTAATTTTTCATACAAATTTAAGGTCAGGTTTTGGCCTGGTATCCAGTGAGGTGTATGTAACATTAGAACAGTAATTCTCTGAAACTGATTATAAAGAGAAACCAAAGAAAATGGAAAAAGAAACTGCTATTGGTTAAACTAAAATTAGATCAGCTCTATTACTGTATGGAGTAATGGACTTCTTCAGATTTATAATACTGTTAATAAGTGCAGAATCCATCAGTGGATAATTATAACACGCTTTGATCATACTTTCAAGAAAACAATTTTTATGTACATGTATATGCATTTTTATATATTTTACATATATATATGTGCTTGTGTATAAAAAAGAGATAAATATATAAAAGCATACTAATGTGACACGTCACATGTTTCAGACTAGATAATAAAATCATTGTTTATAATTGAAAAGTTATTTACACAAGCAAAACATAAATATCAATAAATAGACACTTAAAGAGCTACTTTTGTTTTTACCTTTATTTGTTAAATGCAAGACCTCTCCATGCTTGTTTTGTTCACATATTTACATATCCTCTGTTTGAGAAAATACGTGTGTCAGAGCAAAATATTCTTGTGTGTTTTTGTGTTGTGTGTGTGTTTCTGTTGTTTTGTTTGTTTGCTTGCTTGCTTGCTTTCC
Organism: Stictonetta naevosa; assembly: GCA_011074415.1. Taxonomy (NCBI): domain Eukaryota; kingdom Metazoa; phylum Chordata; class Aves; order Anseriformes; family Anatidae; genus Stictonetta; species Stictonetta naevosa. Next base: position 49,802,932 of record CM021697.1, read on the forward strand.
AGAGTCATACCTGCATTGACAGAAAAGCTGTTTGAATAATGGAATAGGACTTGTCAAAGTCTACCTTCTGTCTACTATTGCTGCAACAGTGTAGTAATACATTGCTGAGTCTAAGTTGTAGGAATGTCCACAGGCTGGTAGGGACCCTCATTAGAAATAAGACTCATGGTGCAGAAGCTAATCTCAAATCTTCAGTGAACCAAATTTCTTGTAAAGTCATTGAGATAAATATCAATATTTGTGTCAGAATTGGTAAATTCCTAGGGGAAAACAAGGAAGCCTCAAAACAATTCTCATCTTCTGCTTTCTTATCTTCTCCAAAGCAAATCCTGTGAGCTTCCAGCTGTGCAGGCTTCCTCTTCATTTATATAGTGGCTATAGTATAGTACTATATAATATATACTATACTATAGCTTCTTAAGATCCCTTCCTTTCAAGGCATGAAGATAGAGCTGACCCAGCAATCAAGAAGAACCATCAGTCTCATCTCAGAGATCCCAGCTACTGTCAAGGGCTTTGGTATTTTTGGATATCCATGTACCCCAGCTCTGTAATCCTGTCAGATCATTTATACGTTTCTTGTCAGATATTGCCCCATATGAAAACTCATAATAACTCTAAGCATGCTCTTAACAACAAAAATCTGACAAAAATTTGTGGCTGATAATCAGAGGTGAGTAACTGATTTTTATGTGTGTCACCATCAGGGAGCGGTTACCAGTCTAACATTGTCTGACAAGCCACAAGGTGTGAGAAAAGGATGCAGAGGACAGACAGCAAAAAAATGGTGAAATTTACTTTTTTTTTTTTTTTTTTTTTTTCCTCTCCTATAACAGACAGGCCAAAAATTCTAAACATGTCAATACTTTCAGTGAAGTGGTGAACTGTAATCCAGAAGTCCAATGGGTAAAAATATAATTGCAAACAATAATCAAATCTATGCTCTTTAATTGCAGGAAAATAAAAGAGCCCTAATATTCTGCACTGATTTGGTTCATTTTTAAGACTTAACTCTGAAGATAACTGTTTAAAATTCAGTGTTAGTATGAGCTGTATAACAATTTCTGATTCTTCAGCCAGTAATGGAGGGAGACCTTTGAATCCCTTTTTTAAATCCTTTGATGAGCAGAAAATAATAAACTAGATCACATTTCAGGAAACATTTTAGATTTGTGTCAAAGACAGTTTAGGAAAGCCTTCTGATTAAGGCAGAGAAGATCAAATAGAAGAGCTTCAAAATACAGTGTTAACTGAGTCTACCACCGCTTTGTTGACCATATATTTAAAGCCAAAATGTCAGAGAAAAACAGTGCAGAAAAAGAGTCCTTGATAGTGCATAAGATGAATATTATGACTGTCTCTCTATTTATTCTATCCTGTTATATACATTGTTCCTTTTGCAGGCCGATTTTTGTAATGGTGTTAATTAAACACAGTGAAAAGCATATTTAACTAACAAAGTACCATGGTTTCCTAGTGTCTTCTCTGAATGAATGTTCTGATGGCAAAAAACTGGTAGTGTTAGATAATACTCATTCCTCTGTCAATGGGCAAAGTGATGGTGGTTTTATTACAAACATATTTCCAACTTAGCAAACCTCAACTTTGCTGAAAGCATTTTTAATTTTCCTATTAATTTCTGTGGGGACTTAAGTTTCCCCTTTGGGCTTTTTGTACAATGGGAATCTTGCTGACATTCACAAAAGGTGAAGATATCAGTAAAAAAATAACCCTTACATTGCAGAAATTCAATAAAATAATGCATCACAGCTGAGTGGAATAGTCAAAAAGAGCAAATAATTTCCTGTTTAGATATTGAAGGAAGATCTAGGATTTCCAGCACTTTAAACAATACTGCATATAAACTGTATAAATATACAGCATACTCTACTTGTGAAAGTAGTATATTTTATGTGAAAATAATTAATAATAAAAAAGCACTGATATTTAATAGGTCAATAGTATTTTTGTATACGTTCTTGCTATTGCACATTTCATTTCTGCATAATGATAACTTTCTTGTCAATCACTGAATGTTCAGGAATGAAAATAAGAAATTGCATCTGTTACTTGTAATTTTCCCAATCAGTCTCTGAACTCTTTGCTTAATGTTTTCAACAATTCTAGCATGTGGTACTTGAGATAATCCTGAACCCAGTATGTTTTCCTGATGGCTAGATTTGCCTGTCACTAGTGTTTGCTTACCAGCAGTATCATATGAATGAGGTGAATTTTCATTGGAAGAAGCATATTGAAAACGTGTGTGTATCCTGCTTTGTCACATCTGTGTAAAGTTTCCCCCTCCCAATGCAATTGTTTTTACTTTCTTTTAATCTTGCAAAGAAATGTAAAAGTGGAATAACTGACCCTATGTTCAAAGTCATTGTCAGAGACAATGAAGTCATAGGCTTCTGTTTTTAATAATGTCTTGCAAAACACAAAGCATCATTAATCATATTCAGAGGATAAAAGACACACAGATTTCCTAGTCCCAAGCTTTCCTGAAGCCTTGAACATTTCAGTGCTGTAGATTCGCATAGATAACATCCTACCACTCTGCACAAAAAGCTCAATCAACAAAGGAAATGTGAAATAAAACCATTTTTATTCTAATATATAGAAAACTGAGACTGTCTTTCAGGCAAAGCAAAACAGCTTAGAATGTCTATTCCATAATAACAGATCCACAACAGATGATGCCCTTAAGTAGATTCTCTTATGCATTCTTTCCCTTTGGAGATGGATTCAGTTAAACTACACCTAGGAACAGAAATAAGGGTGTCCATATAAGAAATAAAATAGATAACAATCATGCTGTTGCAATATTCACATTCTTACTTTCTTCCCAAACTTACAGAAAAGCCTGTGTTTTATGGGATTTAGATGAATGGCAGAAGAAAACTCAGAATACAAATTCCTCTAAATATTATTGCCTTATCCAATCATCCGGATTTTCATATCAAGCCAAATTCTGCCAAATCTAATAAACTTCAATTTAAAATAAATTTTGTCCTAAAATACAGTCTTAGTTCTTTTGTGCATTAAGACCTCAGGAAAATAATTTTGCTCTAAAAGGAGGGAAATGTAACAGTACAGTTGAAATTTGGCTCTCTCCAACCCAAAACATGCCAAATTGGATCCAAAAGAAGAAATAACCACAATATTGTGTTTAAAGATGTTGGTCTCAGTTCAGCAAAATGTTTGAGAATTGACTGCATTCTGGCTTAAGTTTAAACATGTGCTTAAAATACTATGATGTTAGGACTATATTCTCAATATGCATGTAAACCAGTAATAAATATTAAATATATATTGTATGTTTACATGAGTATGAGAAGCAAGAAAGAGAAGACTATTTCTTGCCTAGAGTTACAGCTCATGTGGTCCCAGACAAAAGGAGGACTCAACGTAGTCTGCCAGATGAAATTCAGCCTCTGTGAAGGACATGGAACATTTGCCATTTATTTCAGGTTCACTAAGATTTCCCTTTCAGAGTGCTATCACTTTGCACTAGAATAAAAAATTCTCAACACTGCAAATAGTCTATATAATTGAACTTAGGGGTGGGGCTGAGTGGTGGTGAAAGGATGGGAGTGATGAGTGGTTAAAAAAGATGTGAAAGATTCAGCATCATTTTGAGCAGGAGGTAAGGAAAGGCTTCAGAGGGATTTGCATAGATGAAATCATTCTGCCTTATTCAGAGAGACCTTATTGCTTAGACCTCTACAACCTTAGCTTAGTACCTGTCAGTTCCCACAGAAAACAGCACTCTACCCCACTTACTGTCTTTTGTCTGTTCTCCAGTGGCATTCACAGACAGACTGATCAGTACCCTTACAGCAGAAAAGTGAGCAGTAGAGATAGATCATTTAGGCTACAGCATCCTATCCACATCTCTTCGGGGGGGAGGGGGGGGGGGTGAAAGACAATCCACTCCACCCTGTAAGCTGTCAGCTGACCTTCTACAGTACTATCTTGAGCCAGCTCAGGAATATGTTTCTTCCGTTTTCATGACAAAAATATTTTAACCATTATTTATAGGTTGGAATTATTTCCACGTGGACAGCTCATATGTAGAAGTGCATTGCAAATCTTTATTGACAACTTGGTTGAAGTCTGTGCATAAATTAATGTTAAATATATGTATGCTAATACATACATATCTGTGTGACCTTTTTACACAGTGACCTGTGTGACCTCTTACCACATATGTGAAAAAAATATATATTTATTTTCCTCCATTCTTCATAACAGGAAAGTATCTATCCTCTATAATTTTATGTGACTGCTTATTTACAGAAAATATTTTCTTCATTAAATTATTTCATTTTAGTGTTAAATGAGCCTTCTTGATAAATGGTTTCTCTGTCTATATTTAGTATGACTATGACAAATTTGCAGAGAATGTTCATTGAAAATAAAGTTTACTGGCCAGAAGTATAGAAGTTAAGTGTAAAGATTCTATTTATTCCCTCCAAAGATGGAATGGAAAAGAAATTCAGTATATTTAGGCAACAGTGTGTGTAGTCTTGGATTAGTGATTGGCTGAATGTGCCTCTCGACATTTACAGTAGCTTTTCTAAACACTGAAAAGAGCTTGTATAGCTATCATCAGAAATCACAAACATAATGTTTTTATACATGCTTTGTGTTTATTCTAATTAATTATTGTTTTTGAGGTATAGTGTTCAGTGACTATTAAAGAATGATAATGGGAATAAAAATTTGAAATTATTAATTGTTACTTTCCTCACTGAATATCCAGTTAGGATTGCCTTCCTACATTAACGTAGTCAATGAGCTATGTGATCTTTTGTTGAGTCAATTTTGTATAATGACATCCTCTCAAGGTACCATAAGTCATTTAGTGTAATAGATTTGTTGCCAAGTTTTTGAGATATACAAAGTTATATTTGGAAGAAACAACTAATAATCTGCTATCAATAAGCTAGTCAAATCATTCCTAACAAGAAGTGGGATGAAATGCAAAATAAAACCAGATCATTGCTCTATGTTATCTATGTAACAGTTTATTTTAAACTAAAATATATACTTTTGGGGGGGCTCAGTTTTCTTTCCTCCTGAATGAATGAAGATACAAAGAATATTGCAGCGCTATAACATCTAATTTACAATGATGAGATCTTTAGATGTGATCGAGATTCAACAACAGAAACTGCTTTTTTCAAAGAAAAAATACATCTATCTTTGAAAGCTGAGTTTCTGGGGTGCTCAGACTGCTCATATATGTATTAAGGAACTGGAATTTAAGGAAATTAAGGAATTAGGATGGCTAAAGGAGAGACGAGAAATACTTGAAAACAGTAAAATGTAATTTTGTTTCAAATGTTTCTTTCTGGTATTCCAAAAAGGTCTTGAGACATATTGCAAATTAAGTGTTTCTATTTCAAAATACCTTTTTTATTATTATTTGAAAACTGACTGGATATTTTCAGATGGAGGCAGGGATTTCAAGTTTTAGGGCTGTTTTGTTTTGTTTTGTTTTAGTCTTTGCTAAGTTTGCCAAAAACTTTTAAAAGCCTCTTTCAGTTTTAGTCAATATTTTTGCTAATTTGGAACTAGTGACCTTCATGGATAAACTCATTTCCTCTACTCTTCTGGCTAGTGTGTGCACAACTACATACATTTTTGTGTGGTAATGATTTCTCTTCTGTACCTACCTATTCTATTCTCACCTGTGATTGAAGTAAAAAGATAGCCCTTGTGAGGCCATTTCTGTGCTTCTCATTTTTTTACCTATTATGCATGAGAGTTTCCTTGTGATTTTTTATGCATGAGAGTTTTCCTTGTTCAACATCATTTTAAGGTCCAGTATCAGTTCATACAAAATCATGCCAGCTGTCATATCAAGACTGAGAATCATTCATCACTATTTACTTGTCATCACAATTACATCCCTGTGGGCTGAGTAACACAACACAGCGTGTATGTAAACATGATGGTGTTTCCCATTTGTATGTGTACTTGTGTGTGAGGTGTTAAATAAACATGCCCAAACATCAATGTACATTTTCTTTGGAAAAATGAATATAAACCACCTTTCCATATGGCTATCCAAATGCACTGCAAGAAACAATTTTGATTATTGAAGTATTGTCCTTAATTAGTGTTTTACTCTTTACGAATTCTATTGAGATGTCTTTGAATGTTTTAGACATTATACAGATTACAAAAATGTTTCCTGGGTCTCTCTTTTTATTTATTTATTTATATATTTTTTTTCTGGAATACAACCCTAACTATGAATATTTGTTCACTATAATCAAAAACATACAAGAAAAAGTAGGAATGTCAGGAGGGTTTTTTGTTGTTGTTGTTGTTTTGTTTTTGTTGTTTGTTTTCCCCTTTGTTATCTTTAAACTACATCTTTTCCTTGGTTCATCATTACTTGAACTTTTTATTTATTTTGGGCTCAAATGTTTTTTCTTACAGAACAAAGTCTGAAAAATCATTCATGTGCTGAAATTAATGAAGTATTGTTTTTCAATCCAAAATCTTCAGCTACTGTATTTTCAATCCAAGTATTTGCAAGAAATGGAGTTAGTAAGAGAGGGTGTGGGTAGATGACAGGAATGCTCCTTCCAGTAAGTTTATGCAGCTCTAAAGTGTGCACTGAATCACTCTTTCATAGAATCATAGAATGGTTTGTGTTAGAAGGGACCTTAAAGATCGTCTAGTTCCACTCCCACCCCACACCCCACCATGGACAGGAACACCTTCCACTAGAATAGGTTGCTTAAAGCCTCATCCAACCTGACCTTGAACACTTCCAGAGATGGGGCATCCACAACTTCACTGAGCAACCCATTCCAGTACCTTACCACCCTCTGAGTAAACAATTTCTTCCTGATATCTATTCTACCCTCTTATAGTTTAAAACCATTACTCTTTGTCCTATCACTACATTACGTAAAGAATCCATCTCCAGATTTCTTGTAGCTTTCTTTCAATCATTCAAGGCTAAGGAACATCAAAATAGACTCTATCAGAGTAGAGATAGGAGATATGCTGTCACAACATATTTCTTCACCTTATTGTCAAATGCTACTCATAAATATTCAATAAATATACTGTAATTGTTTAATTTTTTCTTGTGAAAAATGAAAAAATAAAATAAAAACAACCTCACCTAGATGTAATACCTCTCTAGCAAAAAAAATAATAATAATAATAATGAAAATACGGATGTGATTTTTTGAGTATAGAGCAAACAAGTTTTCACTCAAAATATATTTACCTTTTTATTATATGGAGGACTGCAAAAAGTACAAAGAGAATAGATTACAGAAATTGATCATTTCTACCCTAATATGAAAGAACATTTTCATTTTTGCATTATTTGTTTCCCAAAAGCTGAACATAACTAACATTCAGTTTATTAGCAGTGTATTACAATCTTCCCCAGAATTAATATAAAAAGCCAGTATTATGTTCAATAAAGTTAGTACCAGACTTAGAGTGGTAGAAAGCCAAGAGAGTAAATATTTCTGAAATATCAGATATCTTCATCTTGTGAGGTTAGCTGCACTTTTCTTTTTCACATTAAAAATAAAAATAATAATAATAATGATTCTGAGGACCTTTTGTGTAAGTTTACTGAATTTAACTGTAGCAGAGGGTTTTTTTTATTTATTTGTTTATTTTTTTAACACATGGCACAAAGGTCAGTGTTAGTCCATTACATTTTTTTTCTATAATTGCTTGATTAATACTAAATAATTTCTTTAACCTTGAACCATATAAATCAGTAAATCCATTTGGAGAGCTAAACCATTTAGAAATGCAATGTTGAACATCTGTCTTTAGAAAAACTGTATCTTTATTTTATAAAGAGGCAATTCAGTATAGCTAATAAATATGATTTCATGTTTTTGTCTTCCCAGCTGGTCCTAGGTTCCAGAGTACAATGAATTAGTAACTTCTGAAATCCATTGTAAAGGAATAAGCTACTAAGTGCAAAAGATATCTCTGAATAATAACCTTGTACTTTACAGAAGTATTAACGTGTCCATTCTCACAAGGACCACTAATCTTTGAGGATCTGAGTTGTGCTATATATCATCTTTTGAAACTTTTTCTTAGCTGGTGTAAATTCAAAAGGCTTCAGTAACTACAGTAAAGCACACTTCAATGACTGAATATTTAGCTCTACAGCTATATTTTGAATAACAGTTGTCTGTATATACCTCATACTTTTATTTACATACCATTTTTCATAAGGAAACCTGGTAATAGATTAGAAATAATGACTGAGAGACCACAGCTGAAATTTTTGTCCAGACTGTTATAATCAATAGAGAGGAACAATACCCAAGGTGTGGAGCATCTCATTCTAGGGGAGATACATGAAACAATCTGATCAGTCATACCATATAAATCCCTTTTCATTCTTCTCATGGCAACAAACAAGCACAACTAACCTAGATATATACCAGGACCAGAAATGTGGACACCTACAGTTAGAGAAGATGGATTGCTCAGTGTGTTGAAAATGCAGCACCCTCAATCTAGTTTTGTAGAGGTGCTGCGCTTCTGTGAAGGAATCTAAAGTAATAATAAGAACTTATCTTTACCTCAGTCCTCTGGCATTAACCTTTAGTTCTTTACTTAGACTTCTACCACAAAATATGTTCATTTTAATTTTATAAACTAAATATCCTTTGAACACAAGTCATTGCAAACATTATTCTTAGTTTTTCTGATACCACTTGGAAAGTACTTGTGATGCGTGATGGCATTGCTAAGGAATCTTAGCAATTTTTTCTCCTCATATTATTATAGGTGTCGGTGTTTTGGGTTGACTGGGTTAATACACTTAGCCATGCCTCTCAGTCTGCCAGATCACTAACCCAAATGTGTTGTCTTTGTTTTCCCAGAGGTGAACTATCAATTAGATGCATACTAACCAGAATAAGAGGATGGACTGGAGGCATTAGCACTTCCTTGCTAAAATGGGAGCACCTGCTGAGTGCTCAGTGGTAAACCTGAAATAGAGGAAAGTGTCAAAATATTTGCTGGATGGATACTTACTCAAAGTAGCCTGGGCTGCTCATTAAGCTTAATTTCAATTAAAGGGTGAATGGCTATCACTGTTCTTAACTCACTAAGAAAACATGAATTCTAATTAGCTTCGAGCAAAGGTAGAAGTCTCCCCAGAGGGGTTCTAGGTCCATATAGAAGCTCCCAGTAGGATACAGCCTGAACATTCTCAGGTCTCATAGCAGGCTGGAGTTGAAACTTTATTAGAAACATCTCTTTTAACCCAACTTCTGTGCTTCCAATACAACAAATAATAGCACATGCAGTCCATTTTTTATAAATCCTGGTTTCTGCTTGTAAAAAATTCAAAGGATATTTTATGCTAATAGCAACATCATGGGCTCTGTCTTCTCAAGGTTACTTATGACTTACACAGGCAAAATTCCCATAGACTTGAATAGGTGATTTGCATTTGACAACTGAGCAAAATAATTACTCAAATGACTAATTTAAATTTTCGGATTATCCATAAATGCATTCTCATTGCATTACTCTAATCCATTTTAAGTGGTAGTTATAAACTAGTGATGCTTTTTAAAGCTATTCACTTTTTATTTCTCAGTTAGAACTACAGAAAATTGCTATTTGAAATTGTGTCATTGGATATCCAGTGCTAAGGGTGACTCTGTTGATTGTTAACTGAATTCCCACCTCAATTTATTGTGCAAAATGCCTTAAAAATATCTGCAGCTAACACTCAAGGAATGACATATACACTCAGATTATCAAAACACTCTCAAGTAACTCACAGTCCTTTAACATATATTATACCAATTCAACTTTCCAGAAACTAAAATTTCTCTCAATTTCCAAAGAGTTTTGCATATTTTAATGTTATCAGGACAAACATTCTGTGAAGCCTTTTCTGAGAACTAGTTTTGAGTTTAAGTTTAGATATGTCTTTATCAAAAAATGATGAGGTCAGATTGTGATTGTGATTTTAGTTTTAGTAATTAGTGATTTAATGGTTCATTAAAGTTAGTGATTCAACTAGGATGGTACTTAATCTTAATTTAGGTATTAAACTGACATCCCTTCCTCAGCAACATCCGAAATGGTTATTTACTTTTACCTGAAGTATCAGAGCATTGGCTTCAGCACTAGTGGATCTATGATGGACTCCATATGTGTATCTGACTGGTTTGGAGAACAAAGATGGAACAAGGCATTTGTGCTCCCCATCTTGGGTTGCTCTTGCCCTGGGAGAACAAACAGAAAACATGCCAAAGAGACTTGCATGTCAGCAGGACAGTGGAGGCCAATTAAAGTCTCAAGAAAGAGGAACTGCAACCTGTCAGGGTTACATCTTCGGTAAATGTTACTCTTTGTGCTCTGACCATTCAACAGTTAATTTATCATCTCCAGACAGTTATTTTCACACAAAGCCTACACTCTTCTAAAATGTCATTTGTACCAAAATCAGCAAAGAATGGAAATCTTTGACTATACTTATTAACAATCCTATTAAACTCTTCCTGTTTCTCAGTTTCCACCACAAGCTGTTGTCTTTCATATTCTTCCCATTTTTTCAGACATGGAGGATGTTACATAGCATAGAGATATGACCTCTTGAATTTTTATATTTGTCCCATTCTAGACAGGTTTTTTGTTTCAGCTCTCAAAAATTCAAATAGGATGATCCTATTAATGCAATACTTCTTTTAACCTAAGCCAATTGCCCACATGATGATCAAAATATTTTGCTGTTCATGAAGGACTTGACTTGAAGTCTTTCTTACTCTTCAGAGGTTCTTAACTGATCACTTTAGTCTGACAATAGAATCCTGTATCCTTTATACATAGTTATTCAGACAGGAAGGAAGGGAATGAGGGAAGGCAAGAAAAGGGAAGGCAAGGGAAAGAAAATATTTTCCAACATAAAAAACATCTGATATCAAACTGAAATTGCTTTTAAAGAGCAAATCAAGACAGGAAGATAGGAATGAATATTCTGCAGGTTTTCAGACATAGGCAAAGCAAGGCAAGGCAATGCAAGGCACAGCAAGGCACGGCACGCCACAGTAAGGCAAGTCATGACAAGGCAAAGCAAGGCAAGGCAAGACACAGAAAGGAGATTGCCAGAGGGGATGAATTAGATAACCTATCAAGCTCCTGACAGATCTGTTTTTTTCTCCTGATATCTTCATCTAGAATATGGAAAAAATAGTTTGAAACAAAAAAACAAACAACAAAACAGAATACTTGCCCATCTCTTTCTAAGTAGGTCAAGTGTTCTAGGAGTTGTCTATTTAGATACTTAGATAACAGAAGTAAATATGTTGTTGCTGTTTACCTCAAAATTGACCAGCAGCAAGTGTAAATATTTTGTGGGGAAAGGTGAATGTTCTGTCACCTAGAGGGATAGGAGAATGAACTGTTTTCTTACTATCCCTTCTTTTCTTTGTGCTTTTGACGGAGACTTTGATGCAGCTCAAGACTTGGAATGCTTAAGGTATTCCAGGCAGAGATGGATGAATAGGGCAAGCAAAGGTGGATGATAAAATTTATTTCTCAACCATATATGTGGTAGGTACCACATATTTAGGAACAGTCTGGCAGGGTCCTAGGTATATACTATTCATCAGTACTTTGCACCATTGCATGAATGTATTTTTGTTTTCATTCTCGAATTGGCAATTTTAGAGACTAGACAAATCTGTAAGCAGTTTTCCAGCATATTTATTATTTAGCTATTGTGCTACGGTGAAGAAGCCTTTTGAAAAATTATGCAAACATAAAGCCAAGCATTTCTTTAACTTAGTGAATAATATAATTTGTTTCCAAATGAATAATGAAGCATACAGGTATGTTCTGTTGTTGTGTAGGAAGCACTGATGAAACTGTCATGGTCACTGTTCAGCAATGTGTCATCTAACTCTGGACCTGAACATTCCTGTTCCAATACATTTACATTCCTTGTCCAGGATGCCTGCACTGCACATCCTTTGTGCAGGATACGTTCACTGCCTGGGATACAACAGACTTCAGACTTTTCATGGTGGTTCTTTGAGAAGCTGAAGAATCCAACGTAAAATGTACAGTAAGGTGTAAAATAATAATAGTCTTTGAAGTGTTGTGGGAAAACAAGAGGATTATGTACATGAAGAACACCAGAAATTAGTTCTTCATAGATGGAAAATACTTTCCCAGAGGCAATATAAACCAAATAAAATAAAACAAAATATAATAATTCTATAATCAGAGGGCATAACCATATCTTTTCTCTACTTGTATTTTTTTTTGTTCAAACTTTATTTCTGTTTTGAAGAACTGCCAAAATAGTCCAGCTTCTCTCTCCATGAAGTTATATACTATTCCCTCTGGAGTGGGTGGGGAAAGGGGAGACAAATGAGCCACGTTATCAGGTAACATGAATAGTTTACAGAATTTTGAAATCATGGTCCCTTTATCTTATTAGGGGAATTTTTCCAAGAACTGACATTAAGAGCAGGAGGAATTTAAATAAGATTGACTCCTAGCCTGCCAAAAGGATGGATCTTTATGATTCCATAAAACCTGCTGCTCCGTATTTTTCTTGAAAATATATTTTGGCTTCTTTCCATCAAAAACTCTTTCTGATCCATTGTAGTTGGCATATTAATTTTCTGTGATGATTTTGGAAACAATTAGACATTGGGAAAAAAAAAAAAAAAAAAAAAGAAGAAGAAGAAGAAGAAGAAAAGAATATGTTTCCATTATGTTGCATTACTGATAGCAAGAACCATTTCTTTAACCATAGATGAAATGTAGGAAGAAAAAAAAGAAAAAAGTAAAAAAGAAAAAAGTAAAAAAGAAAAAAGAAAAAAAGAAAAAAAAATGAAAGAAAAGAGACTATGATCTTTTCATTGGTGGTGGTGATGGTGGCTTTTTTAAATCAAATCTGACTGCTTACATGTTACTGGATGCTAAAACCTGATATTTCAAGTTATAGTACTCACATTACTAGTAGAAAACTCTAACTTAATAAAAATGTATTTTACTAATATGGATGCAGCAGAAATTTTGTAAGTTCTAAGTACTTTCATTATCTATCTAAGATGTTCACTGTCCATATCAATAACTGAAGAATTTATTTATCACTCAACACAGAGCTGTGATAGATTGGACCTGTTAAGGTCTATCTGCTATCTGCTTGTCTTCCACACATTTCAATTTTTTTTTTTTTTGTCTTATCTATTTCTTCTATTATGCCTTCTTTGCAGATTATAGATAATGCTCAACACAAGGTCCAATGGCTTGAAAGAGATACAGATGTTTATTACTCATGAAAATCTTGGTTGCTATTGTAGACCATCTCAGAAGCCTATGATTACTGTTCACAAATCTCATGCTTTTATTACATGAAAAACAAATTTAGGTTAAAAGAAGGAACTAATGGAACAGGTTGCCCAGAGAGGCTGTGTATTCTCCTTCTCTGGAGATACTCAAAACCCATCTTGATGACATCCTGTATAACATGTTCTGGGTGATCCTGCTCAGCAGGGGTTTGGACAAGATGATCTTCAGAGGTCCCTTCCAACACCGCCCATCCTGTGATTCTGTGATTCTGTAAATGTTATTCACTGAAAAAATAACTAACCAGGCCAATTCCTGTTGAAAAAAAATCTTCAATCTTTAAGTCAATACTCTTGCCAATAGAAATGCTGTTGCATGATTTGGCCAGCTAGGAGGTTTTCTTTAGAGAAACAATGGCTTACAATACTTTTCTCAGCAATGTCATTTGTGATTTTATAAGGAAGCCAGAAAGTAAAAATGAAATCTCAAAATAGCCAGTAACCCTACAAGTAAGAGAAATTTTCCTAAAGATTCAGGCTTGTGCATTTTTCTAAACTTACTATGCTAGGAAAAAGCACAATCTGTTTCAGATTTCATTTTGATGTGAAATCCTTCCCTCTTGCCTCATATATTTTTTACCCTGGTTTAGCAAGTGAATTTATCTGTCTTAAAAGTACTCTTATTGAAAATATTTTGCTCTATTAAAAATGATAAAAATATTTAATATATCAAATATTGAGCAAGAACTCCATACAGCAGACATACTCAAGAACTTCCTCTGAACCACACTGTGTTTGACCATGAACCTCAATGGATCTGCTACAACTCAAGTGAGTGTCTACTGGCATCCTTCAAGTCTATTCTTATCCTTCCTTGTCTTAGAAATTCTCTTTTTTGACATATCTTATTGAAAAGCAAAATCAGTGGTTAAAAGCTCAAAATATATCTGTTGCTCTTTACCAGGCAGTCCCAGAAAATGTTGAAGAGGTTCATTCTATGAGTGTGAAAGCGGCACTGACAAGAGGTGCAAAAAAAGTGTATAATTCCATCCTGTTGATGATTTGAAGCTTATTTGATTGGAATTGTCCTCAAATAATATAATAGCTAATTTATATATATAATAGTCAGTTTTCTGAACTTTGCATCTTTCCACTGTTTTAGGAAGCTGCAAGAGTGTTTTACATAAATTCACACAGAACTTTTACATATGATATGTTCTGTTGCGCTGTGAAAACTGTCTTTGGGGCAACTGATGAAGATCAAATATGAACTCATTATCTTTTTCTACAGATTTCTCAATACAACAGAGCTTTGAAGAAAGTAAACATAATTCTTAATTATGGAAGGGAGAAAAGTTAAAGACTATAAGACTACAATATTGACCTGTTCTTAAATATTTGCTGCTGAAAAACAAAAACAAACAAACAAAAAAACTATGAAGAAGCAAAATGGGTCCTGAACCAGTTAGCTATGAAAGCAAGAACATGGAAGAAATACTCACTAAAATGTTCCAACAGAAAATTCTCAGCGTAACAGTGACCAAAACAGGCTCCATCTTTGTCTTTAGATCTTGACTGCACCACAAATAGACACCTTCTTTGGGGTTCACAATTCCAGATTTTCATTTAAAATGAACATACTTATAGTTTTTCCTTCAAAATAATTGAATTCTCTTTTAACTCAGTGATGAAAGCCCTTCCTTGAAAGGCTTCAGTTCCAGCATCGACTTGAGAGGGTAGGAAAGTCTCTACTTCCACAGAAAATATTACATCACTATAAAAGCTACTCAAAAGAGAAGATGAATGGCATGCTCTTACTTTATTTCTATTAAATTTTCCATAAAAATAAAATAAATAAATAAATAAAACTCATTAGGTGGAGGGAAATAAAGCATAGGAATGAGTCTACCTTACTTGGTCATTAGAAAGTGAGAAGACGTCAGTTTCAATTCAACCTCAAGGATGCATTTAATTTGAAATTGACATTTGACTGTTTGAGGATGACACTATCAAAGGAAAAGGGAGAAGAATATTGCTTTCTTAGTCTTGGTTTTAGTCAGTCCAGATTTGATAAGAATGCCTCTCTTATTTGATAAGGTATGTCTTCTAGATCAGGCCCATCATTACACACAGGTGGTAGAAAGTCCACATCAAGGCTCCTGGTATGCTTAAGTATACAGTATTCTCTCAGTATACAGTATTCTCTGTGTTGGTAAGTCTAGGGAAGTTCTGTGAACATACAGCTGCAGATATACATCCAAACAAGGTATAGCAGGGTAACAAAATATTTGATCTATACTAAAAAGTAGATGATATTTTGACTTAGACACCTAAAAGGTGAATTAGTTGCCCTTGTTCTTTTATAAACCTAACTGCTGCATTGTATACTTTAGAAAACAATACCCTGAATGTCTGATCAGGTCCCCAAGATATTACTGCAATTTAAATTAAAAAAATAATATTTAAAAAAAAAGGCATATAATAATTTTCAAATAGAATTAACCAAAAACTTTATTTTATTAGTTCTTTGCCACTTGTGGTTTTGTCATTGTTCTTGTTGTTTTGTTGATTGCTTGTTCTTTTTATTTTGTTTTGGTTTTGTTTTCCCTTGTGGCTGACACGTTTCTTAAAGACAGCAAATAGATAAGCACTTGCATATTCTGACTGTGAACTCAACAGCATCTCTCACAGAACCGCCATAACAAAGACCAAACCCTTTAAAAATAAACAAAATAGTGATATATAATAGTGAAAATAGTGATATATTCTGTGAAGTTATTGCATCTAATTATCAGCACCCTAAAGAAAGACAAAATACAAAATCTGGGAAAGTATATTTCACATTTCCAAATGCACTTTGATGTCTCAGTAGGAAATATACTTAGCATGATTCGACTTATGAATCATCTTTCAAATTGTTTATACTAATTTCTTCCTAGCCTTTTTTTTTCATTTAATTATTTGTTCAGTATTGTCACAGAAAAGGGGGAAAGAATTATTTATATAACGGAGACCACATACTGTATAATGAAACATTTCATAAGTAGCACACTCACTCTTGTCCTTCATAAGCATGCACAAAGAATGGTTTTATCCTTCATAAGGCAGGTTTATCCAAAGTAAACAATGTCCTCCTCAAGGAGTGTATGTTGACATGTTTTTGTAAAATGCACGCAGTCTGTGAGAGAGGCATTGCTCTGAATTACAACTAAAAGCCAACAAAGATAGATATTTTTGCAGGAGATGGAGAAAATGGCTGCATTGAGGGTATAATTCATGGTAAGCTTATTAAATGGAAATCATTATATTTAGGAACAAACACAGCATGTTGCTATTAATCTTCATTTAGAAAAGGGTACTTATAATAGCATTATGATAAGTGAACTGTGTGACTTTATTGTAGAACTACTTGGGAATTCATCAAAGCATTGCTTTTTCATTTCACTGTTTCTCAATGAGAATTAACTTGTGTATTTCTACATAGCACTGCACTGTATAATGGAGTGAATCTATTTTATCTCTTAGTCCAACTTCTCTGATATTTTTTTTTTTTCTACACTGGTTCACTGGCCCAGAAATTGTGTTCAGTGGGTTTAGAAACAAATTCTTAATTAGGAGGCAATTTATGGTCAGGATAAGATTATTCTGCAGTTATAATTTCAAAATCTTTGAGAATATATATATATATATAACAAACTAGAAAACCTTAAATTCTGAACTATTATTTAAAACTTTAAACATTTATACATTAACAAATTGCATCTTTGGAATAAAAAATGTTTCATAGAATTGTGTTAATTTTGTAGAAAATGTAGATGAAAAGCAAGAAAGAATATATATATTTTTTTAAGTTTTGTCAAAATATCCTACACTTTTATTTTAGAAAACATTTTTTTGATATTTTTTTTTTTTACTTCCTGAGTGATCTTCATGTTGTGATGGAACATAGAAGACACATTCAAATCAAATATTTTGACTGAATGACAACAAAACTTACCTCCTCCTAACCATTTTTTTTTGTGGAGAATGTAGAAGTGCTGAGAGTTTGTCCTTAGTCAGAACAATCACAAAAAATAATTTCCAAAATTATATTTTCATTCTCTTGCCAGCTTTTGATTGTGTCCAAAAAATTAATCGATACCTCGAAATTCTTCCATAAATATTCACATTAACAAAAAATAATGGAACTTCTGTTATATATATTCTAAATATATATATTCAAATACATTCTTTTTTATTATTTTTGAAAATATAAATTTGTTGTAAATATGCATAAAAACAGATAAAGCTATGTCTGACTTTTCTCTGATGACTTGAACACGTTCATTAAAATTGTTGTTCAGTTTACAAATATAGGTAATAACATTAAGGAAATCACAGGAAGAAATTACTGAGTTTAAGTCAGCCCTCTGTAATATAATTCTCTGGTTTCAACTTTTTGCCTTCCATACTCTTTTCTGAAATGGGCTGTCTTTTTACTGACTCCAAGATTATCTAGTTTTGGATAGATGTAATGTGAGGAACATTTCGAATAGTAGACAGAAATAATATATTGAAACACCTCCAAGATATGATGGAACTTCACAAACCTATGTTTTGATCTAGTTTTCTTTAGTTATAGAAAAGCAGTGGAAAAGCATTTACAATTCCTTGGTCCTGGTGAAGACCTCAGCTACAGCTAGACTTCATACTGGGGCAAGAGTGAGATGTGAAACAGCAGCCTTTGTTTACTCCCTGCTTCCCCTGGAATGTTCTTTCTGGACTTGCTGCCTAGTAGATACTAGTGTACTACAAAATGTGACTGATCTGGACAATCAGGCATCATGGGTTGAGATGTATATGCCACGTTATTTACATTTGTTTTTATCCTAAAATTCTGGTCAGACAGATCAGTTCCTTAAAACTACAAATAATAATAATAATAATAATAAAAAAAAAAACATGAAAACAAAATTAAAACTTGCAAGAAATTTCATGCAAAAAAATCTTTAAAACCTACAAAATAATTGGCAGCTGATTATGTCTCTCTTCCTTTGATGTTTAATATCTTAATTAAATACTTCACTTATCTTTAACTAAACCTAGAAGGCTGGAGAAATCAAGCCTTCTATTAGATACTATTTTGTTCATACATAGAGCATCTTCTCTTCTATTTTTTTCTGGAACAATTAATATTCTGTGTACTTATGGTGGGAAATCTGTTGAGACATGTAAGAGATATACTTCATGAAAAAAGTTGGCATAGTTCAAATGAAAAGAAACAAATGTCCTAAACAGCAACTTTTGGGATGGGATCAGAAGTTATCCACAGTTTATTTGGAAATAAACTCTTAACTAGGATGTGATTTATGTTCATAATACAGATTATTATAATTTACTGTCAGAGGATGTAGAGTGTTAACTTGAGCAAAAAAGCAATAAATATATTTGACTCCAAAATAAATGTATTTAACTCCAAAATAAAATTGTTAAACACTCAAAATGATGGATTGAAAGAGATTTATTTTTAAAAAAACTTAGCCTCTTTGCTGTGCATACCATCAGATTTGTTTCCTGGTGCAGCTCAATATAGATAAGGATTGCACAGAAAGACCTTCACAAGGGTTTCTTCATCTTTGTTTCATGCACAACAAAGCTAAGATTTCCAAATGGAATTAAAAGCATGAGAAGCCCATCTGTTAGGCAGAAATCCTTATGGTGCCTTACACATGGGAATGAGTTTTGCTTGATACAAATAACTATAGAGATATTGTAATTAGCAAAATCTTTAGTCAGACAAAATAACAAATGAAAACATTCTCTTACTAGATTATATTTTAGAAGCTGCAATTTATAATATTTCTGTTTGATATGGTATAGGTCTGTTAGACCTTTAACAATGCTTCTGATACTAACTCTGCTTTACAAACAATCACCAAGCTTATTTTTAAAAAGTACACTCTTCCACTCAGTTCGAGGAGAATTTATTGATTTTTTAAGATACTTTCTTCAAACCATCCTTTTGAAATATATGATATAATGATAATTATCCAAAGCTTTCAAATATGACCATTGAGTTTACTATGCTGGATGCACAATCCCATGGACATTTGTTTTCATATTTTGTTATTTTAAGACAAGAATTAATTTTTATTCAAGGAAAATTTGTCTCCTTAGCTACTTCATGTAGTTACTTGGGAAAGAGACACTCAAAATTAAGATTTAGTTCTTTCCTTTTTCTGATTGATGGTCTACCAAACCTTTAAAAATAAAACAAACAAACAAACAAACAAGAAAAAAAGTACTGTATTATGAAGTGTTGTCATAATGGTTTTCATTTACAGCCAAGTGCCCTTTCAAGGTTTGTTTATTAGTTTTAAATTTGATCAAATTGATTGTTTGCTTGTGTGCATGTTTAAGAATTTCTGTATATAGTTTGGAGGTGTTTTCTGCAGGGGAAGGTTAAATGTTTCCAACATTTTCATGAACTACCATCAGATGTCTTCCAGACCTCTACTGGTTCCCAGAGGACAGATTGAGGAATACTGCTTTAAAGGAGACATTTCCTTTTCCATTGACTGTGGAGAGATTCTAAGGATATTTGGCACCCTAGGCTAAGGTTAACCTTTGAGAACACCATCTGTAGTTTAATTTTAGACACACATTTTGTGGGAGGGTGTTATGTGATCACAAATGGTTAACGGTCATGAGTAGACAGTCCTTAAGCAAACAGAGTTCATACTAAGAAAGAAATGCAACACAGAGGACCAGTAAAGCTGCTATACAGTACTTGTACAATTATTCAGACCTCATTGAGGTCTTTGTGAGACCATAGATAAAAGTGGCAGAGATTATTCACTAAGGCAAGAAAATTGCTACAGTTTCTATATGGGAACCAGAGTACCATTTGGGTTGTCTTCTTGAAACTCTTGTATTTAGCTTTTGGGAACTATCTAGGCATCCCCAGACATTTGGGAAGGGTCAGAACAGGGACCTTGGTTGTGATCAGGACTGCATATTAGCATGCAAATTTTCATGCTTCTTATAAAGAAAATGGCATCATAATTGGCATGTCATATTAGGAGTGTCTGGTATTTGCCACAGCAAGTGATATCATAAGGCTATAATTATGGCTTTCAGGAGCTTATGATCAGTTTCCAGAACTCTTCCATCTACTATGCCAGTGCTAGATTTCAAACCAGAGGGATAAGAAGTAAAACTAAATACCTCTAAACAAGCAGAAACCAATACACCTAAGCTTCAAGCTCTGTTCACAGGAGGACCTAAGGAAGCTAAGAAATCAACAGCAGAGCTGGAATTGTATTCAACTCAGCATGAGTGCTGCAGGCCACCAACAATTATAGTTTAGTTAAATATCACTCCAAGAAGAAAAGAAAAAAATGAAATTAAGTCTGGGAAGAGGTTGAATTTATTATTCATATAAGAGTTCTCTCCATGAAAGGGAAGGCTGGGCTTCTTTTATACGTGGAGTGGTTTTATTGTCTAAACAAAATGGAGAACCACTTAAAAACACAGCATGATAAGAATGAGTGGTCAGTAGTTGATATATATGTCACATTTAATTTTTCTTTTAGCATTTCCCCTTTTTTGTATGAGTCTTTCTTCCCACCTCATCCCTCCCTGGGTTTTTATACTGAGCTCTAAAATGCTGAGACAGTTACTCTGCTGTTTCATATTCCCAGTCCATCTAGTCAGTAGCCAAAAATATTCTGTACATCTCACAAGCATGAAGTGAGCTGCTTATATGAAAATTTCCAATAAAACAATGGTTGTGGACTGTTTTTCCAGCTCTAATAGAACATTAGAGGTTGCATGCATTTTCACAAGTATTTGTGCCTATAATTCCATAGGCAGTGAAGTCTGCCATGTGCCACCTATCTATTGTATAGGTCACAAAATCTTCAAAAAATACGTACTTCTGTATGCATAAACAAATGACACTAATCTTTCTTAACTGACTATATATGTATGTATGTATATGATCATATAGTATGCATACAGTATAAGATAATGAATAATATCATGTATCAGACTATTTTTGTATTAACAGACTTGACATATTCAGAGCTCTTTGCAGGTGAAACAAAGAAAGGAAGTTTTATTACTTATAGGATAACTTATCTTGATGGTACAGCAAGAGGATAGGCATGAAGTGTTGAAGCAGTGCAACTGTGCCAGAGCTTACCAGGATTCAGGTCCTGAACTACAGAAAAGGGGAAAGAAAGATACTTGGCTGGCTCAGTGGGCTTCAAGAATCCTTACCAATAATACTGTACTGATTAAGGTAGAAAAATTTGAGTCATTCTGTCTAAATCACTTACAAAACACTGTGTTTGCTGTGATGCTGAACATTAAAACAGGTAAAAGAAGAAGGAAAAAAACAAACCAAACCAAAAAAAAATGATCTCTTGAACTTTTCAACAAAATACCTGATTGCTCCTAGGCTGCTGTTTCTTCTCTTTATGACTCCTGTTTTTAGAGGCTGCCCCATCTCTCCTCATCCAGCTAATGTCAGAGGCAAGACTGATGGTGCAGGTTATCAGTGCCCAATACAGATAACCTAGTGCTATAACATGCTCTTTGTAGCTACATCATCTGACACTGCATTTTGGGTTTTCTCTGAAATCTGGACATGTGCTATGCCATAGTTTCAAGACACAACATGTGGGAAAATTCAATAAGTAACCAGAAGCCAAACCACTATTATATTTAAAATATCCCAAACTATTTGCAATTTCTAAAAATAAAAATAATAATAATTTAAAAATATATATCAGAGGAGCTCCTGGGCCATTAAAGGAACTGGAAGTTTTATTCTGAAATGATAAGAAGGAAAGTGCTATCATTCTGACATGGGTTAGAGCTATTAGGGAGCTTGAAATTCTGAAACCAATGGAAAAAGTCAAGTTAGACTGCAATATTACTTCCATAATTGCTTTTATATGTACCAAAGCCACATGCTGTTCCATTGATAAAACGTCATACACAAAGGTGTTTCATTAGAGTGTAAGAGCTTCCATCTATGAGACACCATTCACCTACCCTTTAACATGTGTGTAATGTTTATTTACATGAGTAGGCTTACTAATCTTCTTGGTGCAGTTCATAAGGGCCAGGATGGTGTCCTGAGCAGGGATGTTTTCTCCTATGGTCCCCTTTTGAGTGTATTTTATGCACACTGGAACAATTCCCATTTTCACAGGCTTTTGCGTTTCTATTTACAGCAAGAAGCAAAGGTATCATTGTTTTGTTAGCTGGGAGAAAAGATTTGATCTGAATGATGGAAAAAAGATTTCTGCCCAGCATTTCCTCAGGTAATGCCACTTCAGTCTGCACGTGTATGTTTAAACTCTAACAATAAATAGATGAAGCAAAGCGTATTTGCGAAACATAAAGCAGACTTTTAAAGGAGACTCATTAAAGACAAAGACAATTAGTCAGACTAAAAAAACAAAACACTGAGATATATATGTCTAGCCTAGATACACACAGTAGCTGCAGTCTGGAAGCATTTATATTTGGATTACTTTTATCTATTAATAATATTTGAAAAATGATTCTTCCTCCTAAGTTATTTTCATGAGGCAAGTATAATGTAAAATTTTGTACAGCTTCTCAGATTTAAATAAGAGCTATGGATGGTACTTGAAGAACTCTCCATATGTCATATTCTCTGACTAAGGTAGTTCATAAATAATTGTATTCCTTAAAATTTAGGAAAAAAATAAATCAAATTTAACTGTTATGAACAACAGAGAAACTGCAAGGTTTTTTTTCTTTATCTTCTTTGCTGTGACTCACATTAGGTAGAGATGAAAGACACTTGAACAATTAGATGCACAAGGAATAACCTATAATGATATGCTCTGAAAAAGCATTTAACTCATAGCCTGATCCAAAGCCCCATAAACACAGGATCCTCTCACTCATCTGATTGAATTGTGAATTGGATCCTTAGCCACAAATGTACAAAATCATGCAGAGCTGACTGCTAGCTGTTGGTTTTCTTTTTCCTGATTATAAGAAACTGCATGATCAGATCAACTGTGAGAGTATAGTAACGAGAGTGGTAAGGGAGAAAATCCCAGGAGAGTATATAATGTGGCAAGTCACATTCATTAAAAGATCAAAACCAAAGGAGAGTGCATAAATCAAGAGGCAGCCTCAGCTTGAGCTCTGGCTGTTAATGCAGGTTTTATTGCAACTCTTTTCTGTGACTTTCAATAAAAAAGCATATGCTGAACTATCAGCAGGAATTGATATGTACATTGCCCCCAAGATACAGAGCACCTTTTGAAATAAATGTGATCGGCCCTGAGCAATTTGAACCGTTGAATCTTTTACTGCATTTTAAAAGAAAAATACATTCTATGTATTTCAATTATTTCCCCACTTTTCAATTTTTTTTTTCCTTTTGTTAGGCCTTAAAATGAAATTAGTTACTAAATCAAAAGCACACCTATTGTTCACAAAAAAGGACAGCCTGCAGATGCAGAACAGTAGTAATAAGAAATATATAGCATTAGCATAGAGGTTATAGCTTTTAACTGTCCCTGTAAGCCTTTTCTTACTACAGCAATGGAGATGAAGTAGAGTTATATGCTCTTCAACATCTTTGAAGGAGAGAAGGTATTCTGTAAATCCAGGTATGTTTCCAATTCTACTTGTTCTGTCCAAGTAAGTCTGCTTTGCTTTTACATCGGTATCCTACGTAGGAAGATTGTGTCTTCTTCCTTTGTGAGCAATCTGAATAAACCAGAATACCATTGCTATTGTGAAATGTTTGGTGCTTCTTGATGAAGAGACAAGGTAAGCACTCACCACAAACACAGTTAGCCACCTGGTGTTACAAGAGAAATAGAAAAGCATGGTTAGTTCTCAAGCTGCCATTTACCTTTTTGCTACATTGTTAGCTGTCAACTTTTCAAGTGTGTAAGTTGTGAAATGGGACCATCAGCAGTGATACTTTGGAGACAATGCCATGGAAATGAAGGGTAAAATTACCGTTATCTTCAGGCACCATAAGATATATAACATTCCTAAGTCCAGAGGAAGCAAGTACTTTTGTGGGTTATTTTCAAATAGGCCTGTTAGGTAAATATAACTGAATTTCTCCAAATGCACTTAATTATCACAGTATGTTGCATCTTTTATTGTAACCAATAACCAGCATTAAAATAGTTTGAGAGAAGATCCTCTTCTGGGAATTTTGAGCTTTTTATGTATGAACTAGTTTGTAAAACTGAAGACATGGCTAGGATAGGTAGGACAGTAGAGAAAGGGCTGAGGGCCAAGCAAGGTTGTTTCACTATTATAAAGAGGATTGTAGCAGTTAACAACAGCCAGCAGGAAAATAAATGTACAAAACAATTTAGTAGCGACAGCTACCTCAGATGTAACTGTTTTTCTTCAATGAGCAGGATGGGTTTAATACAACTTTTACAAACCAGAAGGCTAGAGTTTACAGCTGTAGTAAATGACACTTTGAAATCATGTATTGGCAAGACAAACATGAAGTTGTCCAGTAACTCCATTCTCACTGATACAGCCCAAATTACCCTGTGTTATTGTTACGGGATGATTTAGTCTCCTTGAGCTGTTAAGTTTCATCATTTTTAATTTATAGTGGTTGTTGGGAGAAAGACACAAGTGGATGGCTGCTCAGAGAAGAGGATGATCAGAGCCAAGTGTTTAATAGATAACAGTGTACACACTGTTTATGTGCTGAGTTGTGAACTCAGGTAGAAAGCCATAGCTGTACACTCTAAAATAAAGACTGAGATAAATGTTGCACAGCTTAAACTGGTATTTAGCTTAGCTGCTGTAGGTAGTTAAACCATCTGATTAGATGTCTTCCACAGACATCTTCCTTTAAGAAAGCTGAAATTTGTACCTTTTATGTTAATACATAAAACAAAATCAAAGATACCTCACTGTGTAATTCCCCTGTCTCCAAATGGAATAAAACCTCAACTTGCATGGTCATTTTACTCAAAAGTTAAAACAATATGATATGGATTATCCACAATGGTGGCAAACCCAGCATGTTGCAAAAATCTTCAATATTTATTTGTTATAAAGTGATATTAAAAATATTTACTGATACATCTCTAAACCATTGTGTGAAGTTATATTTTATTCAGAATGAGAGAATTTAAATAAATTATAGACGTACTGCTGTTATAATTGTTACAATCTCAAAATAAAGAAAGAATTGTGTCTGAATTGCCCAATATTTTCCAAATTTATAAGTCAATCTATTAACTGTGCCTCGTCTCACATTTATGTTTCATAATTACATTAGAAGAAATGAGACAAAAAAGTGACAGGATTTTTCTGATATTAAAGTAGTATCAGAATAACAATTTTGGTCATGATTTAAAAAGTTGGATTGTGACATCACATCTTTCTCTGGTTTTGTTCCATCTAATGATAGTGTCACGTATTTGAAGATTACCAGTACTCCAGAAAATGTCTAGAAAATCCGGAAAATCTGATGCAGTCCCAGAACATCTGTCATGCAGAAGCCTGGTAGAACAGCTTTTAGAGACCTTTCAAACCATTTTGAGGTCTGTGGGAAAGTGTCTTTAGTCACATGAAGATTTCATCTTATTTATCTCCATTCAGTGAATACACAAAATGTCTGAGGTTTTGTTTGTTTGTTTAAATGTGTGTTCTACAACTATAGTTGATGTTTCTTTCTTTGAAGTTGTTTGGATGCCAGTGTGTAGGTTAACTTACTGCAATAAATGAGGTTCAACAATTGAATAATTACAGTTCAAATTTGACAAACAAGTTAGCTCATATAATTGCTTGTAAATCTCCTTTAGAAAGAAAGAATGACAAATAGCTAGAATTGCTGATGTCAGATTACTTTTTTTTTTTTTTTTTTTTTTTTACAAAAGCATTCAAAATAACATCTTTTCAGAATGCAAATAGCTGTGTTCAATTTATAAAGCAAAGGAAATTTGTTCAAGACTAGAACGAACTGATAAAATATCTTTGTGGATAATGTAGTAGCTCACATTTGCTTAGGAATTCTGTTGTACTAAAGTTCCAGTTTCATTGCTTAATCTAATGTTTTATGAGGTGATTACTTTTTCAGAATAGGATAAAACCATTGCATAACATTAAAATAAAGTACTAAAAGTACTAATACATTCATTTTAGTTCAAATACTTGAGCAATCATAGTTATTAATTTATGTCCTGTCTCCTAGCATAACAAACAAACAAACAAAAAGTTACTATATATATATTATTCGGTATTTTATTTCCTCTCAATTTAGTTCCATACTTCTATATCACCTTTGGATGCACAGAACTAGACATATGGCACTTCCACTGATTATAAATGAAAAGCCTTCTGATTTTTATTTTTTTCCCAGCATCTACAATAAAACAAACCTGTTTAACATGATTAAAAATATATAGCTCTGTTACTTCTCATGACATTTGAATTGCTGGAGACATTCAGCTTTCCTCTTCTAATGAGGTGCATTAGTCAAGAGCTAAAGGACCTTTGACCCTAGGATCAAGTGCTTACCCTGCAGGGACAGAGCTCTGTATATGGGATTATAGGTTGACAGGAGACAGCTGGAAGAAATACCTGAGAATTCACACTTAGAATAATCCCTGAAAATTGAATGTAGGTATGTGGAAATAGCAATTATGTTCTCTAGTGAAAAGGCTTATAAAAACTTAACTAGGGTTTTGGGACCCCATCAATAGCTGTACTATTGAATAAAGTAGTCACGCATATTTAACATTATGCTCAATGGGGACTGAACACTTGTGAATGAGCTTAATCTCCAATTGATTTTATTGCTGACTCCTTTCCTCTGCTAATGATGTCCTGTGTTGTATATGAGTATAATACCAAAGGATTTACCCATTATCAAATAACAAAATACCAAATGGTTTATTTGTAAAGTTTTTTTTTCAGAGGAGAGTGTTGACAGATACTTAGAAAAGTTTGAGACATACAGATTGATGGATATATAGAAGAAGCAGAATAAGAGCATTGCTCATGTTTTCTGCACAGGAGAGAGAACAATCATTCAAAACTAAATGTTTGGTATAATGTATACTTAATAATTTCAATCTAAAAAAAAAAAAAAAATCCAGCTACATTTTTTGAGTTGTTTCTCCTTTTTATTCACCCATTAGCACTTTACAACAAGAAATTTATATTAAAAAATAATAATAAAATTCAGAATGTATTTGAAGGAGAATTTAGTTACTTATTGACTGAAAGAATGCAAATATAGAAAAAATATTTTCAGCTCAGCCTAAGAAATAATGACAAACAAAACTTTTGGAGAGCTTTGAAATCTTTGAGAGTTTAATTTAAATGGGTATGTTTCCTCTATTAAAACCTACTTCTAACCAAGATATTGAAATATTTATCTTAGAACTAATAAAAATATTAGAGTTTTGTCAATTTTAATTCAGGGTTGTTTGTTTCTATTCAGGTTCTTGTATTCTATTAAATTGTTTGCTGCAATCAAGTGAAGTTTGACAGTTCTGCCAATGCTTACCTCATTTTTATTTTTTTGATAAGAGACAAATTATCTGAAAATATTACAAAGTTTTAAGTCAAAATTTGGCTTCAGAGGCAATAAAAGATTGAGATCTCGAGACCTTACATAAGTTCAAATAAGACATTTCTGTCTACATCTTGAAACTATACTAGAACTTTCCATTTATTTTTTTTTCATTCCTTGTGCTCAGAAAAACTACTGCCATGACATTACTCTTTTGTGTGTTCTTACCCACCTGAGAAACTACCTAAAGAATTGACCAGATTAAGAATGTATTATCTGTTCATAAAGCAGATTATATATCTATCTACTTTAATGGTACATTTATATATAGGTTCATTCAGACTTGAATCAGAGTCTTAGAAAAATACAGTTATATTGCTGACAATCAGAAGCCACCAAGTCCCTGGGAACATCCTTCAAGCATGGCCTTAATCCTGCCTCCATCTTTTAAGGAAAAGGGTGGTGCAAAATGAATTTGGCTGAGTCAAGGAGACCAAAGGTTTCAGGAGGAAATCTGTTTTCTTGTCAACACATTTTGGTCTTTTGTATTCAATTACTGTACGGCTGATATAAGCATGACTCTTATCTTGATAGCCGAACTAAGCATTTAGACGTGATCACCATGAACTAGTACCATTTCTCATGGAAGAGTACATCATTTTTCATATCTTATATATAATTTGTACTTGCAATTTTTTAAATGCAATTGTTTTAAAAACACAATCAGGATTTTGTCTTGAATGATAAATTACATTCTAAAGCTAAGTGAACTTGTTTTGTGATAATCCTTTAAGATCAACAGCTGCCTGGCTGTCTGGCTTACATTGGCTATAGAAACCTAAATACAAACATGTATTGGCCATTATTATAATTGCAAGGAAAGGAAGCAAATCTGTCCTTCTGGAAAACAAAATAAATTTATTGCAAGGAGAGCATTTATTTACAATTTCAGCAATCACAAGGATAGTAATAAAATAAATACTGTAAACTGTGTAATTATTCTGTTTATTGTAAACTTGACATTGCATTTGGAATGAGCTCCTGGGAGACTTCCCTTCCCTTCCACTACTAGCAAGATGGATGTTTCTGCACATGAAATGAAAGCTTCTGTCTTTGTGTAGTATATGTATGTTTGGGTGTGGGTGGGTGTGTCTAAATTCTTGGTACAGAAACAAGTGGGTTAAAAGGCAATGAATTTAAACTAAGTAAACAAAAGAAACTGATTGAATAGTTATACTTATTTTGTAAAATAATACAGTTTCAGGTAAAATTTTTAGTAAAAACATCACATTTATGACATATTTAGGCCATTATTTTTAGGTTATCCTGTATAAACACTACTCTATAAAAAGGTAAACCAAGTCAGAGTGATAAAAGGAGGAAAAGCATGATCTTAATTACAAATGATCTTTATTATCCTCTCCACTTGTGAGGCACAGAGGTACTTGGAACATGTAACAATTCATAAATATGAACATACTGAAAAAAAAAAAATAAATAAATTTAAGTTGCATCCATGCTTCAAGCATTCTCCTCTGAGATTTCATACTTTTTTTTTTTTCCTAGTTTTTTGTAGCTATGTGTAGGATTACGATGAAAATCATTGGGAAATGAATATAGCTGTTGGATTGTTTCATAGAAAAATAACTGAGGAGTATTACAGATTTTGCAAGTGTAAAGCAGGCAGCAGCAACCCAGAAGACACCAACATGGTGTCCACAAACCCAGTTCGAACAATATATTTTTTTTCTAAGATTGTTCTATGTTTTGAGCCTCCTAGGACATGAGCTTTTTTCCAATATCTTACCAAATCTTTCCAATCTTCACCAAAGGACAGAAACACTAAGAACTCAGTGAGGCAAATTGAGTGGGGATTTCTGAGGTGTTATTTTTTGGTTTTGCTGGACTGACCGGGTATCTTGGGCAATTAGAAATATACATGTGTTTTCATTCATGACATCGACTCAATGGCAGTTATCATTAGAGAAAATTTTAAAATATTAAATGATTTTTTTAATTTGATCTGATATTTTTGAAAGTTATGTTTCCAAATTTTTATACATACAAAATTATTAATGAATAGAACCTTAGAAATATCACTTTTCCTTTCATTTCCTCAAACATGCATGTCTTAAGGTCTACTATCACTTATGCTGATCAGTATGATCACAAAAATACAGACAATAGAACATAACTTACTTACATGTCCTGAATGTGTAACTTCTAGCTAAGTTATAGCAGTTTTTAGGAATATAATCAGAATTTATCATATACCCAAGAATTTTTTTTCTAGTTGGTATCTGTCTTCTGTTAAAAACATTTTCTATGTGTGAATTAGTGAAGGATGCAATTACAAATGTTCTTGAATCAATTAAATTTTATGGGTGTCATTTAAACAAAACATGATATTTGAGATTCTAGTACTATCATAGACAGTTACATGAAATTGTTTGTGCATTACCTGTACAAGATGTATCTCTTTTAAGTGTAAAATCTTCAGTACAATAACTTTCCTGTTACATGGGAGCCAAATAGAAGAGAATGCTAATATCAACTTCACTATTCCACAGAAATCCATATAAGAAATGCATTCACAACAAGAGTGATGTCACAATAGAAATACATGCAGACCCTTCAGAAATATTGCAAAAATAGAGAGAGGACTCGTAATAATTTGTGGTTTACTTTAGCATTCTATATGTGCTTTATTTTTTTTTCCTCTGCAAATATAAATGCTCCCATTTTTCTTCTTTCTTCAGTTTTCAGTGATCCCCCCGCTCTCCCCCCCCGCCCCCCCCAGCTTTGTTTGCCTTTTAGAACTCTGATGTAAGTGCAGCTGTGGTTTTTTAAGAGGTGTTTACACCATTTCTTGCACACAGCTCATCAATCACACTCTGCTCAGATACAGCAAGAATTCAAAATGCAGCCTGTGGCACAGCCATTTGCCTTTCATGAATTGGCTTAGCTGAACCTGGAGCATCACAGTGTGTCACCAACAGCACATTCCTTACATGGATGCAGCAGTCTCTCCAATGTTCCAGAGTAAGTCAAAGAGCAGAAACACTCATGTTTACATATGCTATAGTGAAACCAGAGATTCATGTGCTGAAATAATACCTCTTGGTACTCACCACAGCTCTTGCAATGGGTCTGCTTCATTTTCACTCTTGGTATTAGAAATTTTCCTTCCCTCCAGCTTCTCTTTTTTGACTGTTCCAAAATGAACATTTTTTGGCAACATATAATCTGTTTTTTCTTTCATATATAAGATTATCTCTCTGGTTAAATGCTAGTTTCAGATATTTCATAATAAAAGCATAAGATCAATTTCAGACATGACTCTACTTCCTTAAAGTTTGATCAACTTAAATTAGAGTTTTTTATATCTGATGCTCAAAAAGGCCAGCCAAGTCCATCCTTAATGATATTTGTTATTGC
The DNA here is from genome assembly GCA_011074415.1 of Stictonetta naevosa. Lineage (NCBI taxonomy): Eukaryota > Metazoa > Chordata > Aves > Anseriformes > Anatidae > Stictonetta > Stictonetta naevosa. The sequence goes on from CM021697.1 coordinate 49,834,249, forward strand.
TTTACCTTTATCGCCTCCTGCTTTATACTGATCAGGAGTTATTTTTTAGTTTATATCTGAAACAGGAGTTCACAAAAGCATTCCTTCACCTTTGTGAAGTGTATATGCATTTAAAGGTGCTACTGAATTCTTACTACCAGTGGGAGAAGATAGAGAGGAAATCTGCACAATTCAGTTATTGGATAGCTATTGGATAAGTCTTGTAGCAGCCCAAAATGAACGTTGCACCTATCCTTGAGTGCCTCTCACCATGAAAAAGGCAGAATTTCACCTGTATTTCTTCCTCTCCCTTTCTAAACTAAATTTACATCAGTACTGAAAACAAGGTAAACAGTAGATAAATTACTTGATTAGTTCTAAGAATAGTACTTGATTAGTTCTAAGAATTAGTTCTAAGAATACAAAATTGGCAAATAGAATTTTTCAACATTAATTTGATATGTATACTAATAACGAAATAAAAAATGAGTGGTAAACATATAAATATACAACATAACAGTATACAGTTCTACATAAATAATTTACTATCAAATAAATAGTGAAAAGCTTAATGGGTGTAAGTCAAGGAAGTGCAAGCTTCAAATTGTATTTCTAGGCATGGGATTTCCAGTTTAGATCAGGACTGTATATGTTTTGTTTCACCTCTGCTCTCAAGCTGACAGTTTCATACACATTCCATTTAGAAGGTAAGTTGTCCGTACCTCTTGAACCTTTAAACTTACACACTGGTTCTCAAATCCCTTCTCCAAAAACAAAAATCATGGATCACCATTTTGAAAGAAGAATATAAAATTGCTTTTCAGCACTCAGAACAAGTAAGTGTAAATTAGAGATGAATGCGTTACAAGATTGTCTTGCCTCTACCAAATGACATGTGTCTGCTATAGGTCAGGCTAAGAACCCTGGATTTCTACATCTAGCTCCATGAGCTCCAGTTTAATTCCAGGGTGCCAATAAATATACTTGCTGACACACAAGAATCTTCTGAAGAAAATCTTCTATTTAGATAAAAGTAAGTATAAATGAAAATGAAAAAAAAAAAAAAAGTAACATTTATGACATATTCACCTTAAAAGTTATAATTAAAAAAAAAAAAAATAGAATGTGGTTTTCTGATGTATTATTTACTCTGTTTCTGATCTTACTTCAGAATAAATATGTGAGAGTGTTATGAGAGGAAAAGCCTGCATATGGCCAGAGCTGCTTTACATTTCTGACGTGAACCGTACATCACAACGTAACATTAACAAGTTAACAAGTTGCTAAATGTGTCTTTAAAGAAAATATTCTGGACAATAAACATGCATTTCTGAGTTAATCTGCCTAGCACTGAGGCAAATGCTTAAATCCTTGGCTAGTATTCTCAGTTCTACTAAGATGTCTACCCAGCGCTCATCAATGTGACAAACTGAAGAAAATTGTCTGCATAGAAAGAAGCTATGAATCACTGTGGATACAGAGCTATATATGACACCTTCAAGCTTTCACAGATCTTGGGCCTGTTTGGGAAAACAGCCTAACATTTATACAAAAATTGTCCTATATGAACTAAATCACAGAATCACAGAATCATATAATATCCTGAGTTGGAAGAGACCTACAAGGATCATCGAATCCAACTCCTGGCTCCACACAGGTCTACCCAAAATTCAGACTGTGCTAAGAGCACAGTCCAAACACTTCTTAAACTCCGATAGGCTTGGTGCCATGACTACATCCCTGGGGAGCCTGTTCCAGTGAGTGACAACCCTTTGGAACAGGCTAACCAAAGAGAAGAACAAAGAGAAAGAATGTAGAAAATATATATATATAATCATTGAAATTTAAATAAATAAACTAAATTTCACATCAGAGAAATATTTTGCATTGTCTGATCATGATGCTTTTGACCCAATACTAAGAGCTCAAAACCTGGATATCATCAAACTGTAGATTTTGAAAAGAAATGTGCATTAAGCGGTACTATGTGGTTCCTTGCAACAAAGTGCTGCCTCTGAACTCCAGTACTTCTACTAATGATTATTGGTTGTTTCAGTGCTGAGCGTTACATGCGTGGTCATGCCCTGAAGAACTGTTTAAACTGAGTCTCATCTGGGCATGGCAAGTAGTTTTTATATAATCTAAATTCAACAGTGTTATACAATCCATGTTCTGTAGACCTTCAGGAAAAAATTGGTGGGATTTGAAAACAAGTTCGAAACAAAAGGGATGGAGGAAGTGTATATATTTCATAGTGTCCAGAGAAAGTCCACTCATAAGAGAGGTTACTAAAAAGTTGATTGAGCTATAATCTGCATCCAGAAACACCAAAAAGAAATTTTGGGCATGAGAGCAAATCATCTTAAGTAGAAGAGAAATGAATAACTTTTTGCATTTGGCCGGTGAGAAACAAAGTAAACATTAGAATAGTAAAGATGACACAGAAGAAAAAATAAATATATTAGGATTTGGGGGAGCTTTTTCTTTGATTTCATTTGTATCGGGTTTTAAACTTCACTGTTTCTGTATATCTTTTGTAATAATATCTCGATTAAGAAGTACTGAAAAATTCAGGCATACTCTATTCCGTATTCTTGTGTTTAAGATTTTTAGAGGTACAACAGAGGCATAAACCCATCGATGACTTACAGTCTGGCACTAACCTATGTAAGTATTTTAACCATTTCTTCTTTATAAAAAAGTAATCCCAGACTAGAACATGTCAACATTTTGTTGAAGTCTTCTTACAAATATGAAGTTTTATCAGTTTTTTATCTCCACTTGATATGTCACTTTCTCCACAAAGTCTCAGCATATTTCTAGATTTTGGGGAAGTTCAGGATTTGATCCAAACCTTGGCCACTCTGGGTTTTAAAATATAACAAACATATACATTTGTCTTATAGTATGGAACCAGTTCAAATTCGTGATTTAAGTATACATGTCTCTTAAATTTATTACCTAAAAAAACCTTTCATTAAGCCCACTCAGGGTTGCCAGCTTTAGCCAATTTACTAGCAGTTCAGGATTTTTTATATTGTTTATAAATAATTGTTTTCTGCCAGCAGCCCTCCAACAACCACTACTGTTTTCTGTTGAATATATCTAGAAAATATAAATAGGAAATTACAAGAAAATCACTAGAAAATCATTAGATGCTTTCCCAGCACTGATAGCTGGGGGATGTCACTTATAATGGGTCAAGAGTAGCAAAATTATTTTTGATTTTTCTAGGCGTAACTAATGTGAACTCTTGAAAGAAGCATGCACCAGCATTTCCTTCTATTCTAGGTAACTTTGTAAACAGTTAGTCTCAAAGAGAATCAGTGTAGATAATTTTGGTTTATTAATTGCCAAAGGGATTTTTTTTCATACATTTTAGTTTTTCTTTTGTATTGCTTGCCTTTCGGGTTTGGTTTGTTTGGATTTTTTTTTAAGTGAAGGTATTTTACAAAAAAATAAAAATAAAAATAAAAAATGGAAAGAAGCAGGAACTTGTTTCTTCCTTTTCTACTTACCTGCCTTTGGTGAACCTTTTTCTCTTATCCAGACTCATTTCTTCTGACACTGCATAATAATTATTAACTATTTTTTTTTTTGCTTTTAAAAAATACTTATTGAAGAAGAAAAAGCAGGAAAATAAATATAAGATCAATGATTTACTGTCTAAGCCATTATCTTCTTGCTTATCATTCTTCCCAGAGATTGCGCATTTCACCCAATCATTTTACAGAAGTTGCATTTAATTGTTTCTGTTCCAGCTAAGCTGTACTTAGCACGTATATTTGAGAAAAAAATATTTTTTCCAAGTTATTACTCCTTCTTCTGATTATCTGAACACAGCTTGGGGCCTGTCTGCCTATCGCAGAAATTAAAATAACCTGAAGGTCTGTGTGCAGCTGAAAATAGTAACCTTAGATAACTTCCTCCACTGTTGTTGCTTTGGAGAAGCGGCATCCTTGATCAGCTTTAAGATTCTACTAAATCAATGGAGCAGTTGAAAGGAGGTGTATGGAAAGTCATGCTTGTAGTTTCTCTCAAGCTGTCCTTTTATTGTTACACATGTATGCTACTCTATATATGTATCTGAATCACAGTTGCATTGAGGAAAACCTTACAAGTTTGGTAGTTGTTAATCTAGATTCATGGTTTACGGTATCTTCACAGCATATGTCAGATACTATGCCTAATACTCAGTTACAACAACCGTAATCTTTTCTGTGTAGGCATATTTATTTTCCTTGAAGCAGACAGAGATCCTCTTTCTTCCAGTTCTCTCAGTTGAATTGAGAAGTCTGTGCAAAGAAATAAGGGGAAAAAAAGCATCAGGACATAAGGAAATACTACTTTCTGAGAACAACGAATTGTTTATCCTGACCCAATACTGGAGCCCTATAACTTAGCATAGTTTTAAATCTTTGACAGCTGGAAAACTGAAATATATATACATATACAAAGGAAGGATAGATAATGTAAAATGTAAAATGTAATATGTAATGTAAAATTGTAATATGTAATCCTAAATATTTAATCTACATACACAAGCTTATATTTCACCAGTCCTTAGGCCCAAGTGGCAATTTTTGTGAAAGCCCCCATTTCTGAAAGACACTGGTGAAAGTGTATATGATTGTTCACAGGAACTTCGAGAGATAAGCAATCATAAAACAAATCTAGCAAACTAACAGTGTCATGTTCATTATTGCAAGAGTCAAAGCACAGGATCAAAGGCTCAGGAAAAAACAAAGTTTGACAAAAAAGAATCATTTGAGAGTAAGGGTCACAGACAAACAGGAACAAGAGAATAAAGAGCAGAAGAAAACATCTGCAAGCCTTGCTTGTGGGGAGGGAGAAGGAAGTAGGAAGAGGGAGGAACCATTACACATACTTGTCCTCAGAGGTTTCCTACATTTGTGTACTGCTCATTGTTTGAACCTGGTATATAAAATAGTCACATTTCAGAGATAACATATATCACAGATGACCTCCCCATAGGGGTTTCCCTTCCTCTGAAAAGATAGAGGAAAGAGAACTTTCTTACCACAGAAGTACATAAAGAACTTTAGAGGCTATAACCACCTATCTCCCAAAACTTTTGTGAGATATGACATATATGTTCAAACCTGTGCATTTTTTAAATATGTAAGGTTTCTTCTCATCTCAATCTTTATGTGAGATTTCATCAAATACAGGGGCTATCGCTACATCAGACAGATCCGTGTGCGATGAGCAGTGCCAGATCTACCATGGCTCTTGATGGAGAATCAGAATAATGAATTCCAACCTGGCTTCAATTGAGTACCCAGATATAGAAAGCATACAGTTTACCTTATGTTCTTTCCTATCGACCATATCCATTTGGGGATGAGATGCAATAAACCTAGGAAGGTTTTAATTTATACCAGAAGCCATTCTTGCAATCACCTTTGGTTCCCATGACTTAAAGCCAGGAAGATATGTGTACCTTCCCCCTAGTAGGGATGTTTTCATAGAAACATCTCTTCCATAAAGTGTTCACAAAGACTGATTTCAGATAAGAAGGCCTGGTTCCCTTGGCTGTTTCTGCAGCCAACGAGGTGAAAATTGTAGGTTAATAGCTTGCTTAATTGATCTGAGGAGACTATCGCTTTTCATTAATATGGAAGTTTCTTGGGCAGAAATACTCTTTCGTATTACTATAGAGCACCCTTTCCATATTTTTTCTCATTTTTTCTATTTTTTTTTTCAACAGCACCTGTGGTGATACTATACTTATTTTCTATGGTTAATAGGATATTTAAACTAGTACATTCTACTCATCAAAGAAATGGTTCTTCAGTATTCTTACCTGCCTCACCACTGTAAATTTTTGGAGCACACTATACAAGTGCTTAGCAACATAAATACTCATAACTGTTGTCAGTGATTTCCAGTATATGGCAAACAGAGGTAAAAAGTAAAAATGTGACATGATCTTTCCAAGATATGACGTTTTGAAAGACCCTTTCTCCAGATTCTGACTCAGACTTGTAAAAACTCTTTCTTATCCAAAGCATTATAACTGGGTGCCAGATGCTATCTGATTGTCCACTGTAGAAAATTCCTCTATGAAATTGGCAGGCATTTCTGTAGTCTAAGTCTGGTGAACTGTTTTGAGAAACAAAGTAAAAATGTTTCACAATGAGAGTGGTGTCCATCACGGGGCAGCCCTGTGGCTCTCTGACAGCAGTTGGGCACTCGTGTCCCTTACAGTTGTCAACAAGGGAAGGGAGTAAAATCCAGTAGATGCTACTACAGAGTTTCAGAACTGATATTATAATATTAAATTATTGACTGTTAATATTAGTTTCTGTTAATAAAATGCATAAAAATTAAGTGTTTTCAATCTAAGTACATCTAAGTATTGGTAGTTTCTACACAGCACTTGCAAGTGCTTATACCATTTATCTGCAACCTCTTTTAAATCAGAAAATAAGTAAATCATATTTTTATGAAAGTCAAAACAAAAAATGGATACAAATACCACTTTTGGGCTGGTAAATGTTGCAGACTTGGAGGGGAGGGAGGGGAACACAACTTTTTTTTTGACTGAATACTTTTCTGTTAATATCACCCACTATGAAACAGACACATACTTTCTACATTTTAATATCTTTCACAAAACTTTCTGCAGAGAATTTCACATACAGTTTAAAATATAAGTAAAAGAATTCCAACAAGCTTTTTATGACAGTTAAAAAATGTTGCCTGTATGTTTGGAATATATTGACAACATGTAGTGTTTGAATATTGAAATATAAAAATACATCCTGAATATCCTTAATCATAATAACACTGTTTCATAAATATTTTCATAAATATTAAAACCTATATAATGCACATATGGAAAATGTAGACTTTTTGAGACTCTCAGGGTCATTTCTGCTTCGCAAATCATGAACTTTAAAAGACACATCACTTAAGAGAGACTTAAAGAAGGAAGAGTTTGGGGACAGAGTCAAGGATTTATGGGGACAGTCAAGGATTATAGGAACTGTGGAAGAATTAGGCATTTATCTGTCATTTTACATGCCTAACATAAAGTTTAGGCATATAAAATGCCTAACTTTACCGCCTTCACCAACTTCAACACCCTAGCTAAAATGAAGCCTAACCCAGGAGGTACTTATATCTTCAACTTTAAAGCACTCCAGGTGAGAATTCTTTTCTGTCTTTGATCTTAAAAGCTTTCTTCACCTAGGTCTCAGCAACACAAAGGAAAGCTCATAGATAAACCTTTCAGGATTTGCAAACTTCTTTGCAAAAGGAGTATTTGAATTTTCAGAGCATGTCAAAACCTCATGCAAGTGGGATTATCACTGGCCACTATTTTCTATCTTGAAAAGCCTTACCTGTATCTTTCTAGAAAGACAGGACAACACAGCTTAATATATCTTTAGGATAAGGCAAGAGATATGTGTTGGGCTGGAATCTTTATTTAAAATTCCAAAATTCCAAAAAGAAAAAAAAAAAGGGAGATAATACCTAGTAGTTATTAAAGTAACAGTAAATCTGTTGTATTCTGTGACATGCAAAATCAATTTGTTCTATATGAATAACATATTAAAAAAAAAAAAAAAATCCCCTGACAGTGTGTAGTTCATGTATGTTCTTCCCTTTCCATTAATCTCCTCCCTATATTCAATATATGATTTTTTTTCATGTGGTGGTCAGTCAAAGATAAAGGTACATTTAAAGGATCTCCTCATGAGATACTTCTGCAGTGAGAAAGAATCAAATACTCTTTCTTCACTCCCCTTGAACTTTGCAGATGGTCAGAAGATAAAGAAATGGCCACATCCAAGGATATACTCATCATGGAAAAATATATAACTTATGGTTAATTCACTTTTACCATGGTTTTCCCACCACCAGTGTATTTACAACCAGATGATGATACTAATAAAAGCTAAGAGGCTGACAGCACTTCTGGAGTAAATGCTAAATGGAAGAAGCCTTTGGGTATGAATCATGTATGTAACAGCATCAGCAGGAGCAAAGATTGCACACTTATGAAGAAAAAACCTATTGGCCGGTACAGTAAAAGCTATATTAAGGCTCCTATCAGAAAAAGTAAATAAAAAATCTGTACTAATGAAGAGAAGGATGGGATGCAGCTAAGAAATTAAATGGAGTCTTTATAATGATTAAGAGGACTAATGCATGAAAATCAAGTAGCTGAATAAATGGGAGAGGTAACAATAGATACATTTCAGTAGAAATCCATAATGTCCTACAAAAACAAGGAAGAAAATTCAAAAGAACTTGTTAGTAGGTCAGTCAAATAATTCCATGGGAAGACTCTAACACTCTATCAAGGCTTTGTAAAAGGCGGCATATAAAATGTCATACAACTTTACAAACATTGGTGAAGCAGAGACAATAGTCAACAGCCAGCCTGCATATTTACAAAAGAAAAGGAGGGATGTGCAAAGCCTTGAAGACTTACAAAAATGTGACATACTATAGATATCTAACTGAACTATTTTATGTAAAAACAAAGAACTCTAAGCTCAAACTGGAAAGTAACAGCAACACTTTATATATGTATTTTGAATGCCAAAAAGGAATGGAAGTGGAGAAGTTAATATAAATAAAATGTCTTCTGTAACAAGCTATTGCAGTTCATAGAATTCTTGCCCCGACAACTTTCCAAGTTTTCTCGACTGAATATGGACACACAAAATAAATGAAAAATATCACTTGTTATCATAGGTTGCAGTTTCCAACACAATCAATAATGCTAAAGAACAATAGAAATGTGATTAATCTAGATATTTACAAGACCAAACTTAACATAGCAAAATGTCTCTACAAATGTCCTAAAGAATTTTCAGGTAGAGCAAAACTGTGAGGGTTGATTTCAGGATGAATTAATGCTTTAAGAGAAATTCTGAGACAGAGCAGAATACGTTTTATCCCATCTTGGATGTAAAATTGGAGGGAGTGACAGATATGTTTTTAATTCATTTAAGGCAAATAATATACATTTTCTTCTTTAAAAAAAAAAAAAAGTAATAAAAATCCTCTGTGAACCCTGATATTCATCTTAAAGAGTGTAAATAGATGTATACTTAAAAAAAAAAAAATGCCAAGACAAATGTTACACAGTAATACTCTATCACTTCTTCTTTGCTGTGATCTTCTCCTATTTCTATATGGCATATATTTTCATTGTAGGTATAATGAATCCAAGGCACAAGGTCCTGACTCTGTTCTTCTTTACACTTTTGGAAATTAGAGTGGAGATATGATTATATAACTAAGGAAATTAGCATCAGAACTGTGTCCCTCATCTCCATATATGAGTCAGAAACACCTAGCACGCATTGAAAGGTGCATTAAGAAAGAATAACTACAAGAAATAAGGGGGTTTTGTTTGTTTGTTTGTTTGTTTGTTTTTCCACAGCCTCACATTTGAAGACCCTGAGAACTTGACCCACTGATGAATAAGGCATAAATCTGCTAAGCAGTAATGAATATATGCAATATACTGGCTTCTAAGTACTTGGGAAATTCTTTTCATTGTTCTGACCTCAAAGGGTCAATATTCTTATCTCCTGGCAATGAAACATTGTTAACTGTTTTCTTGTTTTTTGAACATTAAAGAGCATCTAAGATGAAGCAGTCAAGACTTAGACAGTATAGATTTTTTCCCTAGCTAAAATATGTATCAAGATCCTGGCTACTCACATAAGACTCATAAATGATGGATGCTATTTTCCATACTTTCTGAAAATTTTGGGAGATTTAATGGCCTGAAGGATTCCACATATAATTTACAATTTCTTCAAAAATAACAGCCTGAAGAGAGAGAAACAGTTGAAGAGCATTGGGCACCAGTTACCTTAAGATACATGACACAGGAAAAGTGGGTCTAATTGAACAATTAGCACTTTAGTCAGTTCCCTTCTATAAATGTTCCATGATTCCCTTTTTGGAGTCAAGGTGCAGATTATAATGTCATCTGGCTCTGCTGTCATCACTAAGGTCGATATAGGTACAGAAATATGTCCTAGAAGTCATAGCATAGTCTTAACAATGACATGTAGCTTATACATCCAGTGAGCCTTTCCTCCACTTCCTCATACAGCAACTCCCTTGGATTGGCTCAGTCTTCTCTTCCTACACAATAGATCTGTCTTTGAGCCACTGCATATCCTTGCTATTCTGCCTTTCTTACAATTATTGGACATGACAGGATGAGGGTCATTTTGCTTTTGTAACCATTAAAATGCTGCTCCCACTAAAATAGCCTATGTGATTCAGACTTGCAAACTTAAAATTTCCACTTGAAATTTAAGATTCCTATCAGAAAGAATCCTATCAAAGAAAAAAAAAAAAAAAAAAAAAAAAAAAGCAATACAAATGGGAGAAAAGGGAGTATGGTCTAAACAACTTTGTAGCAAGCCGTTGACTCTTCATACTCTTTTCCAAAAAAAGAGTATTGGAAACAAAACAGACACACACACTCAACTGTTTTTGTTATCATGTTAGTATTCTGAAAAGTAGACTGCATTCAATTATATAGTAGACAAATTACATATTGGTCTTCCAAAATGGCCCCAAACAACTATATAATAATGTCACATTTAAGTATAATGGTCTTTAATACATATATGGTCTTTAATACATATGCTAAACATCAAGTGAACTTTTAATATGAGTAGTGAACAACTGATCAGTAACTTTTGGCAAGAACAAGATAGCAAGGTGGGTGGATATATTTCTATACAGCCTCTAGGGAGGGAAGTAACCCTGTGCTATCTTAGTGTTTCTAGGTACATCTGTGATATCTCTCAGCACCCTATATTTCAGGAAGTCAGCCTGTTTGTGAAGTTATTGTAAGGTAGCAACGGGCATAAGTAAAACACTGCAAATATAGTGCTTGGCCAAAAGTAGCCTCCCCTGCAGGAGTTTGTTTATAAATTGCTTTGGTCCACTTGACAAGGTCAAATCCATTCTCTTAATGATGAATCTCATCTGTTCTGGTGCAGAAAGAAATGTTTTCTTTCACTTCTACGTGTGGTAAGAGCTCATTCATCTCTGTATGTTCTAAAGGGAAATCTTGCTACATCAGAGAGAGAAGGAGTATTCAGAGGGCAACTGATGGCCAGGAAGATATATTGAATTCACTTTCCTGGGACAGACATTCAAATGGTAACAAGTGATAGAAAACAGCTCTATATTTCAGCATGATGTGTGTTCTCTCTCTTATGATTAAACCCCCTGTGGGCCATCTGCATTTAATGGGTTAGAACTACTTTGCAGCTGCAGTTTTTTCCTTCTGTGGCTCTTATTTATTTGAGAGGAGACCAAGCTGCATTCTTAAAAGTGCAGCATGTAGGAAACACTGCCAAAAGAATGAGAATGAAAAAGTAAATTTATGAGCCAGTGTTGTTTTAAGCATTTAGCAGCACAAATAGGAAGTGTAGATAAATCTGGACATATAAGTGACTCTCTGTTTATCTCAGTTACATTATTTGCCTAAATTCCTGAAGAGAATTAGCCCAATTAGTTTATATAAGGGTTAATGTTCTGCCTCTGGACTATCAGTTTAGCATATGTGTAGAACTTCAGAACTGTTTTCAAATTAAAACTAACACTTCCCCTTAGAACAGGTCTCCCTAAAAAGAAAAAAGGAAAAAAGGAAAAAAAAAAAAAAAAAAAAATCATCCAGTCCATCCCTTTCTCTCCAATGCTTACAAAAACAAAATAATAACAATAATAGAAAAAAATGTGGAAAATAATGTAATTAATTAGAGGTAAAACAATGATTTAATAAAGTTCAGTGTTTTTAAAATAGCAGAATGGACTACCTAACAAGAAACTATTCATATAAACTAAATAAAGTTGTTCCAGGACAATTTGATTTAGCATTGTAAATGTATTATATATTTATTAAAGATCTTATTCTGTTCTCAAGTCAAGTCCCTGGCAAGATTCCCACTAACTTCAATTAGTATTTGATCATAAGGAGATTTTTGAGTAGAGTTAGGAAAATTTTGTCCCTCTTTGCCAACACTGAATGCTCTGGCTCCAAATTTTCAATAAACTTTCAGCTAATGACTGCATTTTCCTCTTTTCTCATTGTATATATTACCTAAGCATTTGCTAAATAATACTCACTAACTCAGATCTCTAATCCAGTCCTTTTTTTTTTATTTTTTTTCTAAAACGTTCCCAAAGTCATTCAGTATTTTATTTACCCGATCTGTTTAAGTGACATCTGACATTTTTCAATATGTAAATGTGTATTTCATTATATATTAGGATGTTTATGAAGACTAATGAAAAAATCATTTCTAGTACTCTAGAAGCTGAGTTTTTCCCACTTTGAAATAAATATGCAATGAGCATGTTTTGTAAAGTCTTTTTCACTGTTAAAGATCTCACCTCTTTTACATTTTTAATATTAAAGAAAAAAAAAAAAAAATTGACTAAATACACCTGAGTAAATATAGTCTTATATTCAGATACTTTTATCTCTCTGAGGACACTGTTTAACAAAGCTTCAATTTTAATTGAACTTTTTCTGAGAAGGGAAAAACATGAATGTGTTAACTAGGACTTTATACCACCTACAAACAGTTTGTTAATCATTATCAGAGTGGATTTTGCTCTGTTTTTAACATAAAAGGCTTTTAACCCTCTTAGACATCCCTCTCCATATCAATAAAGTAAGTGCGCATTCACAGAACAAATTTAAGGGTAAGAGTCTAATCCTTTGCAACTACTGGATTACAGCAGAAGACTTGGCACAGCTGTAATTATAGTGGGACTGAACTGTGGTTGGTAAATACATATGGATATTCTTGCAGGAGTACAAGGCAGGCAGGATCAAACCTATTTCCTTTATTTTTATTAATTAAAGGAAACAGAGATCATCATTAATCTCCCCAGCTTCTGAGAGATGAAGTGGCTAGTTGCTGATGGAATATGAAAGTTTGCTATAATTGGGATAGGAACTTGGAAAAATGCTCATGTAACATCAAATTGTGAGCCAATCAAAAAGTACTAAATTCTTACTTTTTTTTTGGGGGGGGGGTGAGGGGTAACAGTTATTCACTTTGATCAACATTATTGCCTATGCATTGATGGATTTATTAGTCTAGACTACTGTTTGTTCCTATGGGAATAATCATCGTAATGAAGGTGGGCAGCATGAGCTAAGTTTTGACGTGTTTATTGTGAGGACTCACAACAGCTGTTATTCTTTGAGAAGATAATATATTGTGAAAAAGTCCACTGTGGTGGCTTTTTTTTGTTTTTGTTTTTGTTTTTTTCATATATTGAAAAATCAATGGCATCTCATGTGTGAACAGTATTTTAAGAAACTGAGTTGGTCAAGAACAACATAATCTTTCTATTGTTATTTAGAAGAACAAAAACAACTGATAGAAACAGGTCAATATTTCAAATACATCTTATGTGAGAGTGTTGTGATATGTCCTTCATTTGTATTGTAGTTTAACGCAGATGGCAGCTAAGCACCACACTGACATTCACTCACCCTCTCCCTCACTCAGTGGAATGGGGGAGAGAATCAGAAAAAAAAAAAAAAAAGCAAAAGCTTGTGGGTTGAGATAAAGACAAATTAATATGATAGAAAATAAAATATATTAATAATAATAATAAAAAATAGTAATAAAAAGAGTGATGAATAATGCAATTGCTCACTCACCGATGCCCAGCCCATCCTCAAGCAGCATTCCCCCCACCCTAACCAGCCACCCCATATTAATTGCTCAGCATGAGAACATATGGTGTGGAAGATCCCTTTGGCCAGTTCAGGTCAGCTGTTCTGCTTCTGTCCACTCCTAGCTCCCTGTGCACCCCCAGCCTCCTCACTGTCAGGGTGGTGTAAGAAGCTGAAAAGTCCTTGGCTTAGTGTAAGCACTGCTCTGCAACAATTAAAACATCAGTGTGTTATCAACATTATGCCCATCATAAATCGAAAACACAGCACCATACCAGCTACTAGGAGGAAAATTAACTCTATCCTAGCCAAAACCAGAACAACTTGCATGCCCCAGCTTTGTGGTGCGAGGGAGACTGGCCATGCTCCAAAAAGTTGGTGGATTCACTGGTCTTACTGTCACTGTACTTTAATGTTCTGCCCTCATGCTGCCTTGAAAATGCAGGGAAAAAAATCTGAAATGCATGATTAGTGAATGTAGAGACTGGATTTCTCTCCCTAGAATAATCCTTTAACTTACCAATATGTTTTTATTAGCAGTGACAGTCATACACCTACAAGTACATTCAAGAATAAATTTTTGGATTCCTTATATCCTTCCCTAAACCCACGCCATTCTTGCAAATGGAGATAGGGAAAGTGGCAATAAAATAATTCTTAATTTCATAGGTCCTGGTGAAATTTAGATAGGGGAACTTACACAAGAGAAGGAAGGGCAGGACATATGTTTAGGTTTACTCCTTACTCTATCACTTCACACTGACTCTCCTCCCAGAAGATTATTCTGCCATTTCCAGTCATCATACCTCCATACTCACTGCACACTGCATCTCTCATACATATACTTCACATTCAGTGTTTGCCCAGTCTACTGCTTATTTTACATAATTTAAATCTAAAATATGTTCTTCCAACTACTCCAACTTTATGTTCTGGATATTTACTTAATATATTTGCTTATGTTGCCAATATTTCAAATAATAATTCACCAGTTTACCACAGCTGTTTTGTGTTGCAAACCAAGTTTAACCATATATGTATTTCAGCTTCTTTGGGCTGCTCAAAACTGATATAAAATAACTAGGATAAATAAGTAGCCATTGGAATGAGCTTTCAGTATTTCACACATACTATCTTTCTGATAACAGACAAACATATTCTAGATCACTGCAGAGAGATAGGAAGGGTGTATTCTGAAGATTACATGAGTTGACCACTTGTAACTTGGGTAAGAAAGTGCTGGGGGAAAAAATAAATAAATAAATCTTTGCCTTATCAAAGAAAGAACTTTCCCTGGAAACATCTTGAATTTTAGCAGCTTAAGTGTTATAAAATTGGTTTTACCTTTGATCAGACAGGGAAATATTTAGAAACATATCAAGAAAACATTAGTTCATCTCTGTCATTTTGAAAATACTGAAATATTTTATTATTTACCAAAAAAAAGCATATATTTCTATCATTTAAAAATATCACAATATTAAATACACTGCATTGCTTGTATTTGTTAAATGATATATACTTCAGGGCCTTACCATAAAGTTGACAGTCAAAACAAAATGCCTTTATTATATTGAACTGGAATTTTTCAACACTTGACAGCATAAAATATTATGACATTAAAGAAGGCAAGTAAGAAATAAAGTTCATTTCAGTTTATTCTCAGCAACAAAAGTTGCCTTCACTGATACATCTCTGTGGTATGTAATACTGCCAATTAAACTTTAGGTAGAAATCAGTGGTGTCAAACTCTTCTGACCACCTTTATGGTAAGCAGACTGGGTCTTTAGCTACTAATTGCAGTATTGTCTATCACTGACATGCGTCTGTACAAATATTAAAAAGCACTTTTAATTTTCATAGATGAATTTAAACTCATAGGGAAAAATAAAAAATAAATAAAAAAAATTCAAACACAGGCTTAACATTTTCAAATTGTTGATGAATCAATCATAGGAGGAAAAACAGCTCAGCACTATGTCATCACAAATTCTTCACAGCAATAATTACAACAATATTTCACTTTCTCTTTTAACAGGATAGGGACTCTTTGCCCAGAAGTTCTATAAATTTACTGCTCAGCATTACATGATGATCACATATCTCAAACATTAGTTAAAGTACTTGGCAGGAAGGCTATGTAAATCACCTCCTTTTGTTTTTAGTGCATCTGCCACATGTTGAAGGAGCAATGAAAAGATTACTTGCTCATGCTAAGAAATCATTAAGTGGATAAAATCAAAGCACAAGAACACAAGTCCTGTCAAATGTGAGATTATAGCTCAGTGGAAAATAAAATAATCTACCTTGAATTGAAACTTACTGGAATAATTTGCATATACTGAAATGTCTCTTTTCTAGAATTTTCTTGTAAAAAGAGAACCCTACAAATAGCCTTGTTGACTTTGTTTGCACTATTTCTGGAATAAGGAGCTACTCATCTTGGTTAAAAAGTCTGAGTCTGGACTTCAGCCAGTGTAGGCCAGATTCTGCCATCCTTACCAAAGCTGAATAGTACCTTAAGCTGGGCTTGATTATGAACCGATTACTCATTTTGTGGCGAGCAGCCCTTTGCATGAATAGGGCCATTGTGAATAAATAGTTACAAGTGATTCACAATTTGGCCTATGTGAGTAGTCTCACTCATATCAATGCACCTACTCATGGAGTAAAGCACTACTAAATAAAAGTGGCAGAATGTGACCCTGTTGTAGTACTTGACATCTAACATGAAGATACTTTTTCATTAGCTAAATGAAATGTTGCAACCAACAGACTATCATTCATTCTTTGAGACGAGGCTGATGCAAGAGCATGACAAGCTAAATGCAGGTCTGCAACTTATCACACCTCAGATTTAATGAAGGGTTGAATACCTGTTTGCCCAATGCATAAAGTTATGCTAGCAACATGTAACAAATAATTTCCATTCCTAAAATTGAAGAAGAAAATTTAATTAGAACTCTATCCCTTTTACTTAATTAAATCAGCAGGAAGATGACAGTTTTTTATTTTCCCCTTTGATATTGAAGTCTTCAAGCATCTAAAAATTGTGTAGTTTTGAAAATGGAGTTTTATTTTCCCCAAGCATTCTGTCAGTGCAATAAATTCCTAGGAATTGTTTAATTTTATTCTTGACATAAAATGCCTTGCAACAATGAACTTTTTTCCAGATTTCAGAAGACAAGAATTACAAAATCTGCTATCAAAATAAATAAGCAAACTGAATGACAGGCAACAATTAAAACTGGCTCAAAGTTTGCCAGCTTTTTCTACTTTATCCAGTAATGATGATCTAATAAATATTATCTGGAAAACAATTTGACATGTTCTATATACTATATTAAAAAAGAACACTATCCATGCACGGGAAAGATTTCCACTTATTTTTGTGGAGCAAGTGTCTATATAAAAGTGGTATCTTTGCCTGTGCTAATAAAAATATTTTTACTTTACATCATAAGGCTCATTTTATTACTGTCTAAACAGACTATAAAAAGAAAAAGATAAGTTCTAACCAGAATGCTCTTTCCCAGTTCTGCAGGCCAAAGTTGAAGCTTATTTTTAGAAGGAGAATAAAATTAGGAAACCACAAATTGAAGCATATATATATGTTAAACATTGAGTTTATTACGAGTAGCAAATATGACAACCTTAGTTTCAATCGGCTAAGAATTTGCTGTGAAATTCTCATTTTCAACTGATCCTAATAGTTTCTAAGTTAAGTTTATTTATTCCACTGAAAGACTGAAGAACACACCTCCTATTTTTATTTTCAAGTTTAGCCTCGTGAGTTGGAGCAGAGACAATCTGGGGGTTCTTGTGAGTATGTTTTTATGAGTCCTGGTAGTTCTGCTTTTGCAGCGATGAAATGTGCTTCCCTGATCTTCCCTTCTCCCCTCACCCACCCTCCCTTTCTAACTAATGGCCAGAGAGAAAAGCAAGAAGGAGCATGGGGTACCCAGAGAGTTGTATCCTGTTCTAATCACAGCCATGCGAGTCCTTCTTTATTTCAATTAATTTACTTTGCCTTTATGAACCTGAGAGACTGACTGTTGCTTTCAAAGAGGCTGACATTTCACTCATCTGAAGGAGCTTGGAATGTGACAGGGGAAAGGGAGGAGAAGTAAATCAAAGCAGATAGCAATTCTCCAGATGTAAAGTATTTTTCTTCTCCTCTATTTTTTTTTTCCACCAGAAATGTCAGAAAGTCTCCTGACATTTTAATTCCTTTGTGATAGGCTGGGAGCTGAGAGCCAAATTCTGCTGCCACTGCAGTCACAAAGATTTTTCCTATGGACTTTAAAGGGAGCAAGCCAGTCTTAAATGCTGAAAATAAAAATAAAAATAAGCAAAGTATCAACAAACTGTTACTAAAATTAAATGAAATGTACTCTTATAATATCTTCAGATTAGGTACAGACAAACTGGAAAGTCTTGTTGGACTTTTTCAATTTGACTGTAGGATAACAAAAAAAAAAAATAGTAAGACTGAAATAGAAACAAAATTATGCTGTTGTATTTTGTTTCTAAATCTGGATTCTCTTGAAAGTGTTGCAGTACTTTTCCATGCCCTCCTTTGTCACCTAAGTTTCAAGATACTCTATCTGCAATGTTACAAATTTTATTTAAACACTAATTGACCTACACAATCTGTGCATTTCTTTGAAACTCCGTTAAACACTGTTATCGTGCTTTTAGTGATATCTTCAGTAAAAATATTTTTATCTTTAATAGGAATACACTCAGGTTCATAAAATAAAGGACTACCTTCTCATTTCATTGTGCACTAATACAACAATTGTGCAGTTGAGTTCCAGAGAGCTCAACAAACATTGTAGCAAAACAGTAGAGCTCTCAGAGCAGCAGCACATTGCTGAGAGAGTTAGGTCTACAAATTTCACCTACAACATAAATGATCATAATCAAAATGATCCTTCTCTGCATGGTGTGCTTAGAGATTTACCTCATGGTTTTTGTCTTATAAATTTATTTTCCGTTACAGAGTTCTTCCCTGATGGAGTATTCATTTGTAAAGTATTAATTTTGTATACAGGACTGATAAAAACCAATGGAGTAGACAAGTTTGCTTAATAGGTTTATTCTTTTTTGAGGTTCTATAATCATATTTCATCAACTGGTACAACAAAACATGTTTCTATATATATATATTAAAAAAAAGAGGGCTTGTTGAGCTTGGTGCATGGTAGATCTATTTGGTTTATTCTTAAGTTTTATTGTTAAATACTATATTGTTGTTTTGTTTGTTTGTTTATTTAAGCAGACCATGTATATTGTGATTTCTAACATTCCACACACAGCAGTTTATTGTTGTGTCCTTTAAATATGCAAAATTAAAATGTTTTCAGTTTGCTATAAACAAAAACAAAAACAAAAAAAACTCCCACCCACCCCCCCCAAAAAAAAAAAAAAAAAGTAAAAACAAAACCAAAAGTTACTGCTATTTTACATGGCCCAGGAAATATTGGCAGCATGCTCTTTGGCTTTCATCCGTAGAACTGCAATGCTGGAGGACCTCCTTTCAAATTCCGGCTTGGTTTCAAAAGCATGTCCATTGGTTGTCCCAGAAAGTAAAGAGTCAGTGAAAAAATTATTGAGGGGCACATGGCTGAACTGGTTCTGGTGGTTTGAAAAGCCTGTGTAGCCAGAATCTGTCCGGGGTGAATGGGAATAAGGTGTCATACAGGAGGAAGTATCTCGTGGTAGCATGCAGGAAGTAACCACAGAACCGCTAGCCGCATTCCCTGCCCACAGATTGTTCTGAATCTGGAACATATAAAATGAACAAGATTAAATTTAGATATTTCACCTTTTGTTTTCTGCATTACTTGGCTTCACTTAGTACATCCATAACTAGTTCTGTTCTAAAACATACAACTACTTATCTAGTTCTCTGCAATCTTGTTAAAAACATACTATGAAGACACTATATGGATCAAAATCATCACCTGGGAGCTAAATCATATTCCTTATTCCATCATCCATTTGTTCTGTGAGTCTGTCCTGCGTGTTTACCATTGAACCTCAGGATGCCATCATCCCAGCCAGTCAGTGGAATTAGGGAAGGCATACAATTGCCATCAAAGAAAAGGTGTCAAGAGTATACAGTACCATAGCTGTATTCATGATAAAAATTTCCCCTCAACAGAATTATTTTTTAATATAACGGTAGGAAACAGTGTAAAATTGTGAAGAAAACAAAGTAGGCTTTCTCTAGCTACAAAGCCCAGCAAGTATTAAATTAACATTAAATTAATATTAAATATTGACTAGCACTGCATAATGACTTTAAAGCAAATGAAACCATAACCACTTTTACTTATATCTCTTTCCTGAATATTGACTTTAAAAAAAACTACAAACCGCAGTGGACCAGAAAATATCATGATGCAAGGCATTTGTAACCATCTTTTGCACTTCAGAATCCTTTTTCTATATCCTATACCATATTCTATATTTTCTTTGTTTTCTTCCTAAAAATATGTTGTCTGTTGAGTATGTCATTGCTCTGCTGCATTGGGTTTGAGCCCACATCTTTGTTCTCTACTATACATTGGAGTAATTGCAATTATTCTTCGGTTAACACTGTAAAGTGAACTCTCACTTCAGACGTATTTTTTTCTTCACGTTCCAAATGCATAAACAAAGGAATTTTGGCTTTAGTATGTGTAGGTTATCACTGTAGCTGATTTTTTTTTTTTTTTTCTGCCAAATTTGAGGTCAGTGGAAGTAATGAATTATGAGTCACACACAGACTGAAAAAAATGTTTCTAATTCTGAAGGTTATTTTCCCATTTTCCTATTACTTTGGAACAACACATACCCACTGAACCACCAACAAGCTAAAGAGATAAATTATGGTTCACTGAACTCATCTAGCTGAGATCTAGTGCAGATAGAAAGGACGAGGTAATTAGAGTCTTATTTTAAAAGTTAGTACTTCAAACTGTTGCATTAGTAGAGGTCATCAGGAGCTGGCAAAATAATTTGGGCTTGTAGGCAGTTCTAGCAGTAGAAAAGAACAGGCAAATGCTTCATCTTCGTTTTCTGCAGAGGACTGAAGGAAAGTCAGGGTAGCAATATGTCTTCCCAAACTCTTGGTCCACCCAGTCTCCTTGTTTACACATGCATGCATACACACACTGACACACCAACTCACATAAAAGCAGCTTTCCTTTCCAAACATACACATATGCACAGCTATTTGGGCGCACCTCTTGTATCTTCTGCATATCTTAGGTGATCTGCTGAGAGGTAATGGAGTGAATAAGGTGTCTGGGGGAGGTGATCGAGAATTTTTCCTCCTTCCTTTGGGCCTCCTGAGATCTACAGGAGGAAAGAGACTCCAGTGAGAGTTTCAGAGCTCTTCATAGAATCACAGAACCATAGAATATCCCAAGCTGGAAGAGTCCCCAAAAGGATCATTGAGTCCAACTGCATGGTCCTCATAGGACCAGCCAAAAATCAGACCCTATGTCTGAGAGAATTTTCCAAACACTTCTTGAACTCCAGAAGGCTCAGTGTTGTGACCACTGCCCTGGGGAGCCAGTTCCAGTGCCTAACCACTGTCCTGGTGAAGAACCTTTTCCTAACACCCAGACTGAACCTCCCCTGTCGCAGCTCCATGCTGTTCTATGGGGTCCTCTCGCTGTCCCCAGAGAGCAGAGATCAGTATCTTCCCCTCCACTCCCCTTGTGAGGAAGCTACAGACCAACATAAGACATCCCCTCAGTCTCCTCTTCTCTAGGCTGAAAATAATAATAATAATAATAATAATAATAAAAAAAAATCCCATCCTTGCCTCCTAGCTTCAACAACTTTTAGAAGACTCAAACATTGGCTCAGAAGAGACCCTCCACAGCTTGACATGATCTTCAGCTGCCTCAATACTCCTTAGCTACCTCAGTCTGTTTTGGGTTATAATCAGAAATATTATTTTTATTTTAGTTCTCAACGAACAGATGTTTTATCTCAGGATTACATACAGTGTCTGGACCTATTTGAACCATTGCCTTGCTTATGAAAGTTTGTTGCATTCAGTCACACATAAGACAGCAGTAGATGTTTTATGGCTCCAGATTCAAGGATTCCTGAGTTTCCGTTTACCTGGAAGGTTTCTCACATCCTTTGCAGAGTGTGAGAATTTACAGAATCTGACAAAAAGAAAATAAGTACTCCAAAAGAGTCAGAAAACATGGTAGTTAAGTGTATGGCAACTGAGAGGTCATCCAAAACTTACTGCCTTTGCAAATTTGTTTTGAAGGAGGGATTTTGGAGCCATATGGCATGTGATTAGAGTACAAAGGAAAGTAGTAAATAAGATAGCAGGTGACAACCTGTAAGATTGAGAATATCTTCCACTTTTCTTAAAAGCCCAAACTGCACATACTCTGTTTCAATCATGAACTGACAAAAGCAGAAACACAGTCATCCATTCAAAAATCTTGCCTTTCTTTCGTACAGGAACATTAGAATCTTTTAATTGTACTTTTTTGCATTTTGTGGTTATATGTACGTTTCTTGCAGCAGCAGTGACAGATTAAGCAACTGTTGGGGTTTTCTTTCCCTTTCTAGAGAACAAGTCACCCACTCTTATATCCATGCTGTTTCACTCCAGTTTGTTTTGCTGAATCAGAGAACAGAGCTGATACATCTTAAAAGGAATCCAGCAAATATATATATATATAACATATATTTCAAACAGATGCACACAAAACACCATTCTTTCTGATGGTGTTTTCAGGCCAAATTATTAGTCTCAAAACATTCACAACAGGATGAATTTGTCGAGAGAGAGACTAATGCATCTGTGCAGGAGCTAATTCTGAAGGAGCTCATCACCCCCAGAGCTAACTCACAAGGGACAAAGTTTCATTTACCTGACCTACTCAGATTTCTTCTTAAGAAACACTATCCCAAATTCTGCAGTTGCCCAGATTGCACAGATAAAATTATAGGAAGAAAAAAAAATAAATAAAAAATAAACTGCATAAATGGAAGCATACATTAATTTGCTTTTAATGTGGTCATGGTGGGAAGATTTCAGAAGGTTCAGAGTCTCAGTTTGAAAGTGCTCAATAACCTATGTGGTCTGGAGGTATCACAAAAATCACCCTTTCTTTCCATATTTGTATTAATTTTTTTGGCAGCAAACTAAATATAGCACCACCAGTTATTCTGATATTTTTATCCTAAACAAATCCCTTTTAATTTAACTTCCGTGAGCTTGCACGGGTATAAATGACAACAGAATTCAGCCACAAATCCTAAAATATATCAATGTATTTTTAAAGAAATATGTGAACATACTTTCATTGCTAAAACTTTCAAAGTGGTGCCATGGGTTTCTTCATTAGAGGAGGGAATCCAAATTTGTTAACTTCAGAACTTCAGAAATTCTTTAAGATGCTAGAAGAGCTTTACATCTTCTTTCAAGAGATAGTTATGGTTTTCAGACCTATGTTTCAGTCATATTAAATTTCCATTCATTTTAGTAGTTGAGTGACTTCATTTTTGATATTAGATTTTCATTTCTCAGCAAGGATAAATTACTTACAGGGAAATCTAGGTGCAAAAGATATTCCTGTATTAAAAATAAATATAGTAATGCTTTACAATAAGTCAAAATTATCAGACCTTCTTCTGGTATGTTGGAAGGAAAAGGGACATTATGTACATGAATTTAAAGAAAATATTTTTCCTCTTAAGCTCTTGTGTGATCCATGAACTATATAAAAGGCAATTCAGAGTCTGTGAATGAGCCTATACATGCAGCACATCTCTGGTTTCTGTTAACATCACAAACAACTTGAGCTTTGCTCTTGTGGTTACCATGAAATTACCAGAACCCTTCAATATATTTACCTACTGTATATTTTATACACACACACATACACACATGCACCATTCCCAATAGGAAGAAAAAAAAAAAGAAAAAAAAAAAAGTAGGATTTCAAAGCTGTGACAAGAACATAACTGGAGAGTTATGGTTGTTAACATAGTTATGATGTCACTTCCTAAGCATATGACCTTCTGCTTGACACTGAAGAGGAAAATTAGCTGAGGTAATAGGTCGTCCTTCTTAGTTTCATTGCTTTTTTTCTTCAAAAATGCCAAGTTCCTAGAACTTTGGTCTTCTTATACATGTAGCAAAGTCACATAAACTCAGTTTTCAAAATTTTCTGACTTTTACTATCACTTAGCTAGTTTTGGTTCTCCCATTACCAAATGTATTATATTTTAAAGTTTTTTGGTTGGTTGGTTGGTTGGTTTTGGTGCTGCATTATATTTATTTTCTCGTGTATTATTCCCATGCCTATCCAGACCAGAGTCTCCTCCCAACAGACAACCACACATAACCACACACAGCTACTATTTGAGTGGATGTGTTTTAGTGCATCACACGGGGGGTAAAAAAAAAAAAAAAAAGAGGCATCACTTTTAAGATCTCTAAATATTAAATTGTTATTATTTTATTACACAGTATTATTTGTTCTGTTATATTATTAGATTATCATTCCAATTGTTAATTATTGTTATTATTATAGTAATAATAATAATTACTACCCATTGGTTCTTAGGATGTTCCTGGACATTGCAAGGAAGATAACAGTTAAGGATCCATCTAACTATATAAAACATGCAAACAATAGAATAGAAAAAAAAAAAAAAGAAAGAAAAAAAAAAAAAGTATGAATGGGTAAATTTGTGTCACTCCTTCTCTCTTCATGTGAAAAAAAAAAATCCTTGCCCTGACAGAAAATCTGAAACCTGGTTTTGCACAAAGGGCTACTTAGGCAGATTAAATTCAATAGCCATTAAAACTGCTCAAAACTATTAGTTTACAATTTATAATCTGTAGGCTGTTCCTAGTCCATCATCACAATTAATTTGGCCTGTCAGTTACTACTTTTTTGTTGTTTATTTGTTTTTGGAATACTGAAAGTATGGGCAGAGATTTGCCTGTACATCCTGAGTTTGCAAAATCGTCAATTCATATAATAATTTAGGCTGAAAAGAGCCTCTGGGATTATTATTCTAAACACCTGCCTACAGCTAACTGAATTTAGATCAAGTTAATCAAGTCCTATCCAGTCAAGTTTTTAATATCTCCAGCTGCAGAGATTCAGCTTTGGAACCACTACACTCACACTGATTTTTTAATTTTGATCTAGACAAAATACTTCTTGGTGTAATTTGTGATCCTCTTTACACTAGCAGAGCCATTGAACCTAGTGAGCATGTAAAGATCAGTTGTACTCTGTTGGGTCCAGGTTTATACGAAAGCTGCAACACACCATTTTCAAATACGTCCATAAAATACAAGTCAGATCGTGGAAGCCAGAAGCTTAATGATACAGCTATAAAATACAAGATATTTCTGTTCAGTCTACGTCAGTCTTACATATGGTGAACAAAACAAACAAACAAACAAATAAATAAATAAATAAATAAATAAATCTTCCATGCTTAACCAGTTTGTCAAGAAGCAAAATAATGCAGGTTTTGAAGTTATCAAGTTTTAATTCTAGTACAATATGTTTTGTAGATAAACTAACCTCTTGTTACTGCAGTCTTAGGGTCAGTTAAAACAAGAATTAATTATATTTCACATCTATGATACAGTTAAACACAATACTTCATACTTGAAAAATAACATTAAAAATAAGTTTTTGTCTCATAAAAAAATGAATTTGCCTTGTAAATAACCCCAGTTAAAGTCACTTGCAGTGTTAAAGTAATACATGTTTTCAGAAATAAACAAAAAAAAATGTAACAATATGTTGAGACTCTGAGGAGTCTCACAACATACAGTGATTTAGAATCAAGAAAAAATAAAAGCACAGTGCACAAACTACTTTGTGTGGAACAGACACCACCCAAAAAGATGAGAAGTGTTACTCTTGTTAAAAGATCAGCCACAGCAGTGCAACAGTCAGCACATTTGTGGCAAGAAACATACTACCCAGGTGGTGGCCCAGCCTGAGCTCCATGCTGTCAAAGCTAGACAGCATGAATATATGGTAAAGCTTCTTTGAAGATAGCTGAGATTTGTCCACCACATCTACTCCTACTTAATCAGTGTACCCAAAGCCTGAATGAACTATTGTGATTAACTGTCATTTATGTCTACTACAGTTAAAAGAATTTTTAAGTCATATAACATGT
Source organism: Stictonetta naevosa (assembly GCA_011074415.1). Lineage (NCBI taxonomy): Eukaryota > Metazoa > Chordata > Aves > Anseriformes > Anatidae > Stictonetta > Stictonetta naevosa. The sequence goes on from CM021697.1 coordinate 49,860,134, forward strand.
GGTGTCTAATGCATGCCATATGAAAAATTTAATTGGAGCATGTAACTTTGATTATTGCTAATGAGAATTACCCATATGTAACAAGGCTAGAGCAGAACTGTTATGATGATCCAAGGGCTTAGTACATAACACATGTATATTGATACCACTTCTACACACGTCTGCTGCCAAAACAAATCATGTGATGCCATGCTCTTCAACATACTTAATTTGATTTATCTTTATCATGGATGGAATGTAAACTTCAGAATCTTCACTCTTTTTTTTTTGTGTGTGTGTGTGTGATTTCAACATTTTCCCATCTTTCTGCACCCTCCATCCTGTATCTCTGCAGTTCCAATATCTTTAAAATGTTTTTGCCTCCTTTTAGGATTCCCATCTACACTAGGCTGGATTTTCCATGAAAGTAAGTTAAGTTCTGTCCAACTCTTGCCTACATTATCAAGTAAATTTGAATGAACAAACAAATTTCACTTTTGATAGTGCATGAAAAGTATAACAGTTTGAAAGGATAAAACATTTCAGAGGAACTTAGAAGGACAATGACAGGTGAACCAGACTCAGAGAACAAGAGGAAAAGATGTAAAGTGTAGGAAGGGAATAACGGGTGGAGATGGATAATTTTGCCCCTTATGTCTGCTTTTCAAGGGCACAAATTAATGCAGCTCTTTATTTACATGCTGTTTCACTTACATTTATAAGTATAACAACTATAAATTAAATTTAACTTTTACAGGGAAGGCTAGAGGTCTACAGATAATAATATAGGCTTTTGATCAAATTTCACTCAGGCAAATAAGGAGGGGTTAAAAACCAATTTGTCTCAGGTTTGCTGGTACCTTTGTACTTCTCATACCAAAGCCTTGAATCTGACAAAGTCAGCCTTTGTAGCATTAGCCTTTTCACAGGGCACAGTACACCAAAAGTGATCAAGACCAATAAAGAGAAGCAACCATTTTGTTGTTCCTTTCCCGACACAAAATACATATGTCCATCTAAGACAACTGTAGATGTCTGCATCTGAACTAGGCAACGGAGACAAAAATACATAGGTATTGCCTTACTTATTTTATACCTACTTTAGGAATAGACTACTTAATTGACCAGATTTTCACCTACTTTTAAATGGAACCAAGTTGTGTTATAAAAGTCTCCTTGATTAAATTTCCTAAAGACAAGTGTCTAGATCTATCTGGCCAGCAACTAAATGGTGCTTGTTTCTTGTAAGTCTTGTTCGTCAGCACCATAACAGTGTCTCAGATATCCCAAGGCATCTTAAATAATACTAGATATTATACTTAGCTGACCAAATTAAGCATTTCTTGTTTACTAACATTTACTTAGGCAAGTTGAATCTGCATTCATTTTCCCCTTGTTAGGATGCTTTCTCTTAGCTTTCAAACCATCAGCAGAATATTGCTGACTAATGAAGTACAAAATGTCTTGGATAATGGTTTTAACCAATAAATTATTTAGACTACAATGTATTACATCCAAAAGAGAAACTTGAAACTAATTAAACAGAAACCTTTTACTAAAATTAATGAAAAGTAATGTACACAATATTTTCCTATTAAAAAAAAGAATAATAAAAAATAAAAACTATTTTCAGCATAATTTTGTCACAAGTTTTTCTGAGTCACAAATAGTTTGTCACAAATAGTTTTTTCTGAGTGAAGTCTTATCAACTTTATGATATTTCTAATGTTAAAACATCTAGTGTTTTGAAATTGTCATCTGTTGCTTGCTTTACCTATTGCCATTTAACTTAATTCTATTTTGTTCTTCCATTACTATATTTGTCAACAGTAGCCACAGAAGGCCTGGAAATTTCAGGTGAATAACAGATTGTTCTCCCAAAATACTAACTGTCCTCCTCTGCAATCCAGGTGTTGCCAGTATAATTAATGGGAGATATTTTTGTGCAGAATGTGGACAATTTAGGAGATACTTACAGCCAATTAAGCAAGAATATTGCACAATAAGCAGCACATTAAGTCCACATGCTGTAAAAATAATTAAAGGGCAACTGAATTAGCAACACAAACAAATATGATCTAGGGAAAAAAAAAAAAAAATGTTTATTACTACTTTGAAGATAAAGATTTGTAATATAATAGCAAAATTAGATTGGCTTATAGAAAATTCTCAGCCAGCCTTCTCTCTGATATAAGTGGAAAAGATAATTTTCTCATAGGAAAACCTTTCAGGTTTATATAGTCACACACTCTATAGCAACATCATGTTCTTAATTTGCACTTGATGAAGATAATTGGTGAAGAGACTAAGCAGGAGTCTCCACACCCTCTGTTGGCTGCAAAAAAAAAGACTGGTGTTTCTGCTAGAATGCAAGTTGGATGTCTATTTTGGGAACATATCCATGGTGGGGCTCAAAGCAGAAATCTTCAGACTGCAAATTCATATAACGCACACCAGAAATTCACATTTATTATTTTTTCTTCTGCCACACAGCAGTAAATAAATATCCCAGTTTGATTTTATCCTTTTTTCAACATCATCATATATTTTTGCCAAGAAAAAACTCTGTTTTCCTCCATGTTAGTAAGGGACTCATAATCAAGCTTGAGTAATCTGTGTTCCACAGTCCCCAGGAAAATCTGATTATTTGAAAATATAGCAAAACCTGTCTAATCTCTAGTGATGTCAGTGTCACAATAAGAGAGCTTGTACACAGGAAAAATTAAAAAAAAATATAATAAAAAAGTTTGCTTTACATTCTTCCACTATTTTTTCCACTTGTGAGCATTCTCAGAGCACTGAAGTAATGGAATTGTTCTGGGAAATCATCGTGTAATGCTAAGACCAAACATGCAGGTCACAATTTTAAATATGTCTTTCTGTCAGAATATCTCTTTCTGTAGAATAGATTAATGAACTTATAGGTAAATCATGTATCATATATTCATTTCCTGTGAGTAAAACACTTATAAATGTTCTAGTTCAAAAGATTTTAATTTAGGGTTATTGTGTTTTTAATATGGATTTTCATTGTATTCTCACTTAAGTATAAAGTATTCTCACTGGAAATAAGCTGTATATATATGATAATATATATATATATGGTTTTACTGATCATGACGATTTAAGAATGTGAAACTACGAAGTAGGTTAGCAAGAACATGAAATTGCATTGGCTGTTCTGTGATTTTTGCCTTGAAAGCAATTCTTATTGCAGTATACAGAAAGGTAACCACATTCTTTATTGAGGAGTAAGATGGCTTGTTTTTATTATGTAGCAAAAATATGCATATAAGCATCCAACTGAAACACCCAATATACAGAGGACTCTCATCTTCATTTAGCTCCTTGTTCCTATTCATAAAGTACAGTACAGTACAATACAACTTTCTCTTGCAGGTGACTAAAGTTAATTATGTTTGAGCCTATCTGCTTATCTGCAGTGTGTTAGTCTGTCATTGTGGGTAATACACATCTATGTTTATGAATGAGTATACATTCTATATTTATATATATTTAAGAGATGCTTTATATAGATTATGCTATCAACATTTCCATTTCAGTCTCCTATATTTAAGAATTTATAAATCAGTGATAGAAAGTTTTGCCAGCCTGAAACTTGGATCAGCCCAGGGAAGATATTCTTTAACAAATCAAAAAACAACAACAAAGAAAAATGCTGTGAATTCACTCATGTTTTTAACAATATGAAAGTACAGAATAGATGTTTCATTGGGTTTAGATTTTTGTTAGTGATATTCTCCTATCTTTTGAAAATGTTTCTTTAAAAAAAAAAAAATAGTTTAGGACAACAAATTTAAGTGCTTACCATTGACTTATTTATTTCCTTATTTTATGCTAATAAAACTTTTGACTGTCGTGAACATTTGTAGATGAAGTCTTGTTAAAAATACAAGAGCTTGGAGACAGCCAATTCAGTCTAGAAAACTGAGTCAGAGATGGGAAGCCTAAATCACTGTTCACCTGTTATGATGTCATAGAGAAGCCAGAAGGTCCTTCTAAAGATATTTGGACACCTTAATTGAGATCTATCAGTGTCTGTGCATCTGTGTCTTTGTGAATCCAACTAAGAGTCATTCAGGTTGTTGCTTTTGTGGTGTTTTGTTTTTGTTTTGTTTGTTTGTTTGTTTTTGTTTTATACACACAATTCCACTTAGGTAGGTCTCAGACTGTGTCCTCTTCTTATTTTAAATTATATGGTAAAAAAAATGGGAAGCAAGAGACATGAAAAGCAATGGCTTCAAAACAAAACTATTCAATGTAATGAAACAAACAAGCAGGAAAACAATGACAGATTATAACACAAGGCAGGAAAACAAAGATCTGGAGAACAGAAACAGAAGGTTAAGATCTTATTATACATTACTATATAATGAAGGAGAACTGAGGAAGAGGAAGAGGAAGAGGAAGAGGAAGAGGAAGAGGAAGAGGAAGAGGTCATCAAATTACTATTGTTCAGGAGAGCATTATTGTCTCCTCACTTCCCTCTCCCAGCTCTATAGATTCAATTCTGATCATTTGTGACCATAAAAACTTTCATGCTAGTAGAATACTTGTTACATTCTATGGTCTATTGAGGTCTGTAAAGAAATGATGTGTGTTTAATACATCAGAAGGAAGGTACCTAGAGATCACCTGTCAATCTCAGTTGGTTTATACTACATCCAGAATGTGTATGTAGACCTAGATCAAATCCACATGTAATTTTATATGCAGAATATAATTAGCTGCACAACCATATAGCCAAACATTTTTAGTACATAGCTTATGTGAAACTGCAGCTCCTAAGATCATTCCTTAAAGATTCTTGTATTTTAAGTTTTAGTTACTCATATTAGGTGTCAGAACTGTTGTTCACAATTTCAACTCCCAGCAACAAGTCTAAAGAACACTAAAAACACAGAAATGCCTTCTTCAATCCTCTGTGTAGGTATATGCCTAGGAATGGAAGAGAAGATAAATGAAGAATGAAAATAATACTTGGTCTTCACCATACCTGAGGGTAGCTGTCAGTCCTTGGAAGAACAGATATATCATAAGTGGCAGCAAAATGGCTCTTAGCTTGCTGGATCTGACCATAACGTTCTCTTTTCCTCCATTTTGCTCTTCGATTCTGGAACCAAACCTAGCGTAAACAAGAAGATAATTATAAAGATAAACTTAATTACATAGTTTACAGAGTCATTTAAAAAAAAAAAAAAAAAAAGAGAGAGAGAGAGAGACTTCAACAGCTTTGAAAATGACAGAAATGACTGTCTGTCTAGGAAAGGCAAGTTCATGAATTTCCTGCAGTTCCTGTTAAAATTTAATCTTCTTAGTGTTAAGTTATTTCTAGCTATTGAAAAAAATATGTTACTTCCTATCTACTGTCTTCAAATTAAAAAAAAAAAAAAAAAAAAAAGGTAAAGGAATAATCAGACAATCAGGCAGTGCTAATTTTGACAGAGTTTAGTGTAATATCTCCAAGTAGCAGCAAGTTACATTGTAAAGAGACTTTATCTTAATTTCACAAGACCACTGACTTGATTAAACTACCTGTGCTCTGTCTCCTAGAGGTACATGGGTACATGTAGACTTTATCAAGGGCTATAATGAAAAGGCAGGAAATGCTGGCACAAGGGCAGTAGTCCATGCTATAGAAAAGAGTAAGCAAGGGTTACAGATAACAGTGAAGAAAGATGTAGAATCATGATATCATAGACAGTTTAAAACTATTGTGACATTTTTCACATTTGTATTAGTAAGTATCTATGTTTCCAACAATGGAAGAAACACTTCCATTTAGATTGCACTTTACATTTAGATTACAACATAATTTAGTTTTGAAACAAAGTCAACTAAAAGCTGCCCTCTTGATGCTTATATAACCTTTGGACTGTTCTATAATAAATTGAGTATTGTGTGTTATTTCAAAATTTATTATACGCACATTTCTTGCTTTGACTAGTATCTGTCATTGTCCTGTGGTCTTCAATTTTTTTTTTTCTTTCAAACAGTTTAGTTTGGACTGGCTAAGAAGACTCAACTTGAATGAAATAAACTGCTAAGAAAAGTAACTGTTCTTTTATGAAACTAATATATAACTAAGTCTTTACTGCTCAGCAAATTAATTTTGACTTTTTTTTTAAAAAGTCACACTATTAACAGATTTTTTTTCTTTATGGAAACAATATAATTGACAAGTCTTCCTTTTAAATGAACGGTGAACCCATTTGGACAGACACATATACTAATATATTTTTTATTTATTTTTTTTTTAGTAAACAGCACCTGTGAACATCATTTTGAGGGAGTTTCTGATCCTTGATGGTAGAATATTCAAAATAACACTATTTGTTTTATAATTCACTTTTTACCTTGATCTCTTGGAGAACTCAACTTTCTTTTGATGCTCCTTAAGCAACCAGAATATAATTTTGCTTATTTTAATTCTCAAGAACTCATGGCAAATTTACTATGTGCTATCTTTTAAAATGCACTTAGCAATCAAAGCAAGGCCCATGCATGTAACTGCTGAGTATACATTGTTAAGGACCTTGTTGGTAAATTTGTATTATTTATTATGCCCGAGGCTCAGCAAAAAAAAAGAAAAGAGGGAAAAAAATCTCCTGTCTCCACAGGAGGCACCAAGAACACACTAAGGGAATTTAGTAATGAGGCTCTTTCATTGAAAAAAAGACCTTGACAATCTCCTTAAAATGGGTGCCAATTACTTCACTGACATGAAGCAGGAAAGGGAACAAGTTATATAAATTAGGTTCAGGTTGGCTCTCTCTGCATGTATGCAGAATAAATATTAAACTGGATATTGATGAAATGGTGCTGAAGGGAAATGTGGGTAAGGCATCCAGCTGATCACTCTGCTAAACTAAATCAAACAATTTGCTTGAATTTTTAGGGACTAAAGGAGAAAAGCAGTTTTTTTCCTTTGACAATCCCCAAAAATGTTTCTGTTTACATCACTTTACTAGAAACTGACTCTTGGCAGAGATAAAGTAACCATTTGCCTCCACAAAGTAATGTAAAAATCTGCTGCTTGTTATCCTTGAATTGCCAGATGCTTGCCTCTAATGATGTAAGGCCTTTAAAATTGCTTAATCTTGTGATGGAATACTGTTGCTACTCTGGATAAAAATGATCACCATTTCCCTTCATATTTAGTGTATGAGAAACGCAAAGATCAGTTATCTTTTAAGAAAGGGGAAAAGATTTAAATGAAATAGAAGTAGATATTATATGAAAGACTGGTGCAGACATTTATGTTTTAATATTTAATATTTAATTTTAATATTTACTTTCTTAGTTCTAATACTTTTACCATATGAAGATTCCAAAACTTAGAGAACAATGTGAGGGAAAAAAAAAAAAAAAAAAAAAAAAAAGACAAATTTAAGTCCTATTCTCCTCTTCCTGTTCTGCCTATTAACTTATTCTTGTATTTCTCATGATTCCAGAATTATGCAATTGTAAGAGCAGAAATTTAACATTATGCAAGGTTGATTTTGTTTGTTTGTTGGTTTGTTCTTTTTTTTTTTTTAAGTCATGAGTAAAGCCTGATGAATAGAAGTCATATTTGGAAAATTGTCCCAAATTCAGAGGGACAGGGATTGCACAGAGCCCGAAGAGTTAAAATGCTATTGAACTAAGTTCAACTGGCATCACTGATATTGTATCGATATAACTGACAGATGATTTTGGACTGTTTTCAGATGACAACTGTGTGTATGCCATCTGGTTGAACAGACATGAAAAGAACACTTATTTATAAAATTAATTGAATTTATTTCTGAAAGTGATCATGGTTTAATTTCAGTTGTATGCATGTGCACTGACGTCTATTTCTCTATATGCATGTGAGAGTATGCATTTAATTACAAGTTGTGAAGCTGTTATTATATTCAAGTAACTAAATTAAAAGAATTAATCTCTGTCGGTGTGAATCTACAGGACTGCTATTCGCTAAATTGAAGTATTAATAGAATGGGGTAGATCTCTTAACATATGATGAACTTACAAAATGCAGTTAACACCTTTATCTAAAGGAGGTTCTCTTAATGGGGGAAGGGTCGCTTTTCCTGGATATTTTAGCTTCTTTTATCACCATTAAACATCCAAAGTCATAAATATCCTTGAGATTAGTATATGTACACATAATGAATTAATCAACTTTGTATGCAGTTAGAAAGCTCAAACACTGGAATTAATGTCCACCGGTATGTTTTGATCCAAAAAATAGAATAACATTATTCATTGAGTATTCAAGTTTAAAAACAAGCAAATGTATTTCCCAATTTTGCTAGCTTTAAGCATTCAGATGAGATGAGAGGATTATGTCTTTGCCACACGCAGACATCGCACGCAATCGTATACGCAAGCACTCACACACACATGCATTTATGTATGTGCAGCTTCATTGCTTACTCTTTGGAATAAACAAGGAATTTGATTGTTTTTTAAATTTGTTTTTTTCATACCGCAACACAAACAGAATCCTCTGCAGTAGAGTTCTACATCATCACCAGTATGAACTACATAAAACGTATCTCTTTAATGGGATCTTTACACATTAACACTGTATACATTCACTGCCTAGAATTCTGACAGTAAAGGAGGATGACCAAAGATGAAGACTGTTTTCATACTGATATTATTTTCTCATCTTTTAAACAAGTTTCTAGAACAGCAACACAAGCTATTAAAAATAATAATAACAAATTATTTTAGCACTGCAATATAGCAGCTTATATCTAAAAAGAAATAAAGGAAAATCTATCTATTTACTTTAGCTTTATGCGCTTTTGTACAATCCCCAAGAGTGCCATTTATCACTTCTTGCAATGAAGAACTTGCCATGGAAATGCTTGAATTTGGTTCCTACCTGGACTCTGGCCTCAGTGAGCTCTGTTCTCAGAGCTAGCTGTTCTCTTACATAGACATCAGGGTAATGAGTTTTTTGGAATACTTTCTCCAGTTCCTCCAGCTGCAAACTGGTGAAAGTTGTTCTGTGTCTCCTCTTCTTACTGCTGGAGACATTGCTGTCACACTTATCACCAAGTTCATCCAGTTCCCCCTTCTCCTGCATCCCTTTCACCGGAGACATCCTGAGATTGTTGCAATTGTCCAAGGGCCTGTTCAGCTCTGCGTGAAGAGGCTGTCCTTCCACTTTAGTAATCCCATAGTTCACTGTACACAAGGTGAGGGAGGGAAATAACTGGTTAAAAGGGGGGTTTAGATTGAAGGTTTCATAAAAAACAGTCTCATAAAGAACCAGATCCTGTATCTAAGTGTATTCCCGTATGAGATGGAGGAAAAGGACTCTGCAACATTAATGACAAATAGAATAAAAGTACTACATCACTAAATTTAAACTAAAAAATGTGTCTGAAAATATCATGTAAAATCTTTCAGTATAAGGAAACTACTTGAATATATTAATCTGCCAGTAAAGTATGTAATAATACATGAAATCAGATTCAACTTGAGTTGCACAGATAAGATATCTTAGCCCAAAACAGATTTTCATATAAGTGGTACAAAGTTATTGGCAAATGTACCTTTAAACTTGGAAGCAGATAAACAAGGCTAGCTCTATTTCTGTGAAATGCAGAATAACTTTAGAGTAAGCTAAATAGCTGTAAACTGACAAATTAAGAAGCAAATGAAACTGAAAATCAACCTCACTTTACAAACTCAATAGATTCCACATACCTTCTCTTGGATTTGTAAAGTGGAATTGTTTCCAATTAAGTTTGTTATGGTTAGAAAATGCAGAGAGTTTCTGCAAAATGTTAACTTGTTAAAAGAGATCGTTTCAAATACTTTGCATAGGGATCGCAGGAACTATTTGTCTTTATGTAAAATCTGAGTTGTAGAGATAAATATTTATCTGTAACTTTTTAATACGAAATGAAAATGTTTTCTATTTTTCTACTTTTACATATCTCACATCAGTTAAAAAAAAATCATGCAGTAAATTACAAGATTCGAAAGGGCTTTTTTTCTTTTTAATCCCAGAAACAGGGAAAAAAAAAAAAAAAAAAAAAAAAAAAAAAACTTTGAAACTATTGAAATCAAAATTTACAAAGATGTCATGTAATATGCGATAAGGGGTTTGCTTTGGAGGATTTTTTTTCCTCTCATTCTTAACAATTTATTTACTTTCACTCCGAGATGTTTGAACCAAACAGAATTTTTAGATACTTACCATCAATACATACATAGATAGGAAATGCCCCAAAGCCCCCAAGGCACACATTAAATGAGCTAATTAAGAAAAACTTCAATAGCCAAATCAATTTTCTGCAGTTTTTCGAAGTTGCACTTGCAGAAATCTGTCATTATTTCTTATAAACTGTTTCATCCAAAAAGGATGTTCTCAATAATAATAATAACAATAATAATAATAATAAATCCCTATATGAAGTCAAAAAATGTAAGATATTGTTAGTTTATTGTTAGTCTCATTATTGCAGCTGATTTTAACCGTATTTCCGACTCTGCTGGGATGAGCTTTTAAAATTATTATTTTTTTTCTAAACATGAATTACATCATGGTGGAATAATGGGCGGATTTATAAACTCTTTATAAAATAAAACATTCCACTTTCTCCTTTGCCCACCAGCTAGAAAATAATAATAATAATAATAATAATACACTGACTTTTGAATTACCTCAATCGTTTTCAGTCAGTATGAAGAATCACGCGTTACGTCTGTTGTGCATTATTCGGTAGCACAGCAAAAAATCATATCAATAACAGCGGTAAATCCTATAACCGCGGAGCGTTACTGGGCAGAACCAGACGTGACCAAAAGACCCTCGGGTTTCATCCCGTGGCGGTACCGCAACGAGACAGCGCGTTCCGCGCTCACGACGCCGCCGTCCCTGAGCCTCGGCGCTGCGTTTTCCAGAGTTTTGCCAGGAGGAAGCGGAGCCCGCCCGGCCGCTGTCTGCAGCCGGAGCCGGGAACACCGCACGCCGGTACCGAGCCCCGGCGCGGCGGGGAGCAGAACGGGCAGGCAGCACCCAGTCTCGATCCTGATCCCGATCACGATCTCGGTCCCTTTCCCTCCCGTCCCTTTCCTCCCCGCCGGCGAGCCGTGCCCCGTGCTCGGCGCTGCGCTCCCAGCGCCGCGGTGCTCCCGGGGCACAACCGAGGGACGTTGCCCGGGGCCGGCAGAGAGGGAGGGCAGCAGCCGGGAGGCGGCACTGAGCGGCTAAGGCTTCCGAGCAAGAGGTCGCCTTTTCCTGCTTTTAGATCATTTCTGTTGTTGTTGTTGTCACGATTATTATTTCTATTATTATCACCATCATCATCATTACCATTGCCCTTATTGTTATTAGTATTATTTACCTGGTAGCGCCCCACATGCCAGCACCCCAATGCTGCACGGCTGCCTCTGGTCTCCCTGGGCAGGAGAACCCCCGGTCTGCCCAGTACGTCTCCAGGAAGGGCGAAGCAGAGGAGCAAGAATAACCCCGGGGAGAAGACTTACCATTATTGTCCTGGCAGGGTGATGTCCTGTCCAGCCTCACATGATGCTCAGCCCTTTGCAGAGGGTTGAAGGCCTGCACACATTTGCTGCCTGACGATTTGCTATAAAAGGATTCATTGTCCAAAGTTTCCATAACGTGCTCCAAAGTGCCTCCTGCTCCCATGTAAAAGTCACTGTTTTTGCTCGGCTGGCTCTTCAGGGCAAACTTCTCGCTCAGAAAATCCATAATCATCTAAGGCTACTTGAGAGCCTCTTTCCTAGACAGAGGCTGGACTGTGAGCAGGGGAGGGAGAGCGGGTGAGTGGATAGGAGGGAAGGAAGGAGGGAGGGAAAGACGTTCAGAGCTCAGGGAGCTGTTGTGCCTCTGAACCTTTGATTTGTCTTGTCTTGAAAGGGGGAACCCGAAGTTGCTTTTATATCTTGAAGCTCAGCAGGGATCCTTATGCAACCTCCCATTTCTAATGAATATGAAAATAGGCAAGCACTGTAACTCCACCCCAGGTCCCCCAAGACCTAATCCCAACACAGGAGGGAGTTCCAGGCCCATTTTCGACAGACAGATCCGTTTCAGACAGATAGACGCACATAGGCGTGCGGGGAGGGAGAGGGGAGACAAGGAGGGAGGAGGGACGGCACATGGAAAGGACCTTTCCCTTCTGCAACGTATTCCCATTTCTCCAGGGATCCTGAAAAGAGTAATCCCGGGCTGCCCTCCCTCTTCCCCCAGCTCCCCGGGAGGCTCAGGGTAATTTCTGGGGCACATACCCTCAAGTAAAGAATTTTCTTTAATCGATCCGACTGGTAACTGCAGTACTGCTCTCTGAAACTAAAATTAAGAACCGGTGTTCCTTCTTTTTTAAACAACTCCGAAGTTTGGTTCTAAAGTAGAAGAGAGAAAGAAATGTTAGAGGGTGTTGTTCATGTAGTGGGAATGGAAAATAGAGGAACTTAAAAGGAAAAGTCACTCACTTCACAAGCTGGACTGAAGGCAAATATGGGAATGGGGCTGCTATCGAAAAGACCTCCGGTCCTCCTCTGCGTGCATGTGCGTGTGTGCATGTGTGTGTGGTGTGTGCGTGTGTGCATGAGGCGGTTAAAACAGAAAATAGAAAATCATAATCTTAAGTAATAAAAAGAAATGAGCCGTGTACGTGTGCATTTCTATGGATATTGAAAAAGTACGTGGTTTCACCCAAAGTATGAGCTTTGAAATGTTAAATTCCTTGGTCCTTTTGCACATGGGCAGGATTTAAAACATAGATGAGAGAGGAGGAACTTTTAGAAAAGACCCAGATTACACAAAAGACTTGCTCCATGCTTCCTGGTGAAAGAAAGCTCACTCTCATATTCATTAGAGTAAGGTAGAAAACGGTTCTGCAATCTGTTCAGATCAGTATTGCAGTATCGTGGGCCCGAATTTGTCCTATGAAGGCTATTTCAGAAACGAGTTTGAAGGGCCCTTCCCCCATGTGGGGGAAGAAGAAGCGAAGCTTTAATGAGCAGTTGAAATGTAGGTTTGGTAATGGCCAGCCAGGGCTGCTGAGTCTCTTAGAGACCTTTCCTGTGAACCCAGCCAAAGGTGAAGAGAAGGCCAGTTCAGGTCCCGTGTACTTCCCGGCTCAGCTAGTCTTTAGCCTGATTTGTTTTCTTGTTTTCTTGTTTTCTTGTTTTCTTTTTTTTTTTTTTTCTGGAGAAAGAGATAGCAAAGCGAGACGTGCGTGCTTCAGCGATTTCTTCCCACCGCCCCAGCAAGCAGCTGCAGGCATCGCCCGGCGCGCACACGCACAGGCACAACCTGCCCTTGCTTCCCAGTGAGCCCGCAGTGCCGGCAGCCACCCCCGCCCCTCCGCCCCGTTTCGCGGCGCTGCGGCCTCCTCCGACACCCCCCGGCGGCCGCCCCTCAGCCCCCCCGCCCCGCGGCCGCCCCGACGAGGGATGAGCGGAGGAGCGCAGAAGCGGGTGCTGGAGGATTTGGGGCTGCTTGTGGGTGTTTGGGGGACGGGGACGGGGGGTCTGCGGGTGGGGGGGGGGGGGGGGTGGGAGCCTGGAGAAGGGGAAGGGGCGCGGGGGGGGGAGCGTTGCCCGTGGTGGGGGTCAGCCCGGCGGCATCGCCGGGGCGAAGGGCAGGCCCCGGTGCCCGGAACCGCTCCGGCGGCCTGCTCGGAGGCGGTGTGAGCTCTGCGTGTCCTTGTAGGAGCGGCACGTTTCCCCCTTGCACCTTTTGGAGCTACGCCTGCTCCAGACCCAAGGAAACGGATCCTCTCTCTGCCCCCCGGTCCTGCCGCCCGCATCTCCGTGTGCTGGCGTTTCGGCAGCTTGTTTATAACTATGCCTTAAAAGCACTAAATGCCTTGGGGGAGGAAAAAAAAAAAAAAAAAAAAAAAAAAAAAGAGCTCTCTGTGTCTTTTAAATGAAAGACACATGCAACTTTGTTGCAGCCTGCAATCCACTTTTATCCCAATAAATGTCCCTCTTTAAAGGCAGCTAGTAAACTCTAGGGGAGCCGAGGACAAGGAGCATCTCCAATGCCCGTAAAAGCCCCAGCTCGCAGCAGCAGCAGCGGGGCATTTTCAATGCAGGCAGAAGGAAGCGCGGGTGCCCGTCCGAGGACCAGGCGTATCCCGCCAGCGGAGAACAGCCTCCTCGACGGCGACGGGGCTCGCTCCCTTCCCGGCGGCCTCGGCCGGAGCGCATCCAGCGGCTGCGATCCCCCGCCCCCCCCCCCCCCCCCCCCCGATCCCCCCTCCCACTTCCCCCTTCCCCTTCCCCCGCCCGGCCGGTGGCAGCGGCTGCAGCGACGGAGATCGGGCTGGGGAGCGGCTGTCCCTCCGCTCCCCCACCCCCCCCCCCCCCCCCCGCGCAAGCAGCCCCCCCCCGCCCCCTCCCGCAGCGCCTTTGCCTCGGTGCCGGCTCCGCTCGATGTCGCCGTGAAGCGCTCCACTGCGAGGGCAGCGCCGTCGTTACACCGGCGTTTGCACGGTCATCGCCCCGAGTATTAAAAATAGGGACCGACTCAAATTATAACCCAGTCTTAAAAACTGTCTCCGGCCACCCCAGGGAAAATAAGTAAGTAAGTAAGTAAACCACAAAGCGGTTTCACAGCATTGTTAGCTCCAGGGGCCAAATCCTGCTCTCATTTACCTCTTTGCAACCCAGCTGACTTCAAAGGGAAGGAGAGATGTAACCTAGGGGAGAACTGGCGCCACGTATGGCATTCGTTCTCCTTAAAAGCTTGGAAGCAGAAAGCTGACTTCAGCGGGCTAAAACAGTTTAAAAAGGGTTGCACAGGTCCCTCGAGACAAGGCGGCAAAGAAAAAAAAAAAGTTAAAAAAAATCGTGTGCTGAGGTGCTTTGAAAAGCATCTTTCTTCAGGGACTGATTCCCTCCGCCAGGCAGCCTGATTATTAAGAGCAGTGTGCAGATGTGCCGCTGTGTTTCCAGAGATGGAGGATCTCCTAAACCTTCTGTGGAAGGGTGTTATGTGTGATGGAGAGACGTTTCGTGGCCAGAGGTGGTGTGAAGGAGCTCGCCCTTGCAGTGCCTCGGGGCTCCTCGGGGGAAGCCTGTCCTCTGAGATAAGCCGGGGGGCGCGCACCGCGGGAGGCTTCCCCGCCCGGCACCCGCGGGCTCTCCCGCGGGAGCCGCGGCTGCCTCCCCCCTCCGCTCTCACATTCCTGACCTTCCTGAGATCAGAAGTTGCTGACCCGAACGGAGGAATGAGGATCCCGCATAAATCGCATAAAGTGCAAACGTCTCGCTGCTGAAAAATGAGCGTTTTGGGGAAAGAAACGCGAGCCCGGTGGCGTACCCGCACGGCTCGCGACCCACGCCCTGCGCGGGGTGGTCGTCCTGGGCTCCTCAGCTCAGGCTGCCTCTGCTGCTCTGGATGCCGGGTCCCAGCCGAAACGGTGTTCTTGCATAGCCGGGGGATCTACTGAACAGTTCATGTCATACTGTTGCATCTGCTAAAATAAAGTGAGAATGCCACGGCACCAATGCGAGCGAGGATTTCCCCTCCGAATGCCCAGGAGCCCCCATCCTGGGTCCCTATTCCCATTCGTAGTACCGCGTTTTAGCTATGGATGTCTGGACACAGAGAAGGTGTTTTTAATTTTGAATTTATTTTATACCGATACTTCTCTTCCGTCCAGAACGGACGGAATGTATGTAGTGGATTTGGAAGAAATCAACATTGCCTGGGACCGGACTAAACGAATTCGGGGGGTATTATTCGCTTCCTTCCAATGTCCTCTTCCAGTTATCCGGGAAAGTGGGAAGGAGAAGCTGTAAAGATGAGAGCGGGGTATTTCAGAAGGGTTGTTTTATGCAGGGCAGCTTAGGACTGGTAGGGGAAAAAGCAGAGCTATGTGTTTCGTTGAATGTGTCCGAATATGCCAAGAGCTGCGGGGGGAAGGAGGGTCCATGAAATACAAAGGCAACGAAGCTCTCTGAGGACAGGTGCCCAAATGGTGCAGCGTTTCCAGAAGCTACCTTTTTATTTGACGAGGCTTTACCTAGTCACTCATTTCACCTCCAAATGCAAGGATTATTCCTCCTCCTCCTCCTATTATTATTATTGTTGTTGTTGTTGTTATTATTATTATTATTATTATCAGCTCGGGAGTAGGCTAGAACAAAACCCACCAAGCAATGAGTGTCCTGATCCCCATTGCTCGGGTACTCTCTTCCGGTCCTGGGAATGAGCGACCCTATCCGCGGAGGCGGCAGAAAGTGTAAGAAGACCCTCCGCACTCGTTCCACCCCCCCCCCGGGGGGGGGGGGAGGGGCGGGGTGGGGGGGGGGCGGGGGGGCGGG